>CANTUQ010000058.1:2527500-3127500 GCA_947683425.1 Excoecaria cochinchinensis
TTCCTAATTTCATAACCTCATAAATACATACATAATAATATTCTTCTCAGTACACAAAGTTATATACATATACATGATATATGCAGAATCAAGATACATCTTCTCCTCATAATAATATGGCTCTAATTTGCTCCATTGTCTTGTCCCTTATAGAAACTCCTATTTGCTTATAGTACCTATACGTAGGAACAAACTACGCGCTAAGTTATTTATGCTTAGTAGTGGGTATTATACTAACTTTTTTCATAGCCATACAGCAATCACACTAATAAATTATATCACATATATTTAGAAACATGAAATTTAATTCAATAAATAAAAATCCAAATAAACATAATTACTCATATATATATATATATATATATTAATTCTAAACATCATATATTATTTTGCATAAATAATTCAATTAAGTGCCCACTAATTTATTTTCCAAATTTCTTTACCTTTAATTACTATCTTGCATTATTTTCACTTTATGATAAATTTTTTTTGCTACTGTGGAATAATTAAGGATGTCGATTTTGTAATACTCGGTACTGGCTTCTCTATAATTAGGTATAAAGTGTTACAATTAACCAAACAAAAATTAACACAAATAAATTAAAATTCCCATTTATAGCATTAAAATAAGAGCAGATAAACACACATATAAGTGCTCATACAATCTTATGTTTAATTATCAAAACCAGTGCACTTCACTTCATTTATACCTACTCAAGAATTTAGAAAGTAATAATCCACTCAGAACTACATGATTAATTGTTAAAGTATAAGACTAGAAATAAAAGAGTTCTAGAAAAATTAATATATCCTCCCTTAATGACAGTATGTTTAACAAAAGAAAGCCAATTCACTTTCTCAAGGCATAAATGCATTAAGGCTATTACAAGTTTCTACTAATCCAAACAATAGCATAAGCATAATTATAAATACATTTTATAATCTATTAGATCACTTTTCATACTAATTCTCTCTCTGGTCAACATTAGCATTTCATTTCCTCATTCCAATGCCACTGAGGCGAGACAAGCAAGTCTACAAATTCTTGAGTTTTAACAAAGTTCTTATGGAACCGATCAAAACAACTTCATTCATTAAAACCAATTGAATTAAAGTAAAATATTGATATAAAATCTATTATTCTAAATTTCTTATATCTCAATATAGCACTAGTATAATCACCATATCAAAATGGCATGCATAAATTCTTCCATTACTACAAACCCAATTATTATAACTTGGCAACCACCAAACAACATTTCAATTACTTTTCAAAGGCTAAACAAATAGAAAATAGAGTATAATGATTTTTGGATTTAAGAAGATGACCCGACATTATTCTAATAGTCTATAGAGAAAAATTAAATTAAATCTAGAAAATAATAATGTTGTAACTTAAGGCAGCAGCTTTGTTTGACAACTACTCAGCCTTCCAAAGTTATAAATCATACTTTTACCTTTTATCCAACTCTTTTAATTATTCAAACATAACATATCTTCCAAACCACTCAATGACATAAAGTAAATAAGATATCTCTTTAAAAAATAAAATAAAATAAAATAAAAAAGCTCGTGGCTATAACCAATTCACTAAATAATTCAGTTAGAACTCAACTAAAACAACAATTCAAATAATCACTTCTTCGCCAAAGACTTTTCCAAGCACCCTCACCAAGAAATTCAAATTCAGTTCATGTTTTTTAAAATCAATTCCCAATTGAAACATGGCAATTCAATTTTCAAGGGATATATAACTAATAACATTTTATATGCAAACTACTCATCATTTAAACAAAACTATAAAACCTTTAAGCTTAAACAAACCAATTAACATCCTTAGAATTTATTTGGCCGAAATATTAACATTAAGCAATTTTAAAATTTTCAACATCTAAACATGCAATTTCTTCAAAACCACATTAAAACTTCACGCTTAACCAAACCAAATATATTAACAAAATTCAGCAATTATCAATTGAAAAAGCATTACAAACAGTTTCCTCAAACTTAATCAAACACACATTGCAACTGAAACAAATGAACACATACAGTTTACTACTCACGGTGAATGGGATTCACAATTTAAGATACGCACATTTCCTAACAAACTATTAACAAGCAACTCAACCTATTTCAACACTTGGATTTCAATTGGCAACACAAAAATAATAACTTACATAGCTTTAGAATTTAGTAGTAGATATATGATTTGCCATAGCAAAAATTCATTCAATTCAACAGATATTTGAAACTTCCACACCAGACCTTCCCTTCTGCTCTTTTACCTCCTAGGTTTTTCTTTCACTTACTTGTCTCTAAATCAAGCTTTAAGTTGAATTTTAATTTTAAAGAATTGAAAAAGGGATAAATAGAATGGAATCCAAATTCGAAAGAGAATTGAAAAAAATATAATTCCTTAATAAATTTTAACTCCCAAGTTTTTCTTTTACTTATTAATGTCATTAATAAGAAATAAATAAAACCATAAATTAGGAACACTAACTCAAGAGTAACAATTCTGTGAGCATACTCTTTAAACCATACAAATCACAATTCTTTAGTATGATTAATCATTTACGCAGCCTAAACTGATATAAACTGAAGGATAACTCCGATAATTTCCTAATAGCCAAATTAAAGGCATTATGTATGTAATACCCCAACATTTGTAGCCTTGGAAAGGTGAATTATGGATTTGCCTAGGTGTGGAATAAGTTTATGGACAGGTAGGAAAGAGGTCTAATTTGAAAGAAATTAAAAGTTTTGGAAGGACTCAATCGAATGAAATAAATAATTAAGTGACTAATATGGAAAATGACATAAGTAATGATAAGTGTGTAATTAATTAGTTTAAACATAGGCTATATTAAGACAATAAGAAGATTAATCTTGACATGGGGGGAAATGATGTGTCAAGAATAGGTAATGCTAACACATTCTTTTACATGCATATATTATTAAGGAGAGAGAAAGAGATACATATACTATCCTCTCTTCCTAAATTTTTGGTTCCTCTATCATAATCACCATAGATATTCAGTTAAGTTGGGAGAAAATTGATTAGTATGAATATCGCATGGGCACATGGATCTGAGGTGAAAGATTTAATAAGATTATCAAGTAATCAAGTAAGTGATTACCTTTTCCCATCTTTAGAATTTGATTCTTCTAACCTTTTCTCCTTCTAGTTCAGTAATATGAGATTTAATTTAGAGTATAGCATGAATTGATTGTAAATTAATGATAAAGATAATCATATGAATTGAAATATGAAGAATCTAGTGGTAAATGTTGAGCTGGTCCATATGGAAATTTATGAGTTCCTGACATTTAGTATAAAGGCTGAATTTGACTTTGATGAAATTCTTGCTCTTTGTGAATGATGGATGTAGACGTGTAGGATTTGCGATATTTTCTTGTTAAGAACGGCTAGTAGGGTGTCTACTTTCGTATCAAGGGTGGGTATAATTTTTCCATGAGAGAGCATAGCGAGTAAGGATCAATGCTCTCATTTTTTCTTCATATGTGGAAACAATTCTCTTTACAAGGCGGTTATAGTGGAGTTGCCACTATATTTTATTTTGATCCTAAATTACGCATTTTATAAAAAGGGCCTCATTTATGTATGGTTATTGTAAGGCCCCGAAATCTACCCTATTAGCATTTTGCATAATTAGTTGAGCAAGCATGATTATGAAATCATAATGTGAAAGGGGCATAATTGGAAACTCCTTTACTTATAAGTGGTAAATTAGTGAGTTATTAATTTAAGATTTAATTTCATAATTTGAATTGAGGGCTTAATTAAATGAGAAAGATTAAATGTAAGCCAATTATGGATTGTGCATAAGTTGAAAGACTAAGAGAGAGATTGACCAACACATATAAATATATTCATACAAAGCATAAGATGGACACGTAGCTAAAATGTGAAACGGTTGAGGAAACCATTGTTGGTGGAATGAACTCAAAAATTTGGAATTTTTGTTCTTCTTTCCTTTCATTCTCTTGAAATTTAATTAAAGGAAATTAATAAGGATTATGTTTGTTAATCTAAACATGTGAAATCAAAGTTTATCTAATGAGTTTGATTCCTTCTTCTATCATTTCTTCGTTATCTGATTTTGGCTATGAACTTTTGGAATTGTAAAGTTAGTGGATATATTAATGTCAGTAGAAGAGGTTGATAAGAAGAAGAAAGGGAAGGAGAAGGCAAATGTGGAGTGAAGCTCGAGAAAGAAACACTGCAATTCAGGTTTGGGATTTTGATTTTTGTTATTGGGTGCATATGAATATATTGGTATGAGTTATCAATTGCTTAAAAAAATGGATAGTTTAGTTTGAAATGGGAAGTATGATTGAAGTGGAATTACAATTCCGAAAAAATGAAGTAGTTACTTTGAATGTACTCTGTTTTGGAATTCCTAGTATAGTTTCGATTATTTGGCTATATCCTGGTTTATGTATGCTTAAGTGAAATAATTTCTATTGCTAGAGAATTATGAGATGCAGGTCTTTAGAAGTTTAGAATGTGTGTATACTTGTTTTTGTCTATAGGTAATTATACAACTAAAGGACTAAAATTCCTCAGATTAGCTATATATGGTTTAACTATTTAGTTATGTATATTCAAAATATAAATAAATGTATGATTAAGTGTATATATCTGTAAGTTTCCGTTTGATTTAATTTGGGTATGTGACATCCTCTATAGGATATCTATGTATATAGTTAATCTCTGTCAGGTTGTAGGGGTGTTACATTTGGTGGTATCAGAGCATAGGTTTAATCTATAGAAGATTAGATATGTGTTAGAATAGTACCTATGTTGACCTAATATAGATGTTCTTATTTTTCTTATAGATTATAAAGATGGATGAGTCCCAGGAAGCTATTGAAGAATTAGCTAATAGTGTAAATTCTCTGGGTCAAAATTAGTCAAATTCGGGACATTCTGCATCTGTTAGGAATGAAATGCTTGTACCATTAGTACCCATGGAAGCCTTGTTTAAGATGTCTCAAGATATTGTAAGAGTTCTTGATAGATTAACAACACCTACGTCACTTATTGATGTTATGAGAAAGCATGGTGCAGAGGAATTTCTAGGAACAATGTTGGATGAGTCTGAGAGAGCTGAGTTTTGGTTAGAAAAGAGTTAGAGGATCATTGATGAAGTTGGATGCCCACCTAAACAAAGGGCTTTGTGTGCTTATGATTGGTGGAAGCTAATGATGAAGCATCTATTGTACGTTGAACCGGTGACTTGGGAATTTTTCTGTCAAGAGTTCCGGAGGAAATACATAACTAATGCTTACAAGGAAGCTAGGTGTAACCAGTTTTTGAACTTCAGACAGAGAAATTTATCAGTGGCTGAATATGAGAAGGAATTTGGCCGTTTGAGTAAATATGCACCTAAAAATGTGTTGACTGAAGCATTTAGAATAAAACATTTTGAAGAAGGGCTTAATGACTCTATTAAGGATCAATTGGTAGCTTTCTTTATATTGCAACAAGTAAGTTACTATCAGTTAGTAGAAGCTGCTATTTTTATTGAAAAGTTTGAGTTGGCTAGGAGAGAAAGAACTCAGAGAAGAAGAGCCTTTAGAGGTAGAACATCTTCAGGAAAAGAACTCAGGAGTCATAGAGTACACATCCAGCATAATCTGTTAGTAGTCCTTCCACCGGGGGTAGGCATTAGGTACATTCGGCAGTACCAGGTTTTGGTAGAGATTCTGTGGCAAGTTAAAATATTGATGCGCTAAAATGCTCATATGTTCATAGGAAACATAGAGGAATATGTAGGATGTAAGGCCCTGACTTGTACCCTAGTCATTTTGCATGCCATTTGGGGTAGTAGATTGTCCTAAGTGAGTAAGTAGTTAAGTGTATGTGTTTGGCATATAAGTGGTATTAAGTGAAAAGTTAGAATTAAAATTGCCATTGAATCTTATGGACTAAATTGCACTAAATGGATTATTCTTTACGTTAATGTATCTATTAAGTTAATTAAGAGATTATTGCATGATTTATAAGAGATTAAAGGATCAAAGAACTTATTAAGAAGATGGACCAATCATGGAGTGACAATTGTGGGGCTTAGAATTAAAGGAGGAAAAGATGGATAAAGATGGCTTTAAAAGCCATGTGAGGAGGTGGAGGACCACTAAAAAATCCGTCCTCTTGCTTCTTCCTCTCTTCCTCCATTTCTTCTTCACTAAGCTCTCAATCTTCCATTGATTTGAGGGTTGATTTCACTAATGGTCACTCAACTTATCACTTATCGCGCAAAAGTAATCGACTTTTTTTTTCTTACATAAATGTTACTAAACTTTTAACATTTTTGCAAAAAAGTCATGTTGACCGGAATCCGGTGAGGACTATCGCCGGATTGATGACATGGCATGCCATGTCAGAAACTACATGTCGTTTAACAATATCTCCAACAAATGCTACATCTAAATCAATTTCACTCACGGTCACTAAATTTATCATTTATCGCGCAAAAGTAACCAATTTTCTTTTTTTTTTCAACTTAAATGTTACTGAACTTCTAACATTTTTGAAAAAAAGTCATAAATTTACTATTCGTTGCCACGTGCCATATGCCATGTCATCAATCCGACAAGGGTTCTCGCCGGATTCCGGTCAACATGACTTTTTTGAAAAAATGTTAGAAGTTCAGTGACATTTAAGATAGAAAAAAAAAGTCGGTTACTTTTATGCGATAAGTGATAAGTCGAGTGACCATGAGTGAAATTGACCCTTGATTTGATGGTCCAAGTGTTATCTAAGCTAGCAAAGTGAATCTTAGTTTTGTGCAAGCTAAAGAGGTAAGTAATAGTTGGGTTTTCTCCATCTACCCATGGAATTTTGGTAATTGTGAGTCAAGATTTTAGTATGGTAATGGTGGTATTTGATTGATTTGTAGTGGATAAACCAAGTGGAGCTAAAGGCAAGGAGAAAATGGAAGAAGAAAGAGATAATTGAGCTTGAAGCAAGCCAAGAAGAAGGTTCGGGAATTTTATTGAATATCATGTGTATTTTGTTTAATTACTTAAATTGAGATACTTTTGATGATTTTAAGTTGATTTGAGTTGAGTATGTGTGATGAATTGTGAGAATTAGGTTGATTTGGACAAGATCATATTTGAAAAAGGAATTATGTTTTAGGAGTAAAGTGACCTTTGGGGGCTATTTTAGCTATAACTCAAGTTATAAATTTCCAAATGACTTGATTTTAATTGGGTTAGAATCGGGACATCTGTTCTACAAATGTCCTAGAAATAGCCATAATTTATTTATGACTCTAAGGCCTTCAAAATTGCTTAAAATAGTACCTATTTTTTGGAGCAGGGTCTTTAGAGTAGTTTGGATTCCTAAGGCATATCTCTCTAGTCTTAACTCCAAATGACCTGAAACTTGTACCACTAGAAATTTAACATCTAGAGAATTACTCCCTCCAGTTTTTAATGGATGACGTTTAAGATTGGCTAACATATTCTTTTACAATTAACGTTTGAAGCTTTATACAATATTTTGGTTTAATTTATCCCATATTTGCCCCTTAATTAATTTGCTTATAGTGTGGGAAATAACATTTTAAGAGGAGATTAATAAGGACAAATTAGTTATTTACATGTCCTATTTAATAAGTTATTGGTTTTGGAAAAAACTCCTAAAACGTCATTCATTCAAGAATGGAGGGAGTATTTTTTATGAGAACACTTTGGCTAAAAATGTGCTTAACCTGGTTCTTTTAGCTATGCAAATGAACCTTGCATTCTATTTTAAAGGGATGAATTTTTGTTGCAAAGTGAGGGAAACCGTTATGCCATCCCTTAGCATTTTCGTGCGAACAACGGGTGTCCATTATGATTGACGGCTATCCCTCGAGCATGACTTCGTAGAGAAGGATGGGGTTGAGACGGTATGGTCGCCTCGCAAGCGTGGCCTCATGAGGGATGGGCAAGCATTGATCGAAAGCTGTCGCTCTAGCATAGATTGCTAGGGACGGGCCGCGGTGAAGTGGTGGCCATCTCTTGTGTGCGGGTCACTAGGGACGAGCATGAGTGAATGATCGACGGTCGTCGGTTATGAGGCACAGCCGTCGCTCATTTCTGTTTTGACTATTTGACTGTATTCTTCGTTCTGTGCATAATTAAATGTTATGAATCATCTCATATGATTTATATAATGCTATTAAGGCTTAATTACTGGATTTTTAAACATGAAAAATAACTCTGTACGGATACTATTGGCTTTGAATAAATAAATGAAATAAGTAGATAGCATGCAAAAGACGGGCCATCGATAGATAGGCATGCTTATAGGGTTCTTTGCTGCAGCCTATGTGTTTGGACCCTATTTGGGTCCCCATGTGTCTCGAGTCCTGAAAGCTCCCTAAGTGTCTTTAGATCTTGCCTAGATCCCTATGCATATGAATTTGAATATGAAACTGTACCTTCGGGTACCTATGCATTATATCCACCACTTGGTAATGCAGGCAATTTTGACTCATGAATGTAATAAGAAATATAATGGCATATATGTTGAATATCAATAAATGTGAATAGTATCTTTAAACTTGGTATTGATGCAAAATTCTATATATGTGTTATTCCTACTGCTCTTATTGTCTATTTTTTTTATAACATACGCTTGTGTATGCATTGATGACCACTGTGAGTGGTTGTCCATTGCACGTTTTTCCCCACTAAGCGTGTGCTAATCACACGCTTATGAGTGTGACAGCCCTCACTTGACGTAGTGACTCATCTTGAGGAGGTGAAGTTCTTTATGTACGGATAAGAGGTGTTACATTTATTGGTATCAGAGTTAGGTTTAGGCAATTCTGGACAAACGTAGAATAAAAGTGCATGTAGAGTTGACAGAGTTGTGCTGGCCTAAAACGGATGTCCTTGTATTTTGTAGCCTAGAGATGGATCCTTTTCATGAATCTATAGATGAGACGGCTGGAAGTGTGAACCCTTGGGATCAAAATCCATCTATTTCTGGTCCTACTGAGCCTGCTAGAGAGGAGCTTAATGTTTCGGGTGTGCCTATGGAGGCTTTGCTTAAGATATTGCAGGATATGGCTCGGGTTTTAGATCAAATGACTACACCAAAAGCTCTGATTGATATGTTAAGGAAGCACAGAGCAAAGGATTTTTGTAGGACTAGTCTGGATGAATCTGAGAAAGCCAAGTTCTGGATCGAGAAGGTGCAGAGGGTGCCTGAAGAGATCGGATGCCCTTTTGATCAAAGAGTAAGTTGTGTAATCTTTGCATGGTCCTGCATATGACTAGTGGAAATTGGTTTTGAGACACCCGATGCTTCCTGAATTTGAAGCAAAGGGCTATATTGATAGCAGAGTATGAAAAAATTTTAGCAAGCTTAGCAAGTACGCACCAGTTGGGGTACTTACTGAGGAGTTCAGATGTCAGCACTTTGAGGAGGGGCTGAATGAATCCATCAAGGCATTCCTGATCTCTATGATGACCTATCAGATTGTAAGCTATTATCAGACTATTTAGGCAACTTTGAGGGTTAAACGATCTGAGACTATTCAGAGAGAGAGGGCCTAAAGGAGAAGTACCTCTCGAGGTGGATCATCTTCAAGGAAGAGGCCTCGAAATTTGCAGGAAGTTTCCCCAGCTGAGTCTGTTGGTAATCCAGCTACCAGGGGTAGATGACAGGGATCCTTACAGGTATCTGGTGTTGGTAGAGGTACCTCAGGTGGACGAGGAGATAGTGTGCCAAAGTGTTCCTATTGCAATAAGCGCCATAGGGGAGAATACAGATGGTTGACTGGAGGGTGTTTTTGATGCGTGAGCATTTAGCATTTCTTGGCAAATTGTCTGAAAGATTATGAGGTTAGTTGTGATCAGTAAGAAGCTAGTCGAGCTAGATCCAACACACCTCAGGCTACTCGAGGTAGAGGTAGAGGATGAGGTCGAGGTGGCTGACCTAAAGATAGAGCCATTTTAGAGACTGTTGACCGTCCTCCTGCAGTGCCAGCATGGGCCTATGCTATGAAGGCTCATGAGGAGCAGGATGCCTGTAACACCCCTTACCCATACATAGGAGAGCTCATCCGCAAAGGGAATGAGAACCCGTATGGACAAGGGTGTCACCAAACAAAGCAAAACAATATACGTATACAAAATATATGAATAACAGCGAAAATTAAAACTTAAAATTCAAAAATTCATTCATTCATATCCAAAAGGTTCATTACAAAATATTATGAACAAAACTAATATTACAAAATTCAATCTTCCAAGAGTATACAGCGGAAGCATTACAAAAGAATAATTACAATAAGAGAGCCCAAAAGATTACAAAAAGAACCTAAATACAAAACTAAGCTATAGCACTTCAATCCTTTTGTGTTGGCTGAACCTGCGGAGACTCTCTCAAAAACTCGACTCCTTTTGCACCTCCACGGATGAAATACCCGTGCTAAACGATAAGGCTTAGTGGGAAAAACACACAATAATATGAACGGCCATTCACAATGGTCGTTAAAGCAGAACACATATAATAGCATAAGCTCAAAATTACATAAAACGAAATCATAGCTTAACCATCATCAACTATAATAAAAAACTCATCATCAATTCCATATATCATACTGATTTCATGTGCACATAATTACAACAAGATGCCTGCAAACTCATAATAGTGGATAATGAGTGAACACATTGGGGACCCGAGGGTACAATCGAAAAGCAACTTCTTTAATTTCTAATTCAAAACATTTTAACATTTAAGGATCTTAAACAAGATCTGAGCACATTGAGGATCCTGAGGTTCCAAACGGGGACCTGATCAGGGTCTGAAACACATAGGGGCTGCAACTACTGAACTCTATTAGGCATGCCTAACTATCCACTACTTTGACTCTTGCAGGCCATGAAATTTTCATCAAATCATATTCATATTGTTCATAAATCATCCATGCATAAGTCTAATAACATCACACGTTCAAAAAATAAATATCGAAAGTACAAGACAAAATCCATTTTGAAAGCAGGAGGTGTTGCGCTCGCGATAGGGGCAAAGCTCCCTGAGTGCCGCACTCGCAATAGTCCTCGCGCTTGTGCGAGAAGGAAAAGATCGGCTTCTGTCGTGCTTGGGAAAAAATGCGCCCAATATTGCTATTGCAATCACGCACTCACGCACACGCTCGCGATAGTGCTGCCCAGCCTAAGCTCGACACTACGCGCTTGCGATGGAGGTCGTGCTCATGACATCATGTGCACTGCTGCAGCTCGATAGAATAGAGCTCGGCCATCTGTGGGATGTTGGAATCATCGAGATCTGTCGCTCTAGCGACAGACATCGCGCTCGTGACAGAGTCGCATTTTCTAGATCACGCACAAATTGCAGAACTTCCACTCCTCCAAAACTCACCCAAAATCTCCAATCAACCCAAAACTTCAACACACTAAAATTAAACATTCAAATCATCAAAAACAACACAAAACCGAACTTTTATACCAATAATCACATTTAAAACAAATAATTAACATAATCAAAATCTGTAATTCAACAAACCAGAAATTTTACATCAAAACTTCATTCAAATGCATATTTTTGTTCAATAATCCACATCCAAAGCATTTAAACACAAATTATTCAAAAACCACAACATTTAAGCAAACATAGCTAACTTTAACTTCCTAATTTTCCAGAAAATCAAACCAAAACCAAACCAAACAATCAAAATATGCATCAAAATCATAATTTCCCAAACCTTGGTATCCTTTGCTCCTAATCAAGGGGCTCCACTTCCACAAGCCTTCTCCTTACCCTTAGGTTCTCTAGGAGGCACTTCTGATCAAGAACATTCACAATCACATGAAACTCAAAAACCCTAACTATAAATATACACTAGCAAAATCAAAGGAAAGATGAAGAATAAAAAAGAGAACTAATTAACACTTACCAAATAGACCCAAGAATTGCTGAATCCCACCAAATATTGAGGCCACAAGAAGATGAATTAAGAAGAACAAAGAGGAAGAAGAGGAAGAAGAAGAAATGGCATGAGGGGAGAAGAGAACGGGAGAGGGGCAAGGGACAACTGCCTCTCTTTCTCTCTCCTTGGCTTATATAGCCTCCCTCACTTGCCACATGGCATCAACCCATTGGTGGAATTTAACCATTCACACCCTACAACAATCTACCACATTACACCCAAGTCTAGCCACACTAACTCACACACTAACTCAAAACATACTACTACACTCTAACAAAGCCCAATAAACATGCATATAACCCAAATTAAAATAACACATGCCATAAATACACAGACATATCCACATACAATATGGCTTAACCTACAGGGTGGAAAATGGGGTGTTATAACTCTCCCCTACTAACAAGAATTTTGTCCTCAAAATTCTTACCTGAATTGAACAACTATGAATACTGAGACCTCATCACTGACTCTGGTTCCCAAGTTGCTTCTTCAACTCCATGATGCTGCCATAATACCATAACCAAAGGAACTTATTTACTCCTCAATTGTCGCACTTCCCGAGCAAGAATGGCTTTCAGTTCCTTATCAAAAGAATAATCTAGCTGAATTATTATATCCTAAACCGATAACACATGCGATGGATCCGATCGGTAACAGCGAAACATAGATACATGGAAAACATCATGCAGCTTAGCCAATTCCATAGGTAAGGCCAATTTATAGGCTACAGGACCAACCTTTGCTAATACTTCATAAGGTCCGATAAATCTGGGACTAAGCTTACCCTTCTTGCCAAAATGCAACACTTTTCTCCATGGTGATACCTTGAGAAACACCTTATCTCCGACTTCAAACCGAATGTCCTTCCACTTCAAATTAGCATAGGACCTCTGTCTATCCTTGGCTACCTTTAGATTCTGCTAAACTACTCGAATCTTCTCTTCGGTATCCCTGATCATATCTAGCCCAAAAAATGAACGATCGGTCAATTCTATCCAACAGACTGGAGTCCTACACTGCCATCTATAAAGAGCTTCAAATGGTGATATTTCGATGCTCGACTGATAACTATTGTTGTTGTCAAACTTTGTGAGCGACACATATCTATCCCAACTGCCCGAAAATTCCAAAGCATAACCCCAAAGCATGTCTTCTAAAATCTATATGACCCGCTCCGTCTGACTGAGGATAAAAAACCGTACTGAAATTCAATTGAGTACCCAAAGCCACTTGTAGCTCTTTTGAAAACTTCGATGTAAACCTCGAATCCCTATCTGACACTTTCGATAATGGGATACCATGCAATCTGACCACTTCACTCACATAGATATCGGCTAGATTATCAATTGAATAATCAACTCTGATCGGCAAAAAATTCGCTGACTTGTTGAGTCGATCTACAATAACCCAAACTGAATCATGCTTCTTTTAAGTCAACGGTAAACCTAATACAAAGTCCATGGTGATGTCATCCCATTTCCACTGAGAAATGGGTAGGGTGAGTAGTCCCGAAGGAACTTGATGCTCGACCTTTACCTGCTGACAAGTAAAATATCTAGCCATAAATTCCACACTGTCTCTCTTCACCCCAGACCACCAATAAAACTGCTTCACATCTCAATACATTTTCTCACTACAGGGATGCATAGTAAAAATCATAGTGTGTGCTTCACAAAGAAGTTTCTTCTTTAACTCACCATTCTCGGGCACACACAAATGATTTCTGTACATAAGCACCCCATCCAAAACAGAAAACTCAGATTGCTTACCATTCCGAACCTCCTGAAACACCTTATGCAGCTTCTCATCGTCTTTCTGGGCATCAACAATCAACTGCCTCAAAGATGGCTTAGCTTTCAATTAGGCAACCAAAGCCCCTTCCGAATCCAATCTCTACTTATAACTCTGCAATAAGAGGGCCGAAACTGACTTTCAACTCAAAGCATCCGCAACAACATTAGCTTTCCCTGGATGGTATTCCAAAATACAATCGTAGTCCTTAAACAGTTCTAACCAATGGCGTTGCCTCATATTCAACTCTTTTCGCGTGAGGAGATACTTCAAACTTTTGTGGTCCGTGAAAATCCTACATGTCTCCCCATACATATAATGTCGCTAAATCTTAAGAGCAAAGATCACAGCAGCTAACTCTAAATCATGCGTCAGATAATTCTTCTCATGAGGCTTCAACTAACGAGATGCATAAGCCACAATCTTACCCTCTTGCATCAAAACACAGCCAAGTCCAACTCCTGAAGCGTCGCTGTACAATAGAAACTCCTTACCCGAAGTGGGTTGAGTAAGTACATGAGCTTCGATCAATAATCTCTTTAATTGCTCAAAACATGATTGGTACTTGTTAGACCATTCAAACTTGATTCCTTTCCTCAAAAGTCTAGTCATAGGAGTGGCAATGACCAAAAACCCCTTTACAAACCTTCGGTAATACCCAGCCAAACCTAGGAAACTTCTCACTTTCGGTACATTCCTAGGCGCCTTCCAATTCACAATCGCCTCAATCTTGGCCGGATCAACTCGAATTCCCTCAACCGAAATAATATGGCCCAAGAAAGATACTTCCTTAAGCCAAAAATCACACTTACTGAGCTTCGCAAATAGATAGTGATCCCTCAACACCTAAAGCACTATTCGAACATGCTCTTCATTCTCACTCTCATTTTTCGAGTACACCAGGATGTCATTAATAAATACCACAATAAATTAGTCGAGATATAGCCTAAACACTCGGTTCATCAAATCCATGAAAGCCGCTAGAGCATTAGTCAAACCAAACAGCATCACAAGGAACTCATAGTGGCCATTTTGTATCCGAAATGCAGTCTTAACCACATCTGCATCCTTAACCCGAAGCTGATAATACCTAGACCGAAGATCAATCTTAGAAACGATTCTCGCACCTCTAAGCTGATCAAATAAGTCCTTAATCCTAGGCAACAGATACTTATTCTTCACAGTAACCTTATTAATCCGCAGATAGTTAATGCACATCCTTAACGTACCATCTTTCTTCTTAACAAGAAAAACCAGAGCTCCCTAAGGAGATATACTGGGTCTAATAAAGCCTTTACCAAATAGCTCTTGTAATTGAGTTTTAAGTTCCCTCAATTCTATAGGAGCCATTCGATAAGGTGACTTAGAAATAGGAGCAGTACCCGGCAATATCTCTATGGACAACTCCACTTCCCTCTCTGGAGGTAACCTAGGCGACTCACTAGGAAACACATCTTCAAACTCTCTAACCATTGGGATATCCTCAATCTTAACTTGACTGCACTTAGAGTCCAACAACAGCGCTAAAAAGGCCTCACACCCTTTCCTCATAAACCTCTTAGCTTGCATAGTAAAAATCACATTCCCCAAAGAACCCGAGCCTAAACCCTTAACTACCACCGGAGACTGATCTTTATACCGCAACATAACAATCTTCCTATGATAATCTACAACTGCCCGGTGCTTACTTAACCAATCTATTCCCAAAATCAAATCAAATTCCTAAAAAGGCAAAGCTATCAAATCCGCTGGGAACTCCACACTATGAACCAACAAAGGACAATTCCTAAACACTCTACTCACATTGACACTATGCCCTAAAGGTCTGGTTACACAAATCTCATAATCTAATTGGTTATGTCACACCCCAACCTATACCAAGGAGACTTCCATACAGATTGGAGGAGAGGCCTCCCTGGATAGATAGGAGTGTCACACCCCACTAGTACAAATATGCAAACATTACATATATAGAGCGACATATCGGAAATAATTAAAAACTTCAATACAGAGAAGAATGATTTTGAACAAAATGTATACTTTATTAATATACCAAAAGAAGGTCTTTATATATTACATCAGATTACAAAAAGAAACAATTTACAAAAGCCCAATATATACTGTTCAAAAGGGCTAACAAAACATTACATCTATTACAAAAATAAAGGAAAGCCTATACTATAAAACTTCAGAACTCTAATTGCGTTGGCCTTCCCGATGCGACACGCCCAACCCGAGGCAATCGAAAACCTTCCACACCTGCACGGATAAACACCCGTGCTAAGCGAAATCGCTTAGTGGGGAAACACACAATGCATGACCGTCACTCACAGTGACGGTAACAGAAAACGCATGAAAACAATACAATTATGAGCATATAATCATACATAGTTAATTCAGATATTAGCATTCTCATCCAAAGATTCTTGTACAAAATACAATGACACCTGCTTAATCATAATGAGTGGATAACGAGTACATATAGATACTTGAAAGTATCGATATCGTCACATATACATATAGATACCCGAAGGCATCAAATCATTCTTTTTATTTTGTTTCCAAATTCTTATTACGTGGAATCTTAAGAAAGATTCAGACAGAGGGATCGCGAGGATCCATTCGTGGGACCTGATTAGGGTCCAAGTCGTACATATAGCTGCAGCGACACATAACTCTATTAGGCATGCCTAACTATCCACTTATCCGACATTAGCAGGTTATGCAAAATCTTATCACGTTTACATGTATATATTATTAGGCAAAAGATAGTCAAAGCTTAATGAAAACTGCATGCAAAAGAATTTAAGTCATTAAGCAAAAAGGAGAAGAAATCAAATTTGGAAGTCACGTCTGTCGCGCTCGCGACGACTGTCGCGCTCGCGACAGAAGCCAAGCTACACTTCCCCGCCTCGTCTCGCGATCGCGAGGGATCTCGTGGTCGCGAGAGGACGTAGGGATTGCTCTTCTGTCGCGCTCGTGAGGCTTGTCGCGCTCGCGACAAAAGAGAACCTCGCACAAGCTCGGAGCTCGAGCACTCTGTCGCGCTCGCGACAATTGTCGCGCTCGCGACAGAGAACTCCCTCGAGTTCTTTGGCGCGACACTTCTCGCGCCGGCGCGAGGGCCGAAACCTCCGCGCTCTGTCGCGCTCGCGACAGTGTCGCGATCGCGACAGACACGGGTTTTTCAGCTCTTACGCCCAAATTCTGCAGAATTCACACAAAATTCACTTCCAACTTCCAAAATTGATTCCAAAACTCAAAATTCAGCAATCCAAGCATTCACAACTCATAACATAAATAAAAACCCAACTTTGTCACCATTTATCTCAATTAAATCGAGTCAATTACATGCCCAATTCTAAGAATTTCTAAAACAGCAATTTTGACAACAATTATAACTATTCACATAATTTCCCATCAATCCTTCAACAATATTCATTCTTTTACATCACATATCACACAAATCTCAATTCAAGTTATCACAACACAACTCATAATCCCAATCAAATAATAACACATTTATCAAACTCAAATCACAAAAATGCACAAAAAGATGAACAATCCCAAACCTTCTCTCCTTAGCTCCTAATCGCGAGCTCCGCTTCCGCTTGCGATTCCTTTCCCTTTATCAGGTCTAGGAGTCTCCTCTGAACCATAAACCCATAACAATCAAGATCAATTTCACAACTACCCACAAATGAATTTACAAATATTTAAACCTAGAGAAGAGGAAGAAAAAGAATCTAAAACATCAATAACTCCTACTCACCTCTAAGCTTCCAAAATTCCCAAGCTAATCAACTCTAATTACTCAATTAAGGAGGTGGGAGCAAGATTGTGCAAAGAAAAAGGAAGAACAAAGAAAGAAGAAGAAGAAACGAAGAAGATGGCGTGAGGAAGGAAGAAGAACTGGAAAACAAGGGGAAAATGGCTGCCTTCTCTCTCTCACCAAACTCATAAATGTCCACTTATCCTCTTTGCCACATGTCATTCTCTCCAAAAGACATATGTCCTAAATCACACCCTACTCTCATACCTTAACATACACATTAAGCTATCCCTTATTCACACTTTATTTCCATACACTCACTTATACTATATCCTACCTCCTCTTCTCAAATTAATATACATAAATTAAATAAATAATCTAATTAAACACATACATGTAACACTTACAAATACACACATACAGACACGGACAGGCTCAAACTACTGGGGTAGTTTTGGGGTGTGACAATACTCCCCCACTTAACAGAATTTCGTCCCCGAAATTCATACCTGTTCCGAATAACTGAGGGTATTGTAATCTCATAGCTTCCTCTGGTTCCCATGTAGCTTCTTCAATACCGTGATGTTGCCATAGAACTTTGACTAACGGTATCTGCTTATTCCGAAGCTGTCTGATTTCTCTATCTAAAATCCTCTTCGGTTCTTCATCAAAAGAAAAGTCTGACTGAATCCGAATATCTTGCACTGGTAGCACATGCGAAGGATCTGACCGATATCTCCTGAGCATAGATACATGAAAAACATCATGTAATCTAGCTAACTCCATAGGCAAAGCTAGTTGATATGCCACTGGACCTACTTTCCTTATAATCTCATATGGGCCAATAAAACGTGGACTTAGCTTGCCTTTCTTGCCAAAACGGAGAACCTTACGCCATGGTGACACTTTCAAGAAAACTTTATCACCTACTTCATACTGAATGTCCCGACGCTTCAGATTAGCATAAGAACGCTGTCGGTCCTTAGCTGCTTTCAAGTTCTGTTGCACAACTCTCACTTTCTCTTCGGTATCCCGCACTATATCCGGACCAATCATAGCCTTTTCTGACAGTTCAGTCCAACACACTGGTGTTCTACATTTTCGCCCATATAGTGCTTCATAAGGAGCCATACCAATACTCACTTGGTAGCTGTTATTATACGCGAATTCCATCAGAGATACATACCGATCCCAGCTTCCTGAAAATTCTAAGGCACAACCCCGGAGCATATCTTCTAAAATCTGAATAACCCTCTCTGACTGACCATCGGTCTGTGGATGGAAAGCAGTACTGAAATTTAACCGTGTTCCCAAAGCTGTCTGAAGTTCTCTCCAAAACTTGGATGTAAAACGAGGATCTCGGTCTGATACAATGGATAACGGAATTCCATGCAATCGAACTATCTCATCCACATAAAGTTGCGCCAACTTGTCCATCGAGTAATCCAATCGCACTGGTAGAAAATGTGCAGACTTCGACAAACGATCCACTATAACCCATACAGAATCATGCTTACGCTGCGTCATAGGGAGACCAGATACAAAATCCATCGTGATGTCATCCCATTTCCATTGAGGAATGGGTAAGGGATGAAGCAATCCCGATGGCACTTGATGCTCGGTTTTCACTTGCTGACAAGTAAGACACCTTGAAACAAATTCTGTTATCTCTCTTTTCATTCCTGGCCACCAATAGTATTGCTTTAAGTCTTGATACATCTTGTCTCCACCAGGATGCATAGTGAAGATTGAGGAATGAGCTTCCTGCAACAGTTTCTTTCTTAACTCAACCACATTAGGTACACATAACCGATTACCATGCCTCAACACTCCTTCACTGTCTAATAAGTATTCAGTGCGCTTGCCTTCTTTCACTGCTTGACAAACACGCTAAAGCACATGATCATCCAACTGAGCCTTTGCAATTTCTGATCTCAAACTAGGCTTAACTTTAAGTTGAGCAATTAGAGCACGTTCAGAATCAAATCTCCATCTGCCTCGACTAGCCAGTAACGCAGACAAAGACTTCCTACTAAGAGCATCCGCTACCACGTTAGCTTTACCCGGATGATAGTCAATGATACAATCATAATCCTTGAATAATTCTAACCATCTCCGCTGCCTCAAATTCAACTCCTTCTGAGTTAACAAATACTTGAGACTCTTGTGATCGGTGAAAATTCTGCACGTCTCTCCATACAAGTAGTGTCGCCAAACCTTAAGCGCAAACACTACCGCTGCTAACTCCAGATCGTGAGTCGGATAATTCCGTTCGTGAGGCTTCAACTGTCTCGATGCATAAGCTACCACTTTATTCCCTTGCATCAGAACACAACCTAACCCAATGCCTGAAGCATCACTGTACATAGTGTATTCCTTACCCGAAACTGGCTGTGTGAGCACAGGAGCTTTAACCAACAATTCCTTTAAACGATCAAAACTGGCTTGGCACTTTTCAGTCCATACAAACTTGACATCCTTCCTAAGTAACTTGGTTAAAGGAGATGCTATCACTGAAAACCCCTGAACAAACCGTCGGTAATACCCTGCTAACCCCAGAAAACTCCTCACTTCTGGCACATTCTTCGGAGGCATCCAATTAACAATCGCTTCAATTTTGCTAGAATCAACCCGCACACCTTCCGCTGACACCACATGTCCAAGAAAGGCCACTTCTTTCAACCAAAACTCGCACTTACTGAGTTTCGCATACAGCTGATGATCTCTTAACATTTGCAATACCAACTTAAGATGTTCCTTATGCTCTTTACGGTCTCTAGAGTACACCAAAATGTCATCAATAAATACCACAACAAACTTATCCAGATACGGTCGAAAAACTTGGTTCATCAGATCCATAAAGGCTGCAGGCGCGTTAGTCAAACCAAAGGGCATCACTAGAAATTCATAATGACCATAACGCGTCCGAAAAGCCGTCTTAGCCACATCTGCTTCCTTAACCCCTAACTGGTAATAACCTGACCTCAAATCTATCTTAAAGAATACCCCAGCTCCTCTCAACTGATCAAAAAGATCTTCAATCCTTGGCAATGGATACTTATTCTTAATAGTCACTTTATTGAGCTGTCGATAGTCAATGCACATCCGAAGGGTTCCATCTTTCTTCTTAACAAACAGCACTGGAGCGCCCCACGGTGACATACTAGGCCGAATGAATCCTTTATCCAACAACTCTTGCAACTGACTCTTTAATTCCTTCAATTCCACTGGGGCCATTCTGTAAGGAGCCTTAGAAATCGGAGCTGTACCTGGAACAATCTCTACTGACAATTCAACTTCTCTCTCAGGAGGTAATCCCGGTAATTCTTCCGGAAAAACATCTACAAAATCCCTTACAACCGGAATATCTTGAATCTTTATTTGACCTCTCCGAGAATCTAAAACTACAGCCAAAAATGCTTCACATCCCTTCCTGATAAATCTTCTAACTTTCATAGCTGATACCACATTATGCAAAGAACTGCTTCCAATTCCCTTTACCACAACATGCATTTGATCTTTATCCTTCAAAACCATTATTTTCCTATGACAATCTACCACTGCACGGTGCTTATCCAACCAATCCATTCCCAGAATAATATCAAACTCATGGAATGGCAAACAAATCAGATCTACTACAAACTCGGTACCCTGAATCTTTAAAGGACACTTCCGACACACCCGATTAACCATAATACTCTGACCCAATGGACTGGATACACAAATCTCATATTCCATCTTCTCCTCACTACCCAAACTATCCCACAACTTACCAGAACACACATAAGAATGGGTAGAGCCCAGGTCAATCAAAACATAAACTTCAGAATCAAGCAAAGAGAACTTACCGGCAATCACTTCAGGAGCATTCTGTTCCTCTCGGGCCTTCATAGCATAAGCCCTACCAGATGATGGCACAGGGCGATCTACTGATTCTGAGGCTTCTCTATCTCGAGGCCGTCCACCTCGACCCCTTCCTCTACCCCTATTACGACTTCCTTGGGGTACATTAGATCCAGCTCGGCTCCCTTCTTGTTGTCCCGAAGGATCTCCAAATCGGTTCGGACAATTTGCAAGTAAATGGTCCGTAGAGCCACATTTAAAACAGCCTCCTGTTAACCATCGACATTCACCCCAATGTTGTCTATTACAATGAGAACATCGGGGAGGGCCATCTCCTCTACCTGAGCCTGCTCCCCTAGAAGAACCCTGTCTTCTCCCTCTAGGGGCCGGACTAGCTGTAGATTCATCAGCAAAGTTTCCTTGCGATTCCCTCGCTCTCTTGCCTGAAGAAGAACCACCTCTTGCAGACTTTCTTCTTTGAGCCTTTTCTCTCAATATATTCTCAGAACGCTCCGCCCTCAAGGCTGCTTGAACTAACTGATAATACCTCACATTTGGAGCCGACATCAATGATATTAACATCACCTTCAAAGACTCATTCAAACCTGCTTCAAAATGCTGACATCGAAACTCTTCTGTAAGGACCCTTGGCGGCGCATACTTACTGAGCTTATTGAACTCATCCTCATACTCAGCCACATACATTGTTCTTTGCTTAAGAGTGAGAAACTGTGCCCACTTAGCATCCTTATAAGCTTTGGTCACATACCGGTTCTGAAACTCATCCTCAAAGAACTCCCATGTTATCGGTTCAGGAACTTGCGATTGACTAGCCACCAACTTCCACCAATCATAAGTTGAACCTTGTAACAAAGACAAGGCACACTCTACTTCTTGCTCCGGCGGGCATCTTATCTCCTTAAGTACTCTGGCTGTCTTTTCTAACCACATCTCTGCTTTGTTAGATTCATCTATACCAGTACCAAAGAAATCCTCTGCACCATGCTTTCTTAGCCTTTCAATAGGTGCACTAGGCGCTGTTACCCTTTCAAGTACTCTTGTCATACTCTGAAGCATCGCTTCCATCGGTCCCAAAGGCACCTCAGGATAACCCCTAGGAGGTTGAGCCGGACCAAAAACTGAGGGATCCTGCTCTTGGGGATTCGCACTTTCCGCTGACCCCTCAAGCGATCCACGGGCGGACTCCATAACTACAAAATATAAACGCAGTGCGCATCAGGCCAACACAATCCAACAACTAACTAACACACTGAAACCCAGTAACATCTAAACCAAAAGCTCTGATACCACCTAATGTCACACCCCAACCTATACCAAGGAGACTTCCATACAGATTGGAGGAGAGGCCTCCCTGGATAGATAGGAGTGTCACACCCCACTAGTACAAACATGCAAACATTACATATATAGAGCGACATATCGGAAATAATTAAAAACTTCAATACAGAGAAGAATGATTTTGAACAAAATGTATACTTTATTAATATACCAAAAGAAGGTCTTTATATATTACATCAGATTACAAAAAGAAACAATTTACAAAAGCCCAATATATACTGTTCAAAAGGGCTAACAAAACATTACATCTATTACAAAAATAAAGGAAAGCCTATACTATAAAACTTCAGAACTCTAATTGCGTTGGCCTTCCCGATGCGACACGCCCAACCCGAGGCAATCGAAAACCTTCCACACCTACACGGATAAACACCCGTGCTAAGCGAAATCGCTTAGTGGGGAAACACACAATGCATGACCGTCACTCACAGTGACGGTAACAGAAAACGCATGAAAACAATACAATTATGAGCATATAATCATACATAGTTAATTCAGATATTAGCATTCTCATCCAAAGATTCTTGTACAAAATACAATGACACCTGCTTAATCACAATGAGTGGATAACGAGTACATATAGATACTTGAAAGTATCGATATCGTCACATATACATATAGATACCCGAAGGCATCAAATCATTCTTTTTATTTTGTTTCCAAATTCTTGTTACGTGGAATCTTAAGAAAGATTCAGACAGAGGGATCGCGAGGATCCATTCGTGGGACCTGATCAGGGTCCAAGTCGTACATATAGCTGCAGCGACACATAACTCTATTAGGCATGCCTAACTATCCACTTATCCGACATTAGCAGGTTATGCAAAATCTTATCACGTTTACATGTATATATTATTAGGCAAAAGATAGTCAAAGCTTAATGAAAACTGCATGCAAAAGAATTTAAGTCATTAAGCAAAAAGGAGAAGAAATCAAATTTGGAAGTCACGTCTGTCGCGCTCGCGACAGAAGCCAAGCTACACTTCCCCGCCTCGTCTCGCGATCGCGAGGGATCTCGTGGTCGCGAGAGGACGTAGGGATTGCTCTTCTGTCGCGCTCGCGAGGCTTATCGCGCTCGCGACAGAAGAGAACCTCGCACAAGCTCGGAGCTCGAGCACTCTGTCGCGCTCGCGATAATTGTCGCGCTCGCGACAGAGAACTCCCTCAAGTTCTTTGGCGCGACACTTCTCGCGCCGGCGCGAGGGCCGAAACCTCCGCGCTCTGTCGCGCTCGCGACAGTGTCGCGATCGCGACAGACACGGGTTTTTCAGCTCTTACGCCCAAATTCTGCAGAATTCACACAAAATTCACTTCCAACTTCCAAAATTGATTCCAAAACTCAAAATTCAGCAATCCAAGCATTCACAACTCATAACATAAATAAAAACCCAACTTTGTCACCATTTATCTCAATTAAATCGAGTCAATTACATGCCCAATTCTAAGAATTTCTAAAACAGCAATTTTGACAACAATTATAACTATTCACATAATTTCCCATCAATCCTTCAACAATATTCATTCTTTCACATCACATATCACACAAATCTCAATTCAAGTTATCACAACACATTTATCAAACACAAATCATAATCCCAATCAAACAAAAACACATTTATCAAACTCAAATCACAAAAATGCACAAAAAGATGAACAATCCCAAACCTTCTCTCCTTAGCTCCTAATCGCGAGCTCCGCTTCCGCTTGCGATTCCTTTCCCTTTATCAGGTCTAGGAGTCTCCTCTGAACCATAAACCCATAACAATCAAGATCAATTTCACAACTACCCACAAATGAATTTACAAATATTTAAACCTAGAGAAGAGGAAGAGAAAGAATCTAAAACATCAATAACTCCTACTCACCTCTAAGCTTCCAAAATTCCCAAGCTAATCAACTCTAATTACTCAATTAAGGAGGTGGGAGCAAGATTGTGCAAAGAAAAAGGAAGAACAAAGAAAGAAGAAGAAGAAACGAAGAAGATGGCGTGAGGAAGGAAGAAGAACGGGAAAACAAGGGGAAAATGGCTGCCTTCTCTCTCTCACCAAACTCATAAATGTCCACTTATCCTCTTTTCCACATGTCATTCTCTCCAAAAGACATATGTCCTAAATCACACCCTACTCTCATACCTTAACATACACATTAAGCTATCCCTTATTCACACTTTATTTCCATACACTCACTTATACTATATCCTACCTCCTCTTCTCAAATTAATATACATAAATTAAATAAATAATCTAATTAAACACATACATGTAACACTTACAAATACACACATACAGACACGGACAGGCTCAAACTACTGGGGTAGTTTTGGGGCGTGACAGGTTAATTTCATGCAACTTATCAAATAACTTATCAGAGCATAAGTATGAGTGTGTGGAACTAGGATCTATTAGAGCATACATCTCAGTGTCATAGAGTAGAAACTTACCTACAATCACATCGGGTGCATCTTGCTCTTCTCGAGCTCTCATAGCATAAGCCCTTACTGGCACCATCTGAGCACGATCTACTAACTCCGATGGAGCTCCCTCTCTACACCTTGGCCTCTACCTCTGCCTCTACCTCGACTATCTTGAGGATCATTAGACCCCGATCGGCTAACCTCTTACTGATACCTGGTGTTCTCACTGCCAGAAAATGCTCAGTGCTTCCACAACGGAAACATCCTCTAGTGAGCCACCTACACTCGCCCTTATGGTGCTTACTACAATGAGAACACTCAGGCACCACTTCACCTCTACTACCAGAACTACCTCTACTAACACCCGAACTAACTGTAGATCCATACCTTTTACCCCTCGAAGCAGGACCTGAAGATGACTCATCTTGCGGGTTCCTCGATCTCTTACTCGAGGACGAACCTCCACGAGGAGGATTCCTCCTCTGAGCTCTCTCTCTCAAACCTGACTCCGACCTCTCTGCTCGCACAGCTGCTTGGACAATCTGATAATAGTTGACAGCAGGGGTACTCATCAAAGATATGAGCATAGCTCTCAAAGACTCATTCAATTCGGCCTCAAAATGCTGACACCGAAACTCTTCTGTTAAAATACTCGGAGAAGCATACTTCCCAAATCGATTAAATTCTTTCTCATACTCCGCAATCGACATTGTTCTTTGCTTCAGACTTAGAAATTGAGCCTACTTAGCCTCCTTATAAGCCTTGGTCACATACTTACTAGTGAATTCCCGCTCAAAGAACTCCCATGTGATTGGGTCTGGCAACTGGGGATGCCTACAGACCAACTTCCACTAATCATATGCTGATCTTTAGAGCAAAGCAGCTACACATTTAACTTGTCTCTCCGGAGGGCAACGAATCTCCTTAAGAACTCTCTCCACCTTCTTAATCCACTTTTCTGCTAACTCAAACTCATCTAAGCTCATCCCGTAGAAATCTTTCGCCCCACTTTCCTCATACTTTCTATCGGGGCTCTCGGAGCAGTGACCCTTTCTAAAACCCGAGCCATGTCTTGGAATATCTTCAACATTGCCTCAAAAAGGCATGGCTGTGGCCTCAGTCTGCACCCTAGCTGGTTGAGCTGGACCAGACACTGACGGATTTTGCTTTTGGGGATTAGCACTCTCAGCTAACCCCTCGAGTGATCCACGTGCAGACTCCATCTATAACAAATATAAGACATCCAAATTAGGCCAACACAGTCCTAAACATATATGTATACTCTACAAACACCCAAAAATGCCTAAACCTAGGCTCTGATACAAAAAATTATAACACCCCTTACCCATATATAGGAGAGCTCATCCGTGAAGGGAATGAGAAACCGTATGGATAAGGGTGTCACCAAAAAAAGCAAAACAATATAGGTATACAAAATATATAAATAACAGCGGAAATTAAAACTTAAAATTCAGAAATTCATTTATTGATATCCAAAAGGTTCATTACAAAATATTCTGAATAAAACTGATATTACAAAATTCAATCTTCCAAGAGTATACAACAGAAGCATTACAAAAGAATAATTACAATAAGAGAGCCCAAAAGATTACAAAAAGAACCTAAATACAAAACTAAGCTATAGCACTTCAATCCTTTTGTGTTGGCAGAACTTATGGAGCCTCTCCCAAAAACTCGACTCCTTCCGCACCTGCGCAGCTAAAATACCTGTGCTAAGCGATAACGCTTAGTGGGGAAAACACACCATAATATGAACGGCCATTCACAATGGTCGCTAAAGCAGAACACATACAATAGCATAAGCTCAAAATTACATAAAACGAAATCATAGCTTAACCATCATCAATTATAATAAAAAAACACATCATCAATTCCATATATCATACTCATTTCATATGCACATAATTCACAATAAGATGCCTGCAAACTCATAATAGCGGATAAGGAGTGAACAATTGGGGTACCCGAGGGTACAATCGAAAAGCAACTTCTTTAATTTATCATTCAAAATATTTTCACATTGGAGGATCTTAAACAAGATCCGAGCACATTGAGGATTGTAAGGATCCAAACGGGGACCTGATCAGGGTCCGGAACACATAGGGGCTGTAGCTACTGAACTCTATTAGGCATGCCTAACTATCCACTAATTTGACTCTTGTAGGCCATGCAATTTTCATCACATCATATTCATATTGTTCATAAATCATCCATTCATAAGTCTAATAACATCACACGTTCGGAAAATAAATATCGAAAGCACAAGAGAAAATCAATTTTGAAAGTAGGAGGTGTTGCGCTCGTGATAAGGGCAAAGCTCCCTGAGCACCGCGCTCGTGCTAGTCCTTGCGTTCGTGCAAAAAGGAACAAATCGGCTTATGTCATGCTCGCAATAGAACGAGCCCGATATCACTATCGCGATCATATACTCGCGTGCGCGCTCGCGATAGCTCTGCCCAGCCTCAGCTCGGCACTACGCGCTCTATCGTTCTTGCGATGGAGGTTGCGCTTACGACATCATGCGCGCTGCTGCAGCTCGGCAGAATAGAGCTCAACCATCTGCAGGATGCTGGAATCACCGAGATCTATCGCTCTAGCGACATACATCGCGCTCGCTACAGAGTCGCATTTTCTAGATCACACGCAAATATGCAGAACATCCACTCCTCCAAAACTCACCCAAACTCTCCAATCAACCCAAAACTTCAACACAGTCAAATTAAACATTCAAATCATCAAAAACAACACAAAACCGAACTTTTATACCAATAATCACATTTAAAACAAACAATTAACATAATCAAAATCTGTAATTCAACAAACCAAAAATTTTACTTCAAAACTTCATTCAAATGCATATTTTGGTTCTATACTCCACATCACAAGAATTTCAACACAAATTATTCAAAACCCACAACATTTAAGCGAACATACCCAACTTTAACTTCCTAATTTTCTAGAAAATAAAAACAAAACCAAACTAAATAATCAAAATATGCATCAAAATCATAATTTCCCAAACCTTGGTATCCTTTGCTCCTAATCAAGGGGCTTCACTTCCACAAGCCTTCTCTTTACCCTTAGGTTCTCTAGGAGGCACTTCTGATCGAGAGCATTCACAATCACACAAAACTCAAAAACCCTAATTATAAACATACACTAGCAAAATCAAAGGAAAGGTGAAGAATAAAAAGAGAACTAACTAACACTTACCAAATAGACCCAAGAATTGTTAAATCCCACCAAATATTGAGGCCACAAGAAGATGAATCAAGAAGAACAAAGGGGAAGAAGAGAAAGAAGAAAAAATGGCGTGAGGAGAGAAGAAAATGAGAGAGTGGCAAGGGACAACTGCCTCTCTTTCTCTCTCCTTGGCTTATATAGCCTTCCTTACTTGCCACATGGCATCAACCCATTGGTGGGATTTAACCATTCACACCCTACAACCATCTACCACACTACACCCAAGTCTAGCCACACTAAGTCAAAATATACTACTACACTCTAACAAAACCCAATAAACATACATACAACCCAAATTAAAATAACACATGCCAAAAATACACAGACACATCCACATACAATATGGCTCAAACTACTAGGGTGGGAAATAGGGTGTTACAATGCCCCAGAGGTGATAGCTGGTATTTTTTTGCTCTTTAATACTGGGATGCATGCTTTGATTGACCTTGGATCCACACACTCGTACATATGTTCTAAAAAGTTATGTGCTATACTGTCCCCTATTGACCAGTTAGATTATGATATTTGTGTGACTAGTCCATTAGTGCATAGCGTCAATGTAAGTTGAGTGTATAGGAATTGTCCTATAGTGGTTCAGGGTATGGTCTTTTATTCTGGTTTGATTAAGTTGCCCTTTCATGAGTTTAATATGATTCTGGGAATGGATTGGTTATGTAAGCACCATGCAATAGTTGATTATAGCAGGAAGACTGTAGTGCTTAGAAGTCCAGATCAGTCTAGTTTGATTGTGCAGGGTATTCATTTTAGTCTAATCTTTAATGTGATTTCTGCTATGTAAGCTAGTCGGTATTTGAGAAAGGGATGTGAAACTTTTCTAGCTTTGGTTTTGGACTCTAAGCAGGGTCAAGTGAATTTGCAAGATATACCAATGGTGAGATAGTTTCCTGATGTGTGTTCGAAAGAACTACCAGGATTGCCACCAGAAAGAGAAGTTAAGTTGTCTATTGAAGTGTTACCAGGTACCACTCCTATATCTAGAGCTCTTTACCATATGGTTCCCACTGAATTGAAAGAGCTGAAGACTTAGTTACAGTAGTTACTGAATAAAGGTTTTATTCGGCCCAGTATATCTCTGTGAGGTGCTTCAGTGTTATTTATTAAAAAAAAGGATGGTACTCTATGAATGTGTGTTGATTATCTCCAGATCAATAAGGTGACAGTGAAGAATAAGTATCCCTTGTCGAGAATAGAAGAATTATTTGATCAGTTGAGAGGAACATATGTCTTCTCCAAGATTGACTTGAGAGCTGGGTATTATCAGCTTCGGGTGAGGAATGATAATGTCCTAAAAATTGCCTTTCGGATTTGATATGGTCATTATGAGTTCTTAGTCATGCCATTCGAGTTGACTAATGCGCCAATAGCTTTTATCAATATGATGAATTAGGTATTTCTCCCTTATCTTGATCAGTTTATAGTTATTTTCATCGATGATATACTGGTGTATTTAAGGAATGAGCGAGAGAATGAGCAACATTTATGGATTATGCCTCAGATATTGAGGGAAAAGTAACTGTATGCAAAGCTCGGTAAATGTACCAGAAGTGAGAAGTTTCTTGGGTTTGGCTGGGTATTACCAACGGTTTGTAAAAGCATTTTCTGTTATTGCTTCACCTCTTACCAGATTGCTTCAAAAAGGGGTTAAATTTAGTGGACTGACAGGTGTCAAGCCAGCTTCATGTAGTTGAAGAAGATGCTCTTTAAGTGCCTCTGCTTATTCAACCCATTTTCGGTAAAGAGTACACCATGTATAGCGATGCTTCGGGTTTTGGTCTTGGATGCTTATTAATGCAAGGTGGAAAAGTGATAGCATATGCATCAAGGAAGTTGAAGCCACATGAATAAAATTATTCAACTCATGATTTTGAACTAGCTGTAGTAGTTTTTGCTTTGAAGATTTGGCGTCACTACTTATATGGTGAGAGATGTAGAATTTATACTGACCATAAGAGTCTCAAGTATCTGCTTACCCAGAAGGAACTCAACTTATGACAACGTCGATGGCTTGAACTGTTTAAGAACTATGATTGCATTATGGCTTATCATCCTAGTAAGGCTTATGTAGTAGTTGATACCTTGAGTAGGAAATCAATTTCAGCTTTGACACTATAGCATAGCAGGTAAAGAATAGCTTCTGATGGAGCACTGATAGCCCAGTTGAAAGTTGGGCCTAATCTAAGACAGTTGATTGTTGATGCTTAGAGATATGACTCTAAGTTGCTCTAGATACTGCAATTAGTCAAGAATAAAGACAAGATTGACTATTCAACGGATGATGATGGTGCTCTCTATTATAAAGGTCGATCATGTATGGTTGATGATAAAGTGTTAAAGAAAAAGATTTTATATAAAGCTCACAATACTGTTTTCACCATACATCCAAGAGGAAATAAAATGTACCAAGATCTGAAATAATTCTACTGGTGGCCTGGAATGAATAAAGACGTAGTGAATTATGTATCCAAGTGTCTGACTTATCAGCAAGTGGAAATGGAGCATCAAGTACCTTCAGGTTTGCTTTATTCCATTCCAATTCCACAATAGAAATGGGATAGCATCATGATGGATTTTGTAATAGGTCTTCCTTTGACACAGAAGAAGCACAATTTAGTATGAGTGATAGTCGACCGGCTCATTAAGTCAGCTCATTTTGTACCTATTCGACTAGATTACTCCATGGATCATCTGGCTGATTTGTATATGAATGAGATTGTCAAACTTCATGGGGTTCCTTTGTCCATAGTGTTGATCGAGATCCAGGATTTACTTCTAGGTTTTGGAAAGGTTTGCAATCTGCTCTTAGTACTCGACTCAATTTCAGTATAGCTTTTCAACCTCAGATAGATGGGCAATCTGAAAGAGTGATACAAGTTTTAAAGGATATGCTTTGAGGCTATGTTCTGGATTTTTTTGGGAGTTTGGATAAGTATATTGCATTGATGGAGTTCGCATACAATAATGGTCATCAGGTATGACACCGTACAAAGCTCTCTATGGTAGGAAATGTCGGACTCTAGTGTGTTGGACAAAATTAGGTGGGTATAAAGTGATTAGCCTTGATCTAGTTAAGGACACTGAAGAGAAAGTAAAGGTGATTCAACAAAGATTAAAAACTGTAAGTGATAGGCATAAATCTTATGTAGATTTGAAGCAAAAGGACATCCAATATGAAGTCGGTGATAAAGTGTTCTCAAAAGTGTCTCCTTAGAAGAAAGTGCTTCAATTCGAGAAAAAGGGAAAATTGCGTACAAGATTTATTGGTCCTTATGAAGTACTTGAATGAATTGGACGAGTAGCATATCAGTTAGCCCTACCATTGGAGCTAGGCAAGCTACATGATGTGTTTCATGTGTCAATGCTCCACAGACACTGGTCAGATGAGTCTCACATTTTACTGGTGCAAGATGTACAGGTACAATCAAAGTTTTTATATGATGAGGAGCCTAAAGCTATCGTAGCTCAAGAAGTGAGATAGGTCAGAATAAGAAGATCCCTTTGGTAAAAGTACTCTGGCAACAACATGGTATTGAAGAAGCAACCTGGGAACTCGAGTCTGCCATGAGAGCTCGGCATCCTCAGCCATACAGTTCAGGTATGAATTTCGAGGACAAAATTCTTTAAGGAGTGAAGAGTTGTAAGGCCCCGAATTTTACCCTAGTCATTTTGCATGCCATTAGGGGTATGATAATGGCCTAAGTGAGTAAGTAGTTAAGTGTATGTGTTTGGGATATAAGTGGTATTAAGTGAAAAGTTATAATTAAAATTGCCATTGAACCTTATGGACTAAATTACACTAAATGGATTATTCTTTATGCTAATTTATGAATCAAGTTAATTAAGAGATTATTGTATGATCTATAGGAGATTAAAGGATTAAAGAAGTAATTAAGAAGATGGACCAATCATGTAGTGACAATTGTGGGGCTTAGAATTAAATGAGGAAAAGATGGATAAGGATGGCTTTAAAAGCCATGTGAGGTGGTAGAGGAGGACCAAAAAATTCTTCCTCTCCCTTCCTCCTCTCTTCCTCCATTTCTTCTTCCCTAAGCTCTTAATCCTCTATTAATTTGATGGTCTAAGTGTTATTTAAGCTAACAAAGTTAATCTTAGTGTTTGTGCAAGCTAAAGAGGTAAGTGATAGTTGGGCTTTCTCCTTCTACCCATGGAATTTTAGTAATTATGAGTCAATAGTTTAATATGGTAATGGTGGTATTTGATTAATTTGTAGTGGATAAACCAAGTCGAGCTAAAGGCAAGGAGAAAGTGGAATAAGAAAGAGCCAATTGAGCTTGAAGCAAGCCACGAAGAATGTTTAGGAATTTTATTGAATTCCATGTGTATTTTGTTTAATTACTTAAATTGAGATACTTTTGATGATGTTGAGTTGATTTCAGTTGAGTATGTATAATGTATTATGAGAATTAGGTTGATTTGGACAAGATCATGTTTGAAAAAGGAATTATGTTTTAGGTGTAAAATGACCTTTGGGGACTATTTTGGCTATAAGTCAAGTTATGGATTTCCAAATGACTCGATTCTAATTTTTTTAGAACCGAGACATCTATGTATACTAATTTCCTAGAAATAGCCATAATTTATTTATGACTCTAAGGCCTTTAAAACTACTTGAAATAGTAGCTATTTTTTGGAGTAGGGTCTTTTGAGCTGTTTGGATTCCTAAGGCCATATCTCCTTGGTCTTAACTCCAAATGACCTAAATATTATGCCACTAGAAATTTAACATCTAGGGGATTATTTTTTATTAAGACCATTTTGTGTAAAAATGGCCTTAGCCTGGTGTTTTTACCTGTGCAAGTGAACATTTCATTCTATTTTGAAAGGATGAATTTTTATTGCAAAGTGAGGGAATCAACTCTACCATCCCTCAGCGTTTCCATACGAGCGACGGGCATTCGTCGTGACCAACGCTATCCCTTGAATATGACTTTGCAAAGGACAGACAGGGTTGAGATGGTATGGACACCCAGTAGGCATGGCCTCATGAGGGATGGGTATGCATTGACCGACTCGGGCACAGACTGCTAGGGACGGGCCGCGGTGAAGTGGTGGCTGTCTCTTATGTGCGAGTCACTAGGGACGGGCATGAGTGAATGACTAACGGCTATCGATCATGAGGCACGGCCGTTGCTGTAACACCCCAAAACCACCCCAGTAGTTTGAGCCTGTCCGTGTCAGTATGTGTGTATTTTTATGTGTTGCATGTATGTGTTAATTTGGGTTTATTTGTTTAAATTAAGTGTTTGTATGTGTATTAAGAGGAGAAGAAGAGATAGACTAGAGTAAGTTTGGGTGTATGCAAGTAAGGTGTAAGCAAGGGATAAATTAGTGTGTTATAATAGATGATTTCAGAATGAGTTATAGATTTAAATTGTGTGAAGTTAGCCTGCAAACCAAATAAGTGGATAGTTAGGCATGCCTAATAGAGTTATGTGTAGCTGCAGCCATGTGTACGATTTGGACCCTGATCAGGTCCCCGAATGGATCTCAGTGATCTTTCTGTTGAATCTTAACTAAGATTCTATGTGAAAATATTTTTGGAACAAAATAATAAAAAGAATACTTCGAGGCCTTTGGGCGTCTATGTGTTATAAAATGATACTGATACCTTCGGGTATCTATGTGTACTCGTTATCCACAGTTTTGAGGGTGTAGGTGATGTCGTGGTTACCAGTGTGAACTTGTATGATTGATATGTTGAAATAAATTCCTTATAGTATACAAATATGAATTGTGTACATGATAATGAATAATTGGATTTATTTCTTGTGATATTAAACTGTGATTATGCCATTAACATATGCTTTACATGTTAACCCCACTGTGAGTGGTGGTATTGCATTCTGTGTTCCCCACTAAGCGATTTCGCTTAGCACGGGTGTTTTATCCGTGCAGGTGTGGAGGTTTGTGGTTGTGCGTGATTGGGGCGTGCTGCATCAGGAAGGCCATCACAACTAGGGGTCGAAGTCTTAGTACAGGCTTTCTTTTTTTTTTTGTAATCGATGTAATAGTTTTGTGTGCCCTCAGAGATGATATTCTATGGGCCTTTGTATATGAAATCTTTTGTAATATGTACAGCCTTTGTTTATGAATATATATAATAGAAGTGGAAAAAAATTTACCCTATTCAGTACCGCTGTGTTTCTCTTTTATGAGTATCATGTTATCTGCTATCTGCAGTGAAACTTATGTATATAGGTATGTATGTGTGTTGTGACACTCCTATCTATCGGGACACTTCTACCTCCACAGTGGTAGAAGTCTCCATGGTATAGGTAGGGGTGTGACATTTGGTGGTATCAGAGCTATTGGTTTGAATATTTCTAGGTTTAGGTATGTTAGTGAGTCTGTTAGAGTTGTGTTGGCCTGATGCGCATTGCGTCTATGTTTTGTAGTTGATGGAGTCTTCGCATGAGACGCCGGAGGGTTCAGCTGGGAGTGTGAATCCTCCTGAGCGGGATCCATTAGTAGGGGGTCCGGCTCAACCTCCTAGGGGACAACCTGAAGTGCCTATGGTTCCGTTAGAGGCAATGCTTAAGGTGTCTCAAGATATGGCTAGAATGTTTGAAATAGTGACTGCACCGGTAGCACCTATCGAGAAGTTGAGAAAGCACGGGGCTGAGGATTTCTTTGGTACGGGTTTGGATGAATCCGATAAAGCAGAAATGTGGATTGAAAAAGTAAAGAGAGTGTTAAGGGAGATTAAGTGCCCACCTGACCAAGAAGTGGAATGCGCCGAGTCTTTGTTGCAAGGCTCAGCTTATGATTGGTGGCGACTAGTGACTAGTCAACCCCAAATTCCTGAACCAAAGACTTGGGAATTCTTTGAAAATGAATTTCAAGATCGGTTTGTAACTAAGGCTTATAAGGATGTTAAGTGGGCGCAATTTCTCAGTCTGAAGCAACGGACGATGTCAGTGGCTGAATATGAGAATGAGTTCACTAAGCTTAGTAAGTATGCACCGCCAAGGTTCCTTACGGAGGAGTTCAGGTGTCAACACTTTGAGTTGGGTTTAAATGAATCTTTGAAAGCGATGTTAGTTTCTCTGATGTCGGCCCCGAATGTGAGATATTATCGGTTGGTTCAAGCAGCCTTGAGGGCGGAGCGTTCAGAGAACATTTTGAGAGAGAAAGCTCAGAGAAAGAAGGCTTTTAGGGGTGGATCTTCTTCTGGTAAGAGACCAAGGGAGTCACAAGGAAATCCTATTGATGAGTCTGCTTCTAGTCCGGCCTCTAGAGGAAGAAGACAGGGTTCTTCTAGGGGATCGGGCGTTGGTAGAAGTGATGTTGCTCCCCGATGTGGTCATTGTAATAAATTACATTGGGGCGAGTGTAGATGGTTAACTGGAGGTTGTTTTAGATGCGGTTCCACGGACCACTTTCTTGCGAATTGTCCGAATCGATATGAGAGTCCTTCAGGACAACAGGAAGTTAGTCGAGCTGGGTCTAATTTACCTCAGAACAATCGTTATAGAGGTAGAGGTAGGGGTCGTGGTGGACGGCCTCGAGAGAGAGAACCCTCGGAATCAGTGGATCGTCCTGTCCCTACGTCTGGAAGGGCTTATGCTATGAAGGCCCGAGAGGAACAGAATGCTCCAGAAGTGATTGCGGGTAAGTTTTCTTTGCTTGATTCTGAAGTTTATGTTTTGATTGACCCGGGTTCAACCCATTCTTATGTATGCTCTAATAAGATATGGGATAGTTTAGGAACCACAGAAAGGTTAGAATATGATATATGTGTGTCTAGCCCGTTGGGACAAAGTGTTATGGTAAATCAGGTGTGTCGAGCATGTCCTTTAAAGATACAGAGTATGGAGTTTGCTGTGGATTTGATCTGTTTACCATTCCATGAGTTTGATATCATTCTAGGTATGGATTGGTTAGATAAGCACCGAGCCGTGGTGGATTGTCATAGAAAGGTGATGGTTTTGAATAGTAAGGGTCAACCGCCTGTGTTGGTGAAGGGTATTGGGAGCAGCTCTTTACATAATGTGATTTCGGCCATGAAAGCAAGAAAGTTTATTAGAAAGGGATGTGAAGCATTATTGGCATTGGTACTAGATTCTCGAAGGGAACAAATGAAGATTCAGGACATTCCGGTGGTTAGAGATTTTGTAGATGTTTTTCCTGAAGAATTACCAGGGCTACCTCCTGAAAGAGAAGTTGAACTGTCAGTAGAGATTGTGCCTGGGACAGCTCCAGTTTCTAAGACTCCCTACCGAATGGCCCCAGTGGAATTAAAAGAGTTGAAGAGTCAGTTGCAAGAATTGTTAGATAAAGGGTTTATTCGGCCCAGTGTGTCCCCGTGGGGTGCTCCAGTGTTATTTGTCAAGAAAAAGGATGGAACGTTACGGATGTGTATTGATTACAGACAAATTAACAAGGTGACTGTTAAGAATAAGTATCCCTTACCAAGGATTGAGGATCTCTTTGATCAGTTGCGAGGAGCTGGAGTGTTTTCTAAGATAGACCTGAGATCGGGTTATTACCAGTTGAGGGTAAAAGAGGTAGATGTGGCGAAGACGGCTTTCCGGACGCGTTATGGTCATTATGAATTCCTGGTAATGCCTTTTGGATTGACTAATGCGCCTGCGGCCTTTATGGACTTAATGAATAGAATTTTTCGACCGTACTTGGACAAGTTTGTAGTGGTGTTCATCGACGATATTTTAGTGTACTCGAGAAATAGGAAGGAGCATGAGGAACACCTTCGGTTGGTATTGCAAATGCTAAGGAATCATCAGCTTTTTGCGAAGCTCAGCAAATGTGAGTTTTGGTTAAAGGAAGTGACTTTTCTCGGACATGTAGTTTCAGAGGCTGGTATACGAGTTGATCCGAGTAAGGTGGAAGCAATTGTTAATTGGATGCCCCCGAAGAATGTGCCTGAGGTTAGAAGTTTTCTGGGTTTGGCAGGTTATTATCGACGGTTCGTTAAGGGATTTTCAGTGTTAGCCTCTCCTTTGACTAGGCTACTTCGGAAGGAAGTTAAGTTTGTATGGTCTGAAAAGTGTCAAGCCAGTTTTGATCAGTTGAAAGAGATGTTAGTTAAAGCTCCTGTGCTTACACAACCGGTTTCGGGTAAGGAATTTATCATGTACAGTGATGCTGCCGGGATTGGTTTGGGTTGTGTTTTAATGCAAGAGGGCAAAGTTGTAGCCTATGCGTCGAGACAGTTGAAGCCTCATGAGCAGAACTATCCGACTCACGATTTGGAGTTAGCAGCAGTAGTTTTTGCACTTAAGGTGTGGCGGCATTATTTGTATGGGGAAACCTGCCGTATTTTTACCGACCACAAAAGTCTCAAGTATTTGATGACAGAAAAAGAATTGAATTTGAGACAACGAAGATGGTTAGGGCTATTTAAAGACTATGATTGTATCATTGAGTACCATCCGGGCAAGGCTAATGTGGTGGCAGATGCCCTCAGTAGGAAATCTATGTCTGCATTGCTCCTTAGTCGAGGTAGATGGAGGTTTGATTCTCACGGAGCTCTAGTTGCTCGGCTTAAAACTAAGCCAAGTCTGAGGCAGGAGATTGAGAAAGCTCAGTTAGATGATCATGTACTACAGCGGGTATGTCGAGCAGTGAAAGATGGTAAGCAGTCTGAGTATCGGATTGATAGTGATGGAGTGCTTAGGCATGGAGACCGTTTGTGTGTACCCGATGTGGGCGAGTTAAGGAAAAAGCTGTTACAAGAGGCTCATTCATCGCTCTTCACTATGCATCCGGGAGGTGACAAGATGTACAAGGATCTTAAGCAATTTTATTAGTGGCCAGGCATGAAAAGAAGTATAACAGAATTTGTTTCAAGATGTCTTACGTGTCAGCAAGTGAAAACTGAACATCAAGTACCATCGGGATTACTTCATCCTTTACCCATTCCTCAGTGGAAGTGGGATGATATCACGATGGATTTTGTATCTGGTCTACCAATGACACAGTGTAAGCACGATGCTGTGTGGGTTATAGTGGATCGGTTATCCAAGTCAGCGCACTTTTTACCAGTTCGGGTGGATTACTCCATGGATAAGTTGGCGGAGCTTTATGTGAATGAAATAGTTAGGCTTCATGGGATTCCGCTATCCATTATTTCTGATCGAGATCCCCGTTTTACGTCAAAGTTTTGGAAAGAACTACAGGCAGCGTTAGGAACTCGGTTAAGTTTCAGCACTGCATTCCATCCGCAGACAGATGGACAATCAGAAAGAGTTATTCAGATATTAGAAGATATGCTCCGGGGTTGTGTTTTAGAGTTCTCAGGTAACTGGGATCGGTATGTGTCTTTGATGGAATTTGCATATAATAACAGCTATCAGGTGAGCATTGGTATGGCCCCTTACGAGGTATTGTATGGACGGAAATGCAGGACACCAGTATGTTGGACTGAACTGTCAGAAAAAGCTATGATAGGTCCGGATATAGTGCGGGATACCGAAGAGAAAGTAAGGGTAGTGCAACAGAACTTGAAAGCAGCTAAAGACCGACAGCGTTCTTACGCTAACCTGAAGCGCAGAGATATTCAATATGAAGTGGGTGATAAAGTTTTCTTGAAAGTGTCACCGTGGCGAAAGGTTCTCTGTTTTGGAAAGAAAGGCAAGTTAAGTCCGCGCTTTATTGGACCATTTGAGATCATAAGAAAAGTAGGTCCAGTAGCGTATCAATTATCTTTACCTATGGAGCTAGCTAGACTACATGATGTTTTCCATGTATCTATGCTTCAGAGATATCGATCAGATCCTTCACATGTGTTATCAGTGCAAGATATCCGGGTTCAGTCAGACTATTCTTATGATGAAGAACCGAAAGGAATTTTGGATAAGGAAACCAGACAGCTCCGGAATAAACAGATACCATTAGTTAAAGTTCTGTGGCGGCATCATGGTATTGAAGAAGCTACATGGGAACCTGAAGAAGCCATGAGATTACAGTACCCTCAGTTATTTGAAGCAGGTAAGAATTTTGAGGACGAAATTCTATTTAGTGGGGAAGTATTGTAACACCCCAAAACCACCCCAGTAGTTTGAGCCTGTCCGTGTCAGTATGTGTGTATTTTTATGTGTTGCATGTATGTGTTAATTTGGGTTTATTTGTTTAAATTAAGTGTTTGTATGTGTATTAAGAGGAGAAGAAGAGATAGACTAGAGTAAGTTTGGGTGTATGCAAGTAAGGTGTAAGCAAGGGATAAATTAGTGTGTGTGTTAGAGTATGGGAGTAGGGTGTGTTAAGGGGGCATTTGTCCTAAGGGGAGTATGACATGTGGCTCAAGGGATAAGTTGGCATTTAATGGGTTTGGTGAGAGAGAGAGAAGGCAGCCTACCCTTTTGATTCCCGTTCTTCACTCCCTTCTCACGCCATTCCTCTTCTTCCTCTCTTGTTCTTCTTCTTTCCTTCTTTATCTTGATCTGATTTTACTCTTTATTCTTAGCCTTGAGGATTTGAATTGCTGGGTTTGTGCCTTCTAAGTTTAAAAAGGGTGAGTATTGGGTTAGTGATAGCATAGATCCTTCTTTTTCTTCTCTTTAGGTTTAATTTTCAGTTATGTGTTAAATGTTAGAATTAAATTTAGTTGTGTTTGAATTGTGGTTCAGAGGAGCTTCCTAGAACGTTTAAAGGGAAAGAAAAAGCGAGTGGAAGCGGAGCTCACGACTAGGAGCACAGGAAACCAGGTTTGGGAACGTTTGTATGATTTGTGTTTTGAATGGATATTGATGACTATTATTATTATGAAATTGATAAACTATGTGAGTGGATTTGTATGTGTAGGATGTGAATATGGTTAATTTGAAGTGAATTGTTCCAGATATGAATTATAGAGTTTGGGTTTGTTGTATGAAATTCTTTGGGAATAAGATATTGTTTTGAGAATTTTAAGTTGAAACTTGTAATTGTTTGATTTGAGAAGGTTAATTGATGTGTATGTTAGGATGTAAGTGAAGAAGAACAAATAAAGTGAAGGGTTGTGTTTGGGTTGCAAGTTTGGGGTCGTTTTGCTGGGGATTATCGCAACAGGGCATGGGTCACGGTGGCAACCAATTTGGTTACCACCGTGAGGTCTGTTCGGGTTGCATTCTGCCCAGGAGTTTGGTATGTCACGGTGGCAATGGAATTGATTACCACCGTGACCTACATTTGAATTACATTCTGTTTTGGGTTTTGGTATGTCACGGTGGCAATGGATTTGGTTACCACCGTGACCTACCCCAAAGTTACATTCTGTTTTGAGGTTTTGGTATGTCACGGTGGCAATGAAATTGGTTACCACCGTGACCTACCTCAGGTTTACATTCTGTTTTGGGTGGTAGTATGTCACGGTGGCAATGAGTTTGGTTACCACCGTGACCTACCTTTGATTTGCATTCTGTTTTGAGGCTTTGGTATGTCACGGTGGCAATGAAATTGGTTACCACCGTGACCTACTCTATTTTTGTAATGAATGCTTATTTGATAAATGTAAAGTTTGAGTATGGAAGTAATGATTTTTGTATAACCGGTAACATTGAATTAACGCTTCGTTCAGATAAGATACAGAGTGTTTCTGAATAATAGATGATTTCAGAATGAGTTATAGATTTAAATTGTGTGAAGTTAGCCTGCAAACCAAATAAGTGGATAGTTAGGCATGCCTAATAGAGTTATGTGTAGCTGCAGCCATGTGTACGATTTAGACCCTGATCAGGTCCCCGAATGGATCTCAGTGATCTTTCTGTTGAATCTTAACTAAGATTCTATGTGAAAATATTTTTGGAACAAAATAATAAAATGAATACTTCGAGGCCTTTGGGCGTCTATGTGTTATAAAATGATACTGATACCTTCGGGTATCTATGTGTACTCGTTATCCACAGTTTTGAGGGTGTAGGTGATGTCGTGGTTACCAGTGTGAACTTGTATGATTGATATGTTGAAATAAATTCCTTATAGTATACAAATATGAATTGTGTACATGATAATGAATAATTGGATTTATTTCTTGTGATATTAAACTGTGATTATGCCATTAACATATGCTTTACATGTTAACCCCACTGTGAGTGGTGGTATTGCATTCTGTGTTCCCCACTAAGCGATTTCGCTTAGCACGGGTGTTTTATCCGTGCAGGTGTGGAGGTTTGTGGTTGTGCGTGATTGGGGCGTGCTGCATCAGGAAGGCCATCACAACTAGGGGTCGAAGTCTTAGTACAGGCTTTCTTTTTTTTGTAATCGATGTAATAGTTTTGTGTGCCCTCAGAGATGATATTCTATGGGCCTTTGTATATGAAATCTTTTGTAATATGTACAGCCTTTGTTTATGAATATATATAATAGAAGTGGAAAAAAATTTACCCTATTCAGTACCGCTGTGTTTCTCTTTTATAAGTATCATGTTATCTGCTATCTGCTGTGAAACTTATGTATATAGGTATGTATGTGTGTTGTGACACTCCTATCTATCGGGACACTTCTACCTCCACAGGGGTAGAAGTCTCCATGGTATAGGTAGGGGTGTGACAGTTGCTCATTTCTGTTTTGACTATTTTACTGTATTCTTTGTTCTGTGCATAATTAAATGTTATGAATTATCTCATATGATTTATATACTGTTATTAAGGCTTAATTACTGGATTTTTAAACATGAAAAATAACTTTGTATGGATACTATTGGCTTTGAATAAATAAATGAAATAAGTAGCTTGCCTGCAAAAGATGGGTCGTGGATAGATATGCATACCTATAGGGTTCTTTGCTGTAGTCTATGTGTTTGGACCCTGTTTGGGTCCATATGTGTCTGGGGTCCTGAAGGATCCCTATGTGTCTTTGGATCTTGCCTAGATCCTATGCATATGAATTTGAATAAGGAACTGTAACTTCGGGTACCTATGCATTATTGCCCGTTATCCACCACTTGGTAATGCAGTCAACTTTAACTTATGAATGTAATAAGAAATATAATGGCATGTATGTTGAATATCGGTAAATGTGAATAGTACCTTTAAACTTGGTATTGATGTAAAATTCTATATATGTGCTATTCCTACTACTCTTATTGTCTATTTTTGTATAACATACGCTTGTGTATGCATTGATGACTACTGTGAGTGGTTGTCCATTGCACGTTATTCTCCACTATGCCATTGTGCTTAACACTGGTGTTTATCCATGCAGGTGCAGTAGATCAGTGATCCTTGAAGGACAACCTTACATTTCTCTAGTGCTAGCATCGTAGGATAAGCTTCTTGTGTAGGTTTCTTCTTGATTATAATTTGTAATATGTTGAGTTGTATTAAGTACATATATTGATTTAAAACGTGTAAATTATGTAAGTTTACAATAGCTATAGTAAAATGTGTTTATTATAGTAAATGATATATGCATGCAATTTGTTAATAAAAATGTATGCTTATGTTCGATAAAATAAATTTTATAATTCTTAATCTGATGATTGTGTATGCATGTAAGTTATTGCTTGAGTTTTCTGTTAGCATAGTTATGAGTGTGACAACCCTCACCTGACGTAGTAACTCATCTTGAGGAGGTGGAGTTCTCTACATATGGATAAGGGGTGTTACACAGGAGGCTTACTGGAGCATGCTTTCAATGTGCGAGCATAGATCATTTGATTGCTAATTGCCCACAAAGATCAGGACAGACTGGTACTATGTAGAGTAGTAGAGGAGCATCGAATGCACCTCCAGCTCTAAGAGGTAGAGGCAAAGGTCGAAGTGGATTTGGTAAGTCTAGAGGTAATCACAGTACAGCTTCTGAGACAGTGGAAAGACCTCCTATTGCTCCAGCTCCAGCTCAGGCTTATGCAATGAAGGCTCATAAGGAGCAAGATGGCCCAGAAGTTATAACTGGTGTTTTTTCTTTATTTGATTCTAATATGTATACTTTGATTGATCTGGGTTCCACTCACTCGTTTGTTTGCTCTGGGGGTTTATTTGATAAGATGTTATCTATAGATCATTTATAATATGGTATACTTGTGATTAGTCCTTTAGGGCAAAGTATTATTATGAATTGTGTGTTTAGAGATTGCCCAATTATGATACATGGAAAAGAATTTGCTGCTAATTTAATTGAGTTACCTTTTTATTAATTTGATATGATTTTGGGTATGGATTGGTTATTTAAACATCAAGTTGTGGTTGGTTGTGGGTTAAATAAAATTGTGCTTAAAAGTCCTTATCAGTCAGACAATGATTCATGGTATACGATTTAGTTCCTTGATATGCACGCCAAACGCCTTCTTAAGAAGGGATGTGAAGCATTCTTGGCTATGGTGCTTGATTCTAAATGAGAACATGTAAATTTGCAAGATATTCCAGTAGTTAATGAATTTTCTGATGTGTTTTTAGAAGAATTACCATGTTTGCCACTTAGGAGAGAAGTTGAGTTGTCTATTGAAATACTACCTAGGACAACCTCCTATTTTGAAAGCGCCATGCAGAATGGCACCAACAAAATTGAAAGAATTAAAAATGCAATTGCAAGAACTTTTGGATAAAGGATTCATTTGACCTAGTGTTTCACCATGGGGAGCACTAGTCCTTTTTGTGAAGAAAAATGACGGTACTTTTAGAATATGCATTGATTACGTCAAATCAATAAGGTTACTATAAAGAACAAGTATCCTTTGCCAAGAATAGAAGATTTGTTTGATCAGTTTAAAGGCGTCAGAGTATTTTTTAAGATTGACTTGAGATCAGGTTATTATCATCTTCGGGTTAAATAAGTAGATGTTCCTAAGATAGCATTTAGAACTCGATATAGTCATTATAAATTTCTGGTAATGCCATTTGGGATAACCAATGCACCTGCAGCTTTTATGGATTTGATGAATAGGGTGTTTTACCCTTATCTGGACCAATTTGTTGTGTTTATAGATGATATTTTGGTTTATTCCAAGAATGAACAAGAGCGTGTCCAGCATTTGAGAATTGTATTGCAGATTTTGCGAGATAAGCAATTGTATGCAATATTGAGTAAATGTGATTTTTGGCTTAGAAAAGTGTCTTTTCTAGGGCACATTATTTCTTCCGAAGGTATTCAGGTGGATCCAGCAAAAATAGAAGCCATGGTTAACTAGAAATCGCCTAGAAATGTGACTGAAGTAAGGAGTTTTCTGGGTTTAGCTGGTTATTATAGACCATTTGTTAAAGGATTTTCTATGATAGCTACTCCGTTAACAAAATTACTTCAAAAGAGTAGCAAGTTTGAAGGGAATGACAGATGATCAGTTGAAAAAGATGCTTACAGAAGCTCCAATATTGACTCAACCTACTTCAAGTAAAGAGTATGCTATGTATAGTGATGCTTCTATAGTTGGTTTAGGATGTATTTTAATGTAAGATGGGAAAGTGGTGGCTTATGCTTCACCACAGTTGAAGCCATATGAGCAGAATTATCCTACTCATTATCTAGAGTTAGCAATTATGGTATTTCCATTAAAGATATAGCGGCATTACTTATATGGTGAGAGATGTAGAATCTTCACTGATTCTAAGAGTCTTATGTATCTGCTCACTCAGAAAAAGCTTAACTTGAGACAGCGGCATTGGTTAGAATTGTTTAAAGATTATGATTGCATAATTAACTATCATCGCGTAATTGTCTATCATCTAGGAAAGGCTAATGTGGTAGCAGATGCTTTGAGTAAGAAGATTGTTGTTGCTTTGTCATTGCAATATAGTAAATGGAGAATTGCAACAGATGGAGCTTTGATAGCTCAGTTGAAAGTAAAGCCTGATTTGAGACAAGCAATAATAGATGCTTAAAAAAATGATGGTAAGTTGCAATAAGCTATTCAAGCTATCGAGATGGAAAGCAGAATGACTATTCTATGAATAAAGATGGTAGCCTGTGTTATAAGAACAAATTGTGTGTGCCTGTAGTAGATGAATTGAGGAAGAAATTATTGTATAAGGTCCATAATACTGTGTTTACTATGCATCATGTGGGTAATAAGATGTACTTGGATTTGAAACAATTTTATTGGTGGCCTAGTATGAAGAGAGATTAAGTGGACTATGTATCTAAATGTTTATCATGTCAGTAGGTGAAAGCCAAACACCAAGTTCCATCTAGTTTATTAAATCCCACTCTAATTCCATAGTGGAAATGGGATAATATTACTATGGATTTTGTTACTAGTTTTCCAATTACACAGAAAAAGCATGATGTTGTTTGGGTAATAATTGATCGTCTTTCTAAATCTATTCATTTTATACCTAGTCAAACATATTACTTAATGGATAAACATGCTGAGTTATATGTATATGAGATTGTAAGGTTGCATGGGGTACCATTGTCTATTGTATCTAATCGAGATTTCAGGTTTACATGCAGATTCTGGAAGAGTTTGTAAACAGTTCTGGGTACTTGAGTTAGTTTCATACATCCTTCCATCCTCATACCGTTGGATAGTTAGAAAGGGTGATTCAGATCTTGGAGGATACGCTTCGTAGTTGTCTTATAGATTTTCCTGAAAGTTGGGATAAGTATATTCCATTAATGGAATTTGCCTATAGCAACAGTTATCAAGCCAGTATTGTCATGGCACCATATGAGGCTTTGTATGGCAGGAAGTGCAAAACTTTGGTATGATGGACTGAACTCAATGAGAATAAGGTGATTGCACTTGATTAGTAAGAGATGCGGAAGAGAAAGTTCAGATTATCAGATAGAGATTGAAGGCTACAAGTGATAGGAAAAAGTCTTATTCTGATTTAAAGAGGAAAGATATAGAATATTCAGTCGGTGACAAGGTATTTCTGAAAGTTTCACCATGGAGGAAGGTACTTCGGTTCGGTAAAAGAGGAGAGTTCGGTCCAATATTTATTGGACCTTATGAAATTCTTGAGAGGATTGGACCAGTTAAATATAGATTGGCTTTACCTCTAAAGTTAGCTAAACTGTACAATGTATTTCATATTTCAATGCTTCGGAGATATCGATCTAATGAATCTTGTGTGCTTCTGGTGCAAGAAATACCAGTAGATTTCTCTTATGAAGAAGAACTTAAAGCTATTCTAGCTAGAGAAATTAAGCAACTCAGGAATAAACAAGTTCCTCTTGTGAAAATATTGTGGCAACATCATGGTATTGAAGAGGCAACTTGGGAACTATAGACCACTATGAGAGCTCAATACCCTCAATTGTTATAATTAGGTATGAATTTCGAGAATGAAATTCTTTAAGGAGGAGAGAAATGTAAGGTCCCGAAATCTACCTTAGTAGCATTTTGCATAATTAGGATAATTGAGCAAATATGATTATGAAATCACAATGTGAAAGGGTCATAATTGGAAACTCCTTTACTTAAAAGTGGTAAATTAATGAGTTATTAACTTTAGATTTAATTGCATAATTTGAATTGAGGGCTTAATTAAATGAGAAAGATTAAATGTAAGCCAATTATGGATTGTGGATAAGTTGAAGGACTAAGAGAGAGGTTGACCAACATATATAAATATATTCATGCAAAGCAGAAGATGGACACATAGCTAAAATGTGAAACGGTTGAGGAAACCATTCTCGGTGGAATGAACTCAAAAATCTAGAATTTATGTTCTTCTTTCCTTTCATTCTCTTGAAATTTAATTAAAGGAAATTAATAAGGATTATGTTTGTTAATCTAAACATCTGAAATTAAAGTCTATCTGGTGAGTTTGATTCCTCCTTCTATCATTTCATTGTTATTTGATTTTGGTGATGAACTTTTGGAATTGTAAAGTTAGTGGAGTTAACAAAGAATTTGGTATATATTAATGTCAGTAGAAAAGGTTGATAAGAAGAAGAAAGGGAAGGAAAAGGCAATTATGGAGTAAAGTTGGAGAAAGAAACACTGCAATTTAGGTTTGGGATCTTGATTTTTGTTATTAGGTGCATATGAATATATTGGCATGAGTTGTGAATTGCTTAAAAAACACTGGATAGTTTAGTTTGAAATGGGAAGTATGATTGAAGTGGAATTACAATTCTGAAGAAATGAAGAAGTTACTTTGAATGTACTCTGTTTTGGAATTCCTAGTATAGTTTCAATAATTTGGCCATATCCTGGCTTATGTATGCTTAAGTGAAATGATTTCTATTGCGAGAGAATTATGAGATACAAGTCTTTAGGAGTCTAAAAGGAATGTATAATTGATTTTGTCTATAGGAGATGTTAAAATGCTATAGAAGTTAGAAATGAAATCAACTTTTGGCACTTTGGTCAAGTTGTGTTCTAATGGGTTTAACCTCTTTTATACAAGCTTAATTTATTTGTTATTTGCATTTGATTGTTTAAAGAGGTATATTTTTATTTGACATGAAGGTTAAATGGCTTAAAGGTGAAGTTTAATATATGTATTGTGTTTAACAAGAAGGAATTGAATTTCTGCATAATAGAATTTCTGCAATTTTCCAGTTACAGGGGGGTCAGGGATTCCTACTTGCCGTGTAATTGTATTATGGAGAGTAAACTTTGCTTGATATCGATTTTACACAGTGATCAGGATTTTCTCCCCACTGTGTAAAAGCATTCTAGGCAATTAATTTTGTATGCGTGTTGTTTTACGCGGTGGTTAGTGTTTTCTCCACCGTGTGCTAAACCTGCCTGCCATGTAAAATAACTTCCCCGCCGTGTAACCCAGTCTGCCCACTGTGTAAGATATCCTCCCCACCATGTAACCCCTGTTTTCTATATTATTTATTCTTAATTTTTAACCAGTTTTGCACATCCTATCTTACTTGAAATTAAATATTTCTTGCTTATTGACTATGCAATGATGATATATGAATAAATTACCTATGAATGGAACAAAAGGCATGACTAAGAATTAATTCGCATGATGATTAACTATAATTAAAGACTGTGAGCCATGCTTATTATATGGAAAATAATTTGATGATCAAGTATGTACTTGTACTTTGATATCCTATAAAGTTAATATTATTATTACAATATTATATGAAATTGCTCGGGTTAGAATGCTTGTTAGCTAGTATAGGTTGTGGATAGACAGGCATGCCTATAGGGGACTTGAGCAACTGCTACTTGATTTCTTCCCTGCGATGATGCTAGATTATCATTATACATTTCATTCCTTCGGGAACAGCTTGATATGATATCTTCCCTTCGGGGATGCTTGATTTATCACCCATTATCCACACCCATAGGAAGGCAAGCAATGAGGTTCTCTAATAATGTTTTGTTTAAATCAGTCATATTACTAGCATTTGCTCCGATCATATAATTACATGGATATTGGTAACATGTAATTGAATATGAACAATTGATATGTTTTATTTGATTATTTAATTGTTCATTTAATGCATGCACTTATTCTTTTGCATAAGATTATATATATATATATACTTTCCAATTGTATTTGCAATTCCTGATTTGCTTATGACATACGTATGTTTTGTATTGATGACTCATGTGAGGGGTCATCCATTATCATTTTTGAATCCCCACTAAGCTTTATACTTAGCACGGATTTTCTTTTAATCTGTGTAAGTACTGGTGTTAGTTCCGCTCGTAAGGACATTCCGCAGGGTCACAAGGCGACACAACCATAGGTTATTGAAGGAAGTTTTTGTTGTTGCAGATCTCTTTTATTTTTAGATTTTGTAGTAACATAAGTTCTTTTGTATAAGTGGTCTTGTAAATAATGCTGATGTTATATGTAATAATTTTTAAAATGAGGTCTGTAATTATATAATTAAAGGACGTAAATTCCTCAAATTAGCTATGCATGGTTTAACTATTTAGTTATGTATATTTAGAATATAAATAAATGTATGATTAAGTATATATATCTATATGTTTCTGTTTGATTTAATTTGGGTATGTGACATAGGATCTCTATGTATATAGTTAATCTCTGTTAGGTAGTAAGGGTGTTACAGTTATTGGACATTAGTCCATTATTTAGGTGAATTAGGCTTCTAGTCCATCCAAAGAAGGTTGGGACATTGGTCCCTTAATCCTAATTTATTAGTGGCATTTTGCTCCAACATCAGTTGTTGTATAATAGCGAGGTACTCTACCTAATTTTGCCATTATTCTCAAAGTATCTTTCGAAAATGCATTATTGGGGAATTCTTATACTATTATTCATGATTGACACCGAAAAAATGATCCATTTTATTAAACATTAAAAAGGGTATAGGACACTGGTCCTATTTTATTCTAAATGATAAAGGGTGGAAACATGCTATAAAAGTCTAGATTATTTTAGAGAATACCTTTTTATTTTGGATAATTAAATCGTCAGACCTATTTTATTCTAAATGATAAAAGGATGGAAACATGCTATGAAAGTTTAGATTATTTTAGAGAATACCTTTTTTTATTTTGGATAATTAAATCATGGGACATTGGTCCCTATGTGATAAATGGCTTTGGGAAAAGTGACTTTGGTCACTAAAGCCTTTTTATCCATTTTATTTAAAAATTCTAAATTAATTGGTGATTAGAGGTATATATAGATGACATGATGATTAAGTCAGCCATTAGAGAAGGCCACTTTGAAGCTCTAGAAAAGTTCTTTCAAAGGATCAGCAAGTACAATCTGCGCCTTAACCCCAAGAAGTGCATTTTTGGAGTTACCTCTGGTAAGCTATTGGGCCATGTGGTAAGTCAAAAAGGAATAGAAGTGGATCCTGATAAGGTCAAGGCCATTAGAGAGATGCCAGCGCCCCAGAAAGAGAAAGAGGTTAGAAGTTTCTTGGGAAAACTTTAGTACATCAGTCGGTTTATTGCCAAGCTAGTCTCAGTATGTGAGCCCATTTTCAAGCTTCTCAGGAAGAACCAACCGGTGGTATGGAATGATGATTGCCAACTGGCCTTTGATACTATAAAGAACTATCTTTTAAATCCACCTGTCTTAAGACCACCATGTCGTGCCAAGCCACTAATCCTATATTTGGCAATAGAAGACAGTTCGGTGGGTGCCATGATGGCCCAGGAGGATGAATTTGGAGTAGAGTTTGCTGTTTATTACCTTAGCAAGAAATTCCTGCCATATGAAGCCAAATATGTTGAAGTGAAAAAAATTTGCTTAGCTGTAATTTGGGCTTCTAAAAAGCTGCGACACTACTTCCACTGTTTCAGCGTACAAGCAGTTGCTAAGCATAACCCGCTTAGGTACCTTCAACAGGCACGCTCTCTGCTAGGAATGATGGGAAGATGTTTATTACTATTGTAGGAGTTTGATATTGAATACATTACCAGGAAAACCATTGAAGGGAGAGATGTGGCTAAATTCTTGGCTAAACCCTCTATTGAGGGAGACCAATTCAAATATAATTTCCCAGATGAAGATGTCGCGGCTATAACGGTACAAGGGTGGCAGATGTTCTTTGATGGGGCAGTTAACAGAAAGGGGGCAGGAGCAGGGATTATTCTTATAACCCCGGATGGTGAAAAGCTACCATTAGCCAAGAAATTGAGGTACAAGGCGACCAATAATGAAGCGGAATATGAAGCTTGCATCTTTGGATTGGAAGTGTTGCTTGCTCTGGGGGTAAAGACCGTAGAAATCTTTGGAGATTCATCCTTAGTAATTCATCAGATCAGAGAGGAATGGTCAGTCAAGGAAGAGAGGCTGTTGCCTTATGTGAAGCACTTGAAAACGTTGAGTAGCCAATTTGAGACCTACACTTTTCACTTCGTTCCCAGTGATGAAAATCAGTTGGCTGATGCTCTTGAGATATTAATGTCTATGTGGGATAATCCAACGGGGGTTTCTATGAGACCTGTGCTGATCTCTAGTGCGGAAAAGCCTTATTTTGAAACTGAGCATATAATGGATATTGAGGTCGCTAATGGGAAGCCTTGGTATTATGATATTCAGAACTATTTAGAACGGTCATTTTTTCTAGAGGAAGCCACTAAGAAAGACAAAAAAATGATTAGAAAGTTATTCTCTCAGTTCATTAGTGTGGACGAAACTTTATATAAGAGGCAAGCGAATGGTATCCAGTTGAGATGTTTGGCGGAGAAAGAAGCCGAAAGGGTTATAGAAGAGATTCATGCCGGTGTTTGTGGAACTCACATAAATGGTCTGGCCTTAGCAAAGAAGATCATGCGCCAGGGATTTTATTGGCTCACAATGGACATAGATTGTTCAATATTGAGGGAGACCAGTTCGAATATAATTTCCAAGATGCAGATGTCGCGGCCATAACGGTACAAGGGTGGCAGATGTTCTTTGATGGGGCAGTTAACAGAAAGGGGGCAGGAGCAGGGATTATTCTTATAACCCCGGATGGTGAAAAGCTACCATTAGCCAAGAAGTTGAGGTACAAGGCAACCAATAATGAAGCTTGCATCTTCGGATTGGAAGCGTTGCTTGCTCTGGGGGCAAAGACCGCAGAAGTCTTTGGAGATTCATCCTTAGTAATTCATCGAATCAGAGAGGAATGGTCATTCAAGGAAGAGAGGTTGTTGCCTTATGTGAAGCACTTGAAAACGTTGAGTAGCCAATTTGAGACTTGCACTTTTTACTTTGTTCCCAGGGATGAAAATCAGTTGGCTGATGCTCTCGCGACATTAATGTCTATGTGGGATAATCCAACGGGGGTTTCTATGAGACCTGTGCTGATCTCTAGTGCGAAAAAGCCTTATTTTGAAACTGAGCACATAATGGATGTTGAGGTCGCTGATGGGAAGCCTTGGTATTATGATATTCAGAACTATTTAGAACGGTCAGTTTTTCTAGAGGAAGCCACTGAGAAAGACCGAAAAATAATTAGAAAGTTATCCTCTTAGTTCATCAGTGTGGGCGAAACTTTATATAAGAGGCAAGCGGATGGTATCCAGTTGAGATGTTTGGCAAAGAAAGAAGCCGAAAGGGTTATAGAAGAGATTCATACCGGTGTTTGTGGAACTCACATAAATGGTCTGGCCTTAGCAAAGAAGATCATGCGCCAGGGATTTTATTGGCTCACAATGGACATAGATTGTTCAATATTGAGGGAGACCAGTTCGAATATAATTTCCCAGATGAAGATGTCACGGCCATAACGGTACAAGGTTGGCAGATGTTCTTTGATGGGGCAGTTAACAGAAAGGGGGCAGGAGCAGGGATTATTCTTATAACCCCGGATGGTGAAAAGCTACCATTAGCCAAGAAGTTGAGGTATAAGGTGACCAATAATGAAGCGGAATATGAAGCTTGCATCTTCGAATTTGAAGCGTTGCTTGCTCTAGGGGCCAAGACCGCAGAAGTCTTTGGAGATTCATCCATAGTAATTCATCAGATCAGAGAGGAATGGTCAGTCAAGGAAGAGAGGCTGTCGCCTTATGTGAAGCACTTGAAAACGTTGAGTAGCCAATTTAAGACCTGCACTTTTCACTTCGTTCCCAGGGATGAAAATCAGTTGGCTGATGCTCTCGCGACATTAATGTCTATGTGGGACAATCCAACTGGGGTTTCTATGAGACTTGTGCTAATCTCTAGTGCGAAAAAGCCTTGTTTTGAAACTGAGCATATAATAGATGTTGAGGTCGCTGATGGGAAGCCTTGGTATTATGATATTCAAAACTATTTAGAACGGTCAGTTTTTCTAGAGGAAGCCACTGAGAAAGACCAAAAAATGATTAGAAAGTTATCCTCTCAGTTCATCAGTGTGGACGAAACTTTGTATAAGAGGCAAGCGGATGGTATCCAGTTGAGATGTTTGGCGGAGAAAGAAGCCGAAAGGGTTATAGAAGAGATTCATGCCGGTGTTTGTGGAACTCACATAAATGGTTTGGCCTTAGCAAAGAAGATCATGCGCCAGGGATTTTATTGGCTCACAATGGACATAGATTGTTCAAAATATGTAAAGCAATGCAAGTTATGCCAGCAGTACGCGAATTTGAGATATGTGCCAGTTTCAGAGCTACATAATTTGACATCCCCATGGCCATTCGCAGCTTGGGGAATAGACATCATAGGTGAGATACGTCCTACAGCTTCTAATGGGCACAGATTTATTGTAGTCACCATTGATCACTTCACTAAGTGGGTTGAAGCTGAGTCTTTCAAAAAGGTTGATGCTAGGGACATGGCTAAGTTCATTGAGCGGAATTTGATATGCAGATATGGCCTCCCACACCACATTGTGTCTGATAATGGAGTACAATTTTTAGCAGAAACTAAACAGATGCTCCAGAAATATGGAATCTAACATCACAAGTCTTCTCCTTACCGACCTCAAGCAAATAGCGCGGTTGAAGTAGCAAACAAGAATGTTAAGTGAATATTAGCCAAGATGGTTCAGAGCTATAAATACTGCGCAGAAAAGCTACCTTTTGCACTCTGGGATAATAGAACTACAGTCAGAACCTCTACGGGAGCAACGCCTTTCTCTCTGGTATATGGAACTGAAGCAGTTTTGCCAGTTGAAATTGAGTTGAAATCTTTAAGGGTAGTCATAAAACCTGAGATTTCGGAGATAGAATGGGCACAGCATCGACTATTGCAGTTAAATCTGTTGGATGAAGATAGGTTGCATGCATATTATCACAATCAGGTTTATCAGAAGAGGCTAGCTCGGTCCTTTGGCAAGAAGGTATGGAAGCACCCATTGAAAAAAGGGGATTTGGTCTTTAAGATGATAAGACCAGGAGTACCAGATATACGTGGAAAATTCAGACCAACCTGGGAAGGTCCATTTGTACTGAAGAAGTTACTGACAAAGGGAGCAGCAATTTTAGTAGACAGTGATGGGAATGAGTTCAAAGAACCGGTCAATGTCGATAGATTAAAAAGGTTCCATGGCTAAAGGCTAAAATAAAAAGAAGAGAATAAATGCCCTGCCGGTCGAAAATCGAAAAAAGGCGGCCTTACTAAAATTGGGCCTTGTCAGGGTGAAAACCGAAAAAAGGCATCCTGGGCACAAATTAAGGGCCAAGAGAAAATGTTCAATTAAGAAAACCCAAGAGGGCCGATTGATAATAGGAGTTTGATGCTTACAAGATCTATTTTGAGATTAGGTGTAGTCTTGTGCTTTTGAATTCTTGTCAAAACAAGATCATGTATGATGAAATCATATAGAACTGTACACAATTTTGCAATGAATAAAAGAATTCTGTTTGCATTTTCATCGGTCTTGTAATTCTATTTTGTTAAGCAATATATCATTGATCTATCTAACGACTATTGTTTCAGAGTCCTCTCTTAAAAATTAAAAAAAAAAAGGCCGTTAGAGATGGAAACCGTAATTGGCGCTCTAAGCAAAAGTTAGGCCAAAGGACAGGGTGAAAACCTGGAAATAGGCGGTCTGTCCTATGAAAAATAAAATAAAATAAAAGCCATTAGATTGGGTTGGGTCCATTCCAGGCAAAAAATAAGGCACAGGGTTATGTGAAAATCCGAAAGGACGTATTTCCCGCTAAGAAAAGCTAATGTGAAAATCCACAAGGGACGCACTACCTTTAAAACAATGACTTTCGACGCCCGGAGCGATAAGGCGGCATTACTTCAGAGGTAGGGACATGAGTCCGAACCTCGGGTATATGATCATCGACGGAGGAGAGATGCACGCCTAACGAATCTTTCAGAATAGGTTTTGGGTCAGAGTCCCTGAAGCCAAAACGACACTCTTGTGGGTCCTTGGGGGCATAATGGATCAGCCAAGCCATATCCCTAATGGACCCTTGACCATCTAGGACATAGTCCATTCATTTTTACAAACATCTACATCTCATACCATGCATACAATTTCTTGTATATACTTCCATGCACATAGCTTTGCAGGAAATATCCAAGAAGACCACATCCCGCTCAGAGAGCAACCCTGCACTTTGTAAGCCTTGAACGGGCTCGGTGCAGTTCGGAAGAACACCTCGCACTTTGTAAGCCTTGAACGGGCTCGGTTCAGTTCGGGAGAGCAACCCCGCACTTTGTAAACCTTGAACGGGCTCGGTGCAGTTCGGAAGTACACCTCGCACTTTGTAAGCCTTGAACGGGCTCGGTGCAGTTCGGAAGAACACCTCGCACTTTGTAAGCCTTGAACGGGCTCGGTGCAGTTCGGAAGAACACCTCGCACTTTGTAAGCCTTGAACGGGCTCGGTGCAGTTCGAAAGAACACCTCACACTTTGTAAGCCTTGAACCGGCTTGGTACAGTTCGGAAGAACACCTCGCACTTTGTAAGCCTTGAACGGGCTCGGTGCAGTTCGAAAGAACAACTTTCGCACTTTGTAAGCCTTGAACGGGTTCGGTGCAGTTCGAAAGAATAGCTTTTGCACTTTGTAAGCCTCGGCTCGATGCAGTTCAGAAGAACAACTCCACTCAGAAGAGCAACCCTCGCATTTTGTAAGTCTGAAATAGACTCGGCGCTCCACCCAGTTCAAGAAGATGACTGCCTCAGGTACGCATCTCTTCTCTCTTTCTTTGAGTTTTGGCTCACCTAGGCACATAGGCACTACGTTCCCCAAAGCTGGGGGCAACTGTAGACACCGAGTTCTGAGGCAGTCCAGGCCAAAGTTACTCAATGATGAAAATGATACCTGTTCATAGGCAATGGACAAGTGGAAGTGATGGTTTCCTCGAAAAAAATAAATAATAATAATAAAATATATTTTTCATTTTTTTCTTAACTTTATTTAATAAATAAAAAAAAGGTGTTTTGGGGGCCCTGTGCAGTAAGGCCCATCTCACCCATGTGAGATGGGGCCTCATATTTGTGAGGCCCATCTCACTTAGGTGAGAGGTAACCTCACTGCCTGAGGCCCATCCTTCTGCCGCGAGGTGGCCTCACGTGTGCTTCTCCTTTTCAATGTCTTTGCTCCTTATTTTGAGGGAGTTTGGTTTGAAAAACTCGATTTTACGTGGGATTTGGTGAGGAAAATAGCTAATCATGTCAAATAGCATTAAAAGAGTTGAAAAATAGGGTGGAAAAAGGAGGGAAGAGAATTATTGAAGGAGACAAGAATTACAAAAAAGAAAGGAAGAACAGAAAAATGGGAGAGGGAGAAAAAGAAAAAAAAATATTCTGGAATTGTTTTGAGAGCATTCTGAGTTTGATTTTGAGAAAAAGAAAGGAGTTTTTAGTATTTGAAAACCCATTGTCTTGGTTTTCTTTGGGAAAGTAATTTCCACTAAACGTTTGGGAGCCTCTATTTTTAACTTCCATTTCAAGAAAAAGTAACGAGGAATACAGAGCTTCTTCATTTGCAGATCAAGGATAAAAATCTGAGGGTAAACACTCACTAATCATCTCGTTTTATTTTATTTCTCTTTTTGCTTTCTTCTTGCTTAATCCTTCTTCTTTGTGTTCATTGAACCAGTAAGTTTTTACTCACTGTATATATTGTGCATACTGTACATATTGTAGATATTATTTGCTTGATTTTTTTTTAAACCCGTTGATCACATGTTTGACGCTGTTACGAATGCATAACCATGTTTATAGCTCTTTTTACATGTTTTAATTGCATGGTTTTGTGTTTAGTGACTTGTTCTCCACCCTCTGTTTGCCCCTGTTTCCCATTCATTTGAGTTTAGTTTCTTTCTTCTTTTGTGCATGTCGTGTATCATCATCCAAATCGTGCTTTTGTTCCCCTTGCTTGGCCCCCCCCGCTCTTCCTCTGTCTGAGTCGTGAGGGGTGTGCACGACTCATGAGCTCCATGCACGGGTCGTGCACAGGTCAGCTCCTCCTCCTCTTTTCTTTGCTTCCTTTCACTTTCGGTTAATCTTTTTTTTTTGGTATGTTTAGTCTCTGTTTATGGTCCTTAATGCCGTTGTTGATTGTTAGTTTGTCTATATATATGATTGTTGAGGTTTGAATTTTATTGTTTTGAAGTTTTAAAATAAAAAAAAAAAACTAGTGTTTTTTTTCGTGGGGAAGACGCTATTTTGCGTGACAGAGCGAAAGCACAGCTGTGTTTCGCAAGAAACACATTTGTGTTTCTGCTTTGTTTGAAGAACACAGCTGTGTTTTTCACATTGTCTCGCTCCTGCATTTTCTTTCTTTTTTTCGTGTTGCTCGTCGCTCCACTGTAACATAGCCATGTTTTTAAAGAAAGCACAGCCATGTTTTCTTCTCTTCACCGTTTTTTTTTATTTCCTTTTGCAGTTTATCTTTGCCCCATTTATTTTCACCCCTATTTATTGCATCTATTTTATAGTTGATTAGTTCCATTTAATTAATTGTCCATATCTAATTGGTTTATTTGATTATTATCTAATCAATTTATTATTTGTTTTAATTAATTATCTTATTAAATTAATTTTAGTTAATCAATTTGATTGTTCATATTATGTTAATTATTTAATTTATTTTACTAATATTTTATTTTATTTATGTTTGTTTGGTCATCTCGAAACTGACCTATTTGTGCGAGTTATACATTTGAGCTCGGGTTGGAGGTTCGAGAGATCAAAGACTATCCAAATTAGGGTTTGCAATTTTATTATATTTTCTGTATATTGATTTATTTTCATTTATATTTTGTGTGTAAAAATATATGTTTTAATTATCCGCATTATAGAAAATCATGTTCTTTTATAATTAATAATTCGGGATTTTTTTAATAAATTGGACCAATGTCCTATTTTAGCCAACAAAACCTCACCTTCAAAATGGAGAATTATTTTTCATAAAATGGGATCACTCATCCCAATTTTTTCCAATCAATATCCTAAAAATAGTTCTCCATTTTTTCTAATAAATAAAAAAGGAACCAATGTTCTTAAAATTTAGTAAATAACCCGATTTATGTATGTTGCATTTTAATTCCCTTTATGTGTTCATTTACTTGTTTATTTTATTTATTTATTTACTTATTGTGGGATTGTTCTGTCCCATTTTCCTTTATTTATTTCTATTATTTATTTAGGGATTGTTCTGCCCCATTTTTATTTTTGTAATTTATTTACTGTTTTATTTATCGCTTTCTTATGTGAATGAATGCACTTTAATTTAATGCATAATCGCGTGAGATGATAGATAGAATTTTAATTTCATAAAAACTCATTTATTAACTTAAGTCATTAATAAGAGTGAAGTTCCGAACACCTTCTCTGGTTTAGACCAATAGAGGTTAGAGACCTCTCCCAATTTCTTGTAAATTGGGTGGCGACTCCAAAATACCTCAAAAGGTGCCTAAAGGCGTTATGGGTCTAGATGATCCTTTCCAATCTTCTATTGGAAAGGAGGCATCCAAAATGACTCGTGATGCCCAAGATCATAAAAGACGCGAACCAATCCCTCGAATCCTAAAAGCGGATTCAATAAGGGTCTTGTTGGTTCCAGCGCGTGTCTACAGTGGCGACTCCACTGGGGAGGATCGAAACTTCGCTTTGAAAGTGACTTAAGTTAAAATTATAATTGAGTTGTTAAGAATTAAAAATTCCATTTCTAATCAAAATTGCATTACATACATTAGATCCTTAGAATATGTTAGTTGGTCCCTTATCTACCCCAGTGCGTTCCTAAAATACGACTCTACTTTCACTCATTGTAGGGAAGTGTTTGGGATAATCACCAGCCCAAGTCTCGTACCATCAAATGGTATATCAAATGGAGACCCGATTGGTCGCTATGCTCGTGATGAGCTAGACCCATTGGCAGGGACCATGCTTGGGTAGCCTTAAAGTAACATCACCTTTTGACCAAAGCACATGTAACGGCAATAGATACTCTCCCTAGGTAAAATGTACCATAATACCACGCTTGCTATTTGGGCCGTCATATATTGAACAAAATCAATCAAATTAAATGGCCTTCATCAAAGGCTTTCATGCCCCGGTGGGCCCATCTTAATTTAGTTGAATTGTTTAAATACATAATGGCCAAACATCCATACGTATGTACATTAGTTAAGAGTTGTCATGCTGCCAACTTTTTACCGTCCATTATACGTGTCCAATGGGCTCCCTGTTAACCCTTGGATAAAGTCCACCTAGGAAAGAGATTGCACTACCTCATGTGTGGGAGAAATAAAGTCGAAATGATCTATCTGCTTGCATGTGTTTGTCTATGCTACATCAGCACAGTCATACATTACATTTCAATCATGCATCATTCTAATAAAGGTGTTTTACAGCCATCATAGATTCGTTCAGGTGGCCTAGGGGTCTCGACGATCGACTAAGAAAGGTTTCACTTTTGGGGTTATCAGAGTTGGTATCAGATCAGAGTTCGGATCCCTTTTCAGAGGGTAGTGAGATATTATCTTCCGGATCGTCAGTTGAGTTAATCATGTCTAATCCAGCAAATGGCTCTGATATAACTAGGGCAATGATTGCCGAGGAGGTGGGAAAAAGAATGGAAGAGTTTGAGGCCAGGATGATGGCGATAATGGCAACCTTGCCACTACTTTAGCTCCACTGGCGAGGCAACAGGCTGCTGCTCCAATTAGAGAATAAGATGAGCAAGGGGTTGCTAGAGAGGATCCCCCGGCTGCGGTCGATCCACCTGCAGTTGAGCCAAGAACGCCAGCGCCTGTTGAGCAGAGGGAAGGCCCTAAATCTTTGGTTGACCTATAGGAGGAGCAAGAGGAACAGACGGTAGTGAAGGGAAAATCGCCCAAGCTGGAGGATGCAATGTGGAGGAAAATGGAGAAAAATTTTGAAGCTATGACGAGGATGTTGAAGGTAGGAGGAGGGATGAATCCTGAGGATCGAGAACTGGATAGTGATGATCTAATACCTCAGAACTTCAAAATGCCCGACATTTCTAAATTCGATGGCACTTTTGATCCCACCACACACATAAAGCAGTACTCATTGGTGATGAAGGGTACTACTCTAACTAAGAGACAAAGATTGAGTATTTTTGTCTGAGTTTAACCGGCCCGACGGTGGATTGGTGCCATGGACTAGATCGAAGGACGAAGAAGGATTTGGATTTATTGACAGAGGAGTTTCTCAGGCAATATGATTGTAGTACAAGAATGGAAGTAACTCTAAAAGATTAGAGCTGTTGCAGCAAAAGTCGGGCGAGTCTTTTCATGAGTACCTCACTCATTGGAGAAATCGGGTTATGAAAATGAAGCGCAAACTAGATACTAAAGATCAGATTCGGATGTTCATCAAAAATGCGAGCCCGTTTCTGAGGGACGGACTAAAGATGAAGGGATTGAGAGACAGGGAGTCTTTGAAGGATATTGCTATACAGGCTGAGGGAGAGTACCTTGCCAGAAAAGCAAGCAATGATGCTTATGCCAAGAAGTGTTATGCTTTTCAGGGAGCAACCAAGCCAACAAGCTCTAGCAGCGGTAATAGGAGTGGGAAAACGGCTGAGGTATTGGCAACCGACGTGAGTCAGAGGCACTTCTCGAATTTGGGCCGGCCTTTGTCATGGGTATTGAAGAGGTTGATGAAGGACAGAAAGCTGCAGCCTCTAACACCCAGGCCAGCTAGGAACCAAGGACAGCCGGGGCATAAAGAGAATGAATGATGCGCCTATCATCAGCATACCGGACATTTAACAGATAATTGCCTAACGCTGAGGCACCAGATTCAAGATTTGATCGACAGCAAATAGATTACTGACCCAGAACGGAGAGAGAGTAAGAAAAAGTCCAACTATAATGCTGTGCCACCACCCGTTTTCATGATTGGGTCAAATCTACCCGAATGGTATGTCTTGCAGGATTTGTATGGGAATGAATATGTTATTGTTACTTGCCATGAGGTTGAGGAAAAAAGAATGTCCGTGGGGGTAATAGATTATTGGTCCACCAGTGAGAGTGGCGAAGATGAAGATGAGGAGAAAGAAGAAAAGTTTGTGGACTTATGGGAATCAGATGGAGAAGGGAAAGAAGTAAAGGCTGTGACGAGGAGTGGTAGAGTAGTCCTGGAGGTGGAGAGGTCGCAGGAACTAGCACAAGCACCAGCAGAAAAAGGGCCAGAAGAGAATCAAATAGTAAAGCAGTTGAAGAAGACAACGGCTCAGATATCCATATAGGACCTTTTAAGATAGTCTCTTTCCACAGGCAAAGGTTGGTTGAGGCTTTGAGTGAGTCTACCATGGCCACCACTATTTCTCCATCCGAATTGCTAGATATGGTCAAAGGGGGATCAGGAGAGAGATTGGTTTATTCAGATGCTGACCTACCAACTGAGGGCCGCAATCAAAACCGGCCGCTGTACATCAAGGCATAAATCAATGGTAAGCACACCGCTTGCATCATGGTGGATGAGGGCTCATCTATAAATGTTTGCCCTTTGGTGGCACTTCAGGCTTTTGGGTTGGAAGAAAGCAAGCTTAGCAAGTCTGATTTGACCATTACAGCCTATGATAATTATAGAAGACAAGCCTTGAGAAGACTTAGAGCTCTGGTTAAAATGGGACCTATTGAGATGGAAGTAGATTTTGTGGTTTTGCCTATCCCAGCCAATTTCTCAGTTCTACTTTGAAGGCCGTGGTTCCATAAATTAGGAGGAGTGCCATCTACCCTACACCAGATGATTAAGATATCACATGAAGGAGAGGTGGTGACTATTAAGGCGGCAAGAGAAAACCAGGTGTCTGTTTTAGGGATTTCCAACCAGCCGTTTAGTGGCTTTCATGTGTTTGTGATAGGAGAAGAGTAAGGTTCATAGGGTACCCCTCAGGTGGTAAATATGATGAAAAAGATGCACTTTTTTTCCAGGAGCTTGTTTGGGTAAGAACTCATAAGGGCTACAGTCTACTATCACTACTCAAGGCCAGAAAGATCGAAAGGGTTTGGGGTATAAAGGTAAACCTGACGAGAAGAAGTTAGAAAAGATCCCCCATATTTCAGAAACTTTTGTTCCTGCGTCCTCAATATATGCTTATACCGGAGAGGAAGAGCTTCAATGGGTGAATGGAAAGATTGTTCCAGGGTTTAAAATATTTAATGATGTCTTCGACTGGGATGTTGGGGTGGGATGGGGAGATTATGACACAGTGCAGTATTTGGGATAGAGATGAGCTAGAGGAGATTGTAACTGAGAAGCTATTAGCCACCCGATTGAAGGGGAAAGAGAAGATGGTAGAGCCAGATTTGAGGATTGAAGATTTGAGGATTTCACCAGAGATAGCTGAAAAGCCTTCATCAAGCCAAGAGGCTAAAGCACAGTCTGCTACTACATCAGCATCAACATAATATGAAGATAATAGTCATCTTGATAGTCTGTTTATGCCATAACTTTTTTATGAAGACAATGTTAATGTTTCTGATTATATTAATAATATGAACAACTTTGCTTATTTGTGTGATCTTTCTGATGATTTCATTTCTCATGATCATGAACATAATGCATTTATTTTTTATATTAATTCAACTAGCACAACTGCATTTAATCTTGGAACTTTGGAAAACCCAAAGGAAATTTTGATAGCATCAGATATAACTCCTGAGGAGAGAATAAAATTTGAGAGAATTTTAAGAAAATATGAAAAGGTCTTTGCCTGGACTTATGAGGACATACCGGGAATTGATCGAGAGGTCGCCGAACATGCTATTCCAACTTACACAGAGTCTAAACCTGTCAAGCAGAAACTCAGAAGACTTAGACTAGAATGAGCACAAAAGGTGAAAGAAGAGATCCATAGGCAGATTGAGGCTATGTTTCTAGTGGAAGTTCAATACCCGACTTGGTTAGCTAATGTAGTTCCTGTGGCTAAAAAGGATGGAAAGGTCCGAGTATGTGTGGATTGTCGGGACCTGAACAAAGCCTGTCCGAAGGATGACTTTCCACTACCTCACATAGATGTGCTGGTAGATAGTGCAGCTGCCTGTATGATGTACAATTTCGTGGATGGTTATGTAGGTTGTAATCAGATCCTTAATAAGGTAATTGATCGAATTAAGATAGCCTTCATCACAGAATGGGGAACATTTGCCTATCGGGTTATGCCTTTCGGATTAAAGAATGCGGGTGCAACTTATTAGAGAATGGAAACAAAAATCCTAGATGACTTGATTCACAAGGAGGTAGAGGTATATGTAGATGACATGATGATTAAGTCATCCACTAGAGAAGGCCACTTTGAAGCTCTGGAAAAGTTCTTTTAAAGGATCAGCAAGTACAATCTGTGCCTTAACCCCAAGAAGTGCATTTTTGGAGTTATCTCAGGTAAGCTGTTGGGCCGTGTGGTAAGTAAAAAAGGAATAGAAGTGGATCCTGATAAGGTCAAGGCCATTAGAGAGATGCCAGCACCCCAGAAAGAGAAAGAGGTTAGGAGTTTCCTCGAAAAACTTCAGTACATCAGTCGGTTTATCGCCAAGCTAGCCTCAGTATGTGAGCCCATCTTCAAGCTTCTCAGGAAGAACCAACTGGTGGTATGGAATGATGATTGCCAACTGGCCTTTGATACTATAAAGAACTATCTTTTAAATCCACCTATCTTAAGACCAGCATGCCGTGCCAAGCCACTAATCCTGTATTTGGCAATAAAAGATAGCTCGGTGGGTGCCATGATTGCCCTGGAGGATGAATTTGGAGTAGAGTTTGTTGTTTATTACCTTAGCAAGAAATTCCTGCCATATGAAGCCAATTATGTTGAAGTGAAAAAGATTTGCTTAGCTGTAATTTGGTCTTCTAAAAAGCTTCGACACTATTTCCACTGTTTCAGCGTGTAAGCAGTTGCTAAGCATAACCTGCTTAGGTACCTTCAACAGGCACCCTCTCTGCTAGGAAAGATGGGAAGATGATTATTACTGTTGCAGGAGTTTGATATTGAATACATTACCAGGAAAACCATTGAAGGGAGAGCTATGGCTGAATTCTTGGCTGAACACTCTATTGAGGGAGACCAGTCCGAATATAATTTCCCAGATGAAGATGTCGCGGCCATAACGGTACAAGGGTGGCAGATGTTCTTTGTTGGGGTAGTTAACAGAAAGGGGGCAGGAGCAAGGATTATTCTTATAACCTCGGATGGTGAAAAGCTACCATTAGCCAAGAAGTTGAGGTACAAGGCGACCAATAGTGAAGCGAAATATGAAGCTTGCATCTTCGGATTGGAAGCATTGCTTGCTCTGGGGGCAAAGACCGTAGAAGTCTTCGAAGATTCATCCTTAGTAATTCATCAGATCAGAGAGGAATGGTCAGTCAAGGAAGAGAGGCTGTCGCCTTATGTGAAGCACTTGAAAACGTTGAGTAGCCAATTTGAGATGAGAGATGGAATTTCAATTGCTAAAAACTCATTTGTAACTTAACTTAAGGAATTAATAAGAGTGAAGTTCCAAACACCTTCTCTAGTTTAAGACCTCTGAGGTTAGATAAACTTTCCCAATTTTTTGTAAATTGGGTGGCGACTCCAAAATACCTCAAAGGTGTCTAAAGGCTTCATGGGATTAGATGATCTTTCCAATGTTCTATTAGAAAGAGGTGTCCAAAATATCTCATGATTACCCAAGATCAAAAGACGCAAACCCCTCTCGGGCCCCAAAAGTAGGCATCCAGGGAATCGGTCGGGTACGCGAGCGTCACAGTGGCGACTCCACTGGGGACTTTAAACTTTGCTTCGAAACTGTCTTGGTTAATAATATAATTGGGATTTTTATAAATTAAAATTCTATCTCTTTTCGAAAAATTTCATTGCATCCATGCTAGAGCCTTAGACTTATGCTAGTTTGGTCCCTTTCTTAACCCTGGTGCGTTCCCGAAGCATGACCCTATGTTCACTCAGTGTGGGAAAGTGTTAAGGATAATCACCAGCCCAAGCCTCGTACCTTATGGTATATCAAATGGAGACCCAATCGGTCGTTATGCTCATGATGAGCTAGATCCGTTGGCAGGGACCATGCTTGGATAGCCCTAAAGTATCACTACCTTTGACCAAAGCTCATGTAATGGCAATAAAAACCTCTACTAGGTAATATACACCCTAACAATGTGCTTGCTACATGAGCCCTTATATATTGAACAAATTCAAACATATTAACTGGACACTCATCAAAGGCTTTCATGCCCCGGTTGGCCCATTTTTAGTCTGTTTGAAAAGTCCAAATACATAATGGCCAAAACTCATACGCCTGTGCTTTAAATTAAGAGTGTTATGCTGCTGATTTCCCACCAGGCACCATACGCACCGATTGGGTTCTCCGCTGACCCATGGGTCAAGCCCACCTAGGAAAGAGACTGTTTAACCCCCTGTGTAGGAGCAAAAAGGTTAGAAAGATCTACCTGCTTGTATGTGATTGTCTATGCTGCATCAACATGATCATGCATTATATATATAATTCATGCATCATTCTAACAGGTCAAATCCTTCAGCCATCATAGACTCACCTAAGTGGACTAGAGGTTCTGACAGTCAGCTGGTGAAGATAGATCTGCCCTTAAGTTGACAGAATTAGTATCTGATTGGAATTCCGAGCCACTCTCAACGACCAAGGATTCATCCATAGCATCATCAATGGCAGTGGAGACCGAAGCTTTAACCACTCAAGACCTTGCTAGGAGACTAGAGGATTTTAAGCGGAGAATGTTAGAAATGATAGGCGCCATGGCCGATAGGGTTGCTCATCCTACTGCTCCACAACCACCGATAGTCCATGCTGGGGGGAAAGGTGAACCACCTACTCGCGAGGAGGCTCCTCTTGTTGATAATACTGTCCACCAACCCGTCAATAAGCATGGAGTTGTAGTGCTAATTGAGCTAAGAAGGGTAAGGATCCCTAATCTCGAGGAGGACTTTGTAATGGAGGAAAGAGATCAGGAGGCAATAGCGGCTCAAGTTGTGAGGGGTAGAGCACCCAGGGCAGAAGATGAGGCAATGAGAGGGATGAGGCAACAGATTGAGGCAATCACCTGCATGCTATCATCCGGAAAGGGGATCAACCCTAAAGATAGAGATTTGGGGGATGAAGAGTTGTTGCCCCAAAGGTTCAAGATTCCTGAGCTGCCGAAGTTCGATGGTACTTCAGATCCATCTGCACATATTAAGTAATATACCCTGGTGATAAAAGGCACAAGGTTGACCAAGAAATAGAAGGTGGAATATTTTTGCCTTAGTCTGGTGGGTCCTGCTGTGGACTGGTACCATGGGTTAGACAGAAGGTCCAAGGAAGACTGAGACCTTTTAACTGAGGAGTTTATGAAGCAGTATGATTGCAGCACTAGAATGGAGGTCACCTTAAAGGACCTCGAGCTTTTACAGCAAAATAATGATGAGTCGTTCCATGAATACCTTACAAGATGGAGAAATAGGGCCATGGAGATGAAGAGAAAGCTTAACATTGCTGACCAAATCAGACTATTTATTAGGAACTCTTGCCCTTACTTGAAGGACTTGCTCAGCTTTAAGGGGCTCAGAGACTAGGAGTCGCTTAAGGACATTGCTGTAGAGGCTGAGGGGGCTTACCTAGCAAATAAAGCAAGCCAAAATAACTTTGCTAGGAAAGGTTATGGCAACCAATTAGGGTACAAATCAGGCAGTACTGGAAGTAGTAATAATAGAAGTGGCAAGACGGCCAAGGTTTCAGCCACCGAGGTTGGACAGGGTCAGAGGTACTACTCTAATTTGGGCCACCCTCTATCTTGGGTATTGGAGAAATTGACAAAGGAAGGCAAGCTGAGACCATTGCCATCCAGGCCAACCATGAATTAAGGAAAGTCGGGGCATAGAGATGATCAATACTGCACTTACCATCAGCACACTGGGCGTTTAACAGATTACTGCCGAACCTTGAGGAATAAAATTCAAGATCTTATTGATTCCAAGCAGATCACTGACCCTGAGAAGAGAGACAAGAAGAAGATGATAGGCTATAATGCAGTTCCCCCACCATGAATGTGATCGGAGGAGAAGATTATGTTTTTTTAGTTGCTTTTTATTCCAAGAACCCTTTTTATGACAATATTTGCAATGTTGGTAATTTCAATAAAATTAACAATCTTGCGTATTTGTATAGTGTCTCTAATGATTTCATTTCTCATGATCACGAAGCATTCATTTTTTGATATTAATTCAATTAATGCGATTACATTTAACCTCGGAACTTTGGAAAACCCAAAGAAAATCTTCATAGCATCTGATATAACTCCTGAAGAGAGAAAAATTCTGAGAGCTGGAAATAAAAAGAGAAAATAAAAATAGAAAGCAGTGAAAAAAAAACTAGTTGCAATTAGGGGATTGGATGAAAACTCACTAAGAGCACTAGAACCTTTCTGATTACCTGTCAAAGCGATCCTTGGATAAGACGGAACCTAGAAAATGATTTAGGCAGCCCTTCTTTGTATAGCTCTCTAAATGACTGTTTTCTACCTTTATTTTGCAATCGCTTGCTAGCCCGTTGAACCTTTATACTTGTATGCTAAATGCGTACCGATTTTGTTGTTACACATGTTGAAACTACCCTTTGCCTAAAATGATTTTTACCTCCCCCTTAGAAGAATGGCCGCTCTAGTAAGGATGGATGTACATCATTGACAATTCTTTGGGTTATCAAAAATTGCCCTGATAAGGATGAGTTTACACTTCGGGAAGAAGGTTTAGTCATTCATAAACTCTGCATAGTTAGAGACAAAAGCAAAAATAAAAATAAAAATAAAAGCATGAAAGAAAAGAAAAAAAGGAAAAAAGAGAAAAAAGAAGTAGAGCTCAAGATAGTAATTCCTTGATGAGTTTCTGTGGTTATTTTTTTAACTTAATAATTATTCTGAGCTTGATGAGCTAAAGTATTATCAAACCCAAATTCAAGAATACATTTATAGTACGCAATTGAGCTGAGAATGGTCCTCCCATTAGTCGACCAAATATTACGGCCATTTTTCTCTAGCAACCTGATTTTCTTTTGATAGCCATCTACCTAAGCCTAATGCTACAACCGAAGTAAGACCTTTTGATTCTTGGTTTAGTCTTATCTAATTAGCGGAGATGACCTTCTAATAAGGTTCGGTACTTAGGAAGAGGCATATGGTGTTTCTTAAGCTTCAAGCGGGGAGCCACGAGTATATTTATGCATTTGAGTTGAGTCTTGTCCCCAACGTTGCATCTAGAATTTGCTTCAGAAAAAAAAAGAGCATCCTAGGCAAAAATTAAGGGCAGAGAGAAAATTTTCAATCATGAAAACCCGAGAGGGCTAGTTGATAACATGAATTTGATGATTTCAAGATTTATCCCGAGATTATATGCGGTCTTGAATTCTTTGAGTTAACGCCAAATAATGATCATGTGTTACGAAATCAAATTGAAACATATGCATTTTTGCAATATTAATGTGGTCAGAGCAGTTCATTTTACATACTCAAAGTTGTCTAGTTCCGACATAAAGGTAGCACATTGTTACTATTTGCCCTCTGCTTTTCTCGCTACTCGGGCCCTTCAGCTGATGCATTCTTCTGTCAACTGTGAGACCAATTCTACAGCACCTTTATGAGAAAAATCAAGCTCATACAATTGTGATCTAAGATGTAAGTGCATATCGATCACGCCTGAAAGATTTTTGGCAATAGCTTCAACATCTCTACAAAAAAAAAAAGAAAAAAAAAAGCCGTTAGAGATTAAAACTGTAATTGGCACTCTAAGCAAAAGTTAGGCAAAGGGATAGGGTAAAAACCTGGAAACAGGCAGTCTGTCCTTCAAAAAAAAAAGAAAAGAAAAACCGCTGGATTGGGTTAGGTCCTTTTCAGGCAAAAATAAGGCACAGGGGTTATGTGAAAATCCGCAAAAGATGCATTTTTCTCTAGAAAAAGCTAGTGTGAAAATCTACAAGGGACTTACTACCTTAAAAAAAATGACTATAGGTATCAGATGAGAACCTTGCAATCCCCAAAGCATGAAATTCAAAAGCAGCTTCCAAAGAACATCGATCCTATCGCAAATTGCAGCCAACCCGGCTATCATCTCTAAATCCACTTAGATGAATTCTTATCCTGCATTTCTGCATAACCAATGCATTTCACGCGCATGCTCACTATTTTTCCTGCATATTTGGTTTTTCAATTTTACAGTAAGAGAGATTCGATGTGGACACCGGCAGAAGGCGAGTGACGACATCAATCCAAGCATCAATTCAAGCATCAATCCAAGCATCAACCAAAGACCTCTTAGGGGGCAACTAACCAGAAGGCTCTCAAGGGGCACCACTTCAGAAGGGTTAGCACCATGACAGCACTACCACTCCACAAAGGGTTAGCACGATCACGGCACTACTACTTCAAATCTCAGAAGGGTTAGTACGATGGCGACACTGCCATTCTACAGAAGGTCAGCACGACCACGGCACTACCACTTCGGAAGGGTTAGCACGATGATGGCACTACCACTCCACAGAGGTTAGCACGATCACGGCACTACCACTTTCAATCACGATGACGGTACTACCATTCTACAAAAAATTAGCACGACCACGGCACTACCACTTTGGAAGGGTTAGCACGATGACGGCACTACCACTCCATAAAGGGTTAGCACGATCACGGAACTACCACTTCAAATCTCATAAAGGTTAGCACGATGGCGGTACTACCATTCTACGGAAGGTTAGCACGACCACGGCACTACCACTTCAGAAAGGTTAGCACAATAACGACACTACCACTCCATGGAGGATTAGCACGATCACGATACTACCACTTCAAATCTCAGAAGGATTAGCATGATGGCGGCACTACCATTCTACAGAAGGTTAGCACGACCACGGCACTACCACTTCAGAAGGGTTAGCACGATGAAGGCACTACCACTCTGCGGAGGGTTAGCACGATCACGGCACTATCGCTTCAACAAAGGATAACACGCCGACAACATAGCGACAACCACCACAACAACACCGTCCAGTCCGAAAAGACGGCAGCCTCAGGTATGCGCTTCTTTCCTTTTTTTGAATTTTGGCTCACCTAGGTACCTATGCACTAGCCTCCCCAAATTTGGAGGCAACTGTAGACACCGGGTCCCGAGGCAACTCAGATCAGGATTATCCAATGATGAAATTAATTGTGCCTATTTATGGGCGAAAAAGAAAGTTGGAAGTGATGGTTTTCTTGTCAAAATTGATTTATTAAAAATAAATAAAAATATATTTTAAAAATTATAGTGTTTTAATAAAAATTTAAAAAAAAATTAATATATATATATATATATATATATATATATATATATTTGCGAGTGTCGATCCTCCAGCAGCCATTTGGGCATTTTTTGGCCTTTTTTGAGTGTTTTTACCTTTTTTTTTGTAGAATTTAATTTTTAAACCCTTTTGTCTTCTAACCTTTCAAATTATTCATTTTTTTTTGCGTTAATGGGAATTAAATTGTTTTAATTTCTTCATTAAATCTGATTTTGTTAGAAAGTATAAAATGATTTTTTTTGGAAGAGAATTAGGAGAGATTTTTCTTAAGAGAAATTTATTTCCTTTCTTTTTTTTTCTTCTTCTTCAAGAACAAGTTCTCCAAGTATTTTTTATTTTTTCTTAAGTTAATTTTTAAGATAAAGAGAACAATTTTTTGTTCTTGTGAATTTTCTTACTTCTTTTTTTACAATTTTTTACTTGAGACAAATAAATTAATTATTTGTTGTTGGGATAAAATTTTTTTATATATTTTATTTTTATAAATGAAGACAAGAAAATTGATCATCTACCTTCATTCATCACATCAAATTTTGAGGGTAAATATTTTACGCTCAATTTTTAATTTAATTTTTGTTATAATTTTTTTTGTTTATAATTAATTAGCAATCATGTAGGTTTTTTTGATCTATTATTTTATTTTGTTTATGTTCATGTGATTTAGCCATAGATTTAATATTTTAGCACATTTTATTTTATTCTTGTATATTTATTTGATTGTTCATCTTTTGTTGTTGTTGTTGTTGTTGTTGTTGTTATTATTATTATTATTATTATTATTATTATCACTACTTTTGTTCATATATTATTATTATTATTATTATTATTATTATTATTATTATTATTATTATTATTATTATTATTATTATTATTATTGTGTTTTATTATTATTTAACATGTTTTGTTTATTTTATTTCTTTTTATTTTTGCTTGCTTGTTTGTTTATCTTCTTTATTGTTATTGTTTATTATTATTGTTATTGTTAACATTATTATTACTTTTATTATTATTATTATTATTATTATTATTATTATTATTATTACTACTACTACTACTACTATCATTATTACTATTATTATTATTACTTTTACTATTTGTTATTGTTATCATTATTATTATTATTTATGTTTTTTTTTTGCATATTGAGTTGTTAATATGTTAAGTTACTTATTTTTATTATATCATTTAATTGATTTGTCATACATTATGCATTTTATTTTATTCATTTTAATTCATTTTCATATGTTACATGTTTAAATTCATTTTTATTACTAACATCACTTTATTTGTATTTTTTATTTCAATACTTATTTTTATGTGTGAGCTTTTTCAATGACAAATGGGTGCCCATGGAGATTTGAAGACACCATTTTAGTGTGATCTATCATATTTTTGTATTTTCATCATTTCTCATCATTATTTTATTTGTTTTTATTATGTAATTTGTAGTAAATTTATTTATTTTTATGCATGTTAATTAAAAGTCACAAAAAGTTTTATATTAACAAATTGGGATATTTTTCTAATAAAATGGGACCAATATCTTAATTTTAACCCATAAAAACTCACTTTTTAATAAAAAAAGAGTTAATTTTCTCAAAATAGGATCACTCATCCCGATTTTATCGATAAATACTAAAAAATAACTTTTTGACTTTTTAAGTGAAAATGAGGCGATTTATGTATAATGTCTTTTATTTTATTCTTCTTGTGTAGTATTTATTTCGGGCCCTTGTAATTATTTTTGGGGCAATTCTATTCATTTATTTATTTATGCTTTTTTATTTTGGAGGATTGTTCTGTCCCATTTTTTTCACCTGTAATGTTTTATCGCATTCTTTATCGCTTTCTTTATTGTTTTTCCAAAAATGCTTGAAATGTGCTTTAAATTTATTGCATGATCACGTGAGATGAGAGATGAAATTTTAATTGCTAAAAACTCATTTTTAACTTAACTTAAGGCATTAATAAGAGTGAAGTTCCGAACACCTTCTCTAGTTTAAGACCTCCGAGGTTAGATGAACTTTTTCAATTTCTTGTAAATTTAGTGGCGACTCCAAAATACCTCAAAGGTGCCTAAAGGCTTCATGGGATTGGATGATCTTTCCAGTGTTCTATCGGAAAGAGGTGTCCAAAATATCTCATGATTGCCCAAGATCAAAAGATGTAAACCCCTCTCGGGCCCTAAAAGCGGGCATCTCGGGAACCGGTCAGGTACGTGCGCATCACAGTCATGCTTGGTGACATGAAGAACTTTTCTCCAAAAATTGGGCAAACTTGTCCTAAAGATAAGGAAAGTTGTCCATAAGGACAAGTAGGGTTATCCATAAGGATAGAAAAGGGGTTGTTCATAAAAGCAAGTAGGCTTTTCGTAAAGACAAAAAGGTTGTCCGTAAGGATAAAAGGTTATCGTCGCGGACACGCAAAACCTATTCTCAAGGACAAAAAAACTAGAAAAGTCTATAGGGACATAATTATAGGTCCTTAAGACATATAAGGGTCTCGATTAATCCATTGTGTAAGCTTAAACACAACGAAGAGGTTTCAAATAGGAATTCATCATCTTAATTGTTCCTTACATTGATAGTTTTATCATGGGACTACTTGTAAAATTAGGAGACCCCCAAATTTTAGTGTCTACAATGAAGTGAGGCTTTGCCTTGATAGTGGTGAGAAGAAGTAAGGAGAAAATAACGAGTCAAAAACATGGGGAAAAGTGTAATGATAGCTTAAAAAGAAGGAGATAATAAAGTTAGTTTTGGGTTATCAAAAGATTTAAGCCTTTTCCTTAAGTTTGCTTGCGATTTATGTTTTATTGTATTTGTTTGATTAAATCTATGCAATTAAAGATGTTATTATGCTTGTAGAAAAGTTGGTAGTGAAGTAGATTTAAGTATACGAGATTAATAAGAAAATGGTGTGTAATACTATAATTGACCATCTTGAGTTTAAAGTAAGTTATTGGTTTATTATTATTGTGATGGATGACATTTGAATTATGACTTGAGCTTTTAAATCACTTGTGCTTGAAATGTTAAAATTGTGATGTACTAAGTTATGTATATATCCTGTTAATATGAAATTTAGATTTTGGTTTATTGTACCCAATAAGTATTGGGCTATAATTGAGATGAGGGATAGTTATGCATGTCACACCCCGTTTGCCCCCTAGTTGAATGAGCCACTTGTGTATGTGTGAGCATTGCATAAGTCTAGTATAATAAGGGCATTTTGGTAATATTGTATGAATTTGGATTTTTCTGGTGCGTGTATGCGCATGTGTAGCACTATGGTGCAAATTAGTTGGGTCAGATTTGTGTATGCATAAGTGCACCATTGTAGTGTATGCATTGGAGTTACATTGTGTGTGGTTGAATGCACCATAGTAGGATGTGCACTAGTGGATTATTGTGGTGTGTGTTGCTCATACATGTGTAGGGTACATTATTAGGGTGTTCATTGTGTGCATGTGATACATTTAGTTAGGGTGTGAGTAAATGATCTCCTCCACTAGAAGGTTGACATGTGTAAAGGGGAAAGAAAGTTGGGGAAAGAGGAAATGAAAAAGGGAAATCTGATTTTTGAAACCCATTCCCGTTTTCCCTTCTTCTTCTTCTTCTTTTTCTTCTTCTTCCTCCTTTGCACTCTCCTAAGTGTTCTACTTAGATTCAAACTCAAGTGGTGGAATTAATTACTCCCTTTCATCTTCCTTGGTAAGTTTATGCTTTTTCCTTTTGGTTATTCATGCATTTTCTTCTTCTTCTTCTTGGGTTTGATCTAAGCTAGGGTTTGTGTTTTTGGTGTTTGGGTGCTTGTTTGTGCTTAGTTGAGCCTCCTCGTGAGCCAAAGGGCAAGGAGAAGGCTGGACCTAGTGGATCCAAGCAATAGGAGCAAAGGATTTGAAGGTTTGGGAATTTCTTGCTTTTGCATGTAAATATGTTCATGTATGAGTTTTGATGATTTCTTAGAATTAGGTTATTATATGCTCTTTATTATGATGTATATGCTATGGGTTGTCGATTTGGAGTGTAGATCTTGCAAGAGCATGAATTGATTTTGGTAATTTGGGAATTGATGTGATTTTGGGCATAAATTGGGTTTTTGGTTGATTCTTGAAATTGGAAGTTTAAATTTATGTATTGTATGAAATTTCTTGTTATTAATTGTTATATTATGGTTGTTGATGCAATTGGATGGCTGGGTTTGAGGTAAGAAGTTCATGGTTGAATTTTGTGTGTTGATGGATGATTTTGAAAGGAGGAATTTCTGCAAAATTCTTCAGATTTTTGAAATCCCGACATTGTCGCGATCGCGCCGACTGTCGCGAGCGCGACAGAGAGCGGTGATTGGAGCTTCGCTGTTACGAGCCCGCGATAGCCGAGGTGTTGAGCATCCTCTGTCGCGAGCGCGATAGAGCGCGATACTGGCTGAGTGCTATCGCGAGCACGCGATTCGTCGTGAGCCCGCGACAGCACCAATTGTTCTCTGTCGCGATCGCGACATCCGTCACAAGCGCGACAGAGCCTGGCACTTCCGTCCTCCTCGCGGTCGCGAAATCCATCGCGTGCGCGCAGCGAAGAGACTTCGGTCTCTGTCGCGAGCGCGACAGTCCCTGCATGCTGAATGAGTTTTTTCCTTCGTTGCGTGTGGTTTTTGAATTCCAGTTTCCTTTAGGGCTTATGAGATTTATTCTTTACATTTTATGAATTATATGAATGCGGATCCATGATACGACTATGAACATGTGTGATAATGGTTTTGGAAATTATGAAATGGATTGAATGGTTTATGCATGACCTGCTAGAGTCTAGTAAGTGCATAGTTAGGCATGCCTAATAGAGTCTTTGAGCTGCAGCGCCCTTTGATTGTTTGGACCCCAATCAGGTCCCCGTTTGGTTCCTCGCGAACCCTTATGTGATAGGATCTTATTTAAGATCCCCTTTGAAAATGTTTTGTGAAAGTTAAAAGGAAAAAGTAAAATTGGTTTTCTTGGCTCGTACCCGTAAAGTACTGTCCGTATCGGCTCATACCCGTAAAGTACTGTCCGTATCGGCTCGTACCCGTAAAGTACTGTCCGTATACTCGTTATCCACTCCCTCGAGTCAGCAGGTACCTTGTATGGATTGTAATATGAGAAAATGTATGTGATATATATATGGATTCAATTATGAAAGTATAACCTGTTATAAGGATATGATTATTGTTATGAACTTCTGATGGATGGCTTTATGTATGTAAGCAAGAGTATATGTTATTGTTATGCCATGATTATTGTATTTATGTACTCTAGGTACGCATATGTATTGCTTTGACGACCATTGTGAATGGTTCTCCTTTTGCTATATGTGTGTTTCCCCACTAAGCGTTTATCGCTTAGCACGGTGTGTTTACCCGTGCAGGTGCGGAAGAAGTGTGCTTGGGAGAGTCGCCGCCATCGAAGCCAACACAGCAGGGTCTTAGTGTAGGGCTTTATTTTTGGTGTTTTGAGGATTCTATTTGTATAGAACTCTCTTATTGGTTATGTAATAGCTTCCGCTTTTGTATACATATTTTGGGATTTGTAATTATCTGTTGTATATCTCTTAGTTGATTAGAACAGTAATGTAATGCTTCTGTTATATTAATGCATGATCAGCTTTTCATGAATGGTGTTGTAAAGTTTTAAATTATCCCGCATTTCGGTATGTATGTTTATGTATGAATGCATGTATATTCTGTATCTGAGTGGTGGCACCTTTACTCATACGGCATCTCACTCCTTATCGGATGGGATCGCCTAAGTACGGGTAAGGGGTGTTACAAGTTGTGGTATCAGAGCCTAGTTTAGGCATTTCTGGGTGATTGTTTATGTGATTCTTTGTGTGGATATGTCTATGTCTAGGACTGTATTGGCTGATGTTGTTGTCCTCTTGTTTGCTAGATGAATTCTGATTCTGCTCATGGTGCGCTCGAGGAGTCCGCTGAAAGTGTTAATCCTCCAGCGATAGATCCGTCTGTTTCTGTTTCGGTGTCGGCTCAACGTGCTAGGGTCCAGCCCGAGGCCGCTGCCATGCCTTTTAAGGCGATATTCAGATTGCATCAAGACATGGCTCGGGTTTTGAAAAGGGTGACTGCCCCGAAGGCTCCGATAGAGAGTTTGAGAAGAGCTGGTGTTGAGGATTTTTATGGAACTGGGCTTGATGAATCAGAGATAGCTGAGAAGTGGCTTGATAAGGTAAAGAGAGCTTTAAAGGAAGTCAGATGTCCTCCCGATCAGCAGGCTGAGTGTGCTGTGGCATTGCTCCAAGGGTCGGCTTATGAATGGTGGGAGTTGGTGAGTAGGCAACCTCAGATGCCTGATCCAGTTACTTGGGACTTCTTCAGTGAGGAGTTCACTAAGAAGTATGTGACTCAGGCTTATAAGGACGCAAGATGGGCACAGTTTCTGAGTTTGAGGCAAAGAGCTTTGTCAGTTTCGGACTATGAGAAAGAGTTTAACCGGTTGTCTTGCTATGCTCCGCGTGGGGTTATGACAGATGATTTCAGATGCAAGCATTTTGAAGCCGGGTTGAACGACTCTTTGAAGATTGCTTTGATTTCTTTGATGGTTATGCCAGGGGTAAGTTATTATCAGATTGTTGAGGCTGCCGTGAGGGCGGAGAAGACGGAATCTTTGATTAGAGAGAGCTCAGCGAAGGAGTTCTGCTAGAGGTGGTTTTTCTTCATCTTCGGGTAAGAGATCTAGGAACCCGCAAGATGAACCATCAGCTGGTTCGGCTACCAGAGGAAGAAGGCAAGTTTCAGCTATAGTATCTGGTTCTGGCAGAGGTAGTAGGTCTGATGTTGTGCCTATTTGTGAGAATTGTGGTAAGGCTCACCGGGGTGAGTGTAGGTGGCTCACTGGTGGGTGCTTTAAGTGTGGAAGCACCGAGCACCATCTGGCTAATTGTCCACTGATGGGTGAGGATTCGGGACCTCAGGGAGGAGCTAGCAGAGTTGGATCGAATGCTTCCCAAGCTACTAGAGGTAGAGGTAGAGGTAGAGGTAGAGGTCGAGGCGGTCGACCTAGAGATGGAGCTATTTCTGAAACTGTTGAGCGTCCTCCACCGGTTGCAGCTAGAGCTTATACAGTTAGAGCTAGAGAGGAGCAGGATGCCCCTGATGTGATTGCTGGTAAGTTCCTACTCCATGACACTGAATTATATGCTCTAATAGATCCTGGTTCCACACACTCATATTTGTGCACGCATAAGTTTGTTGATAAGTTGCATGTGGTAGATTAGTTAGATTATGAGATATGTGTGACCAATCCATTAGGGCATAGTGTCAGTGTGAGTAGAGTTTATAGGAGTTGTCCTTTGGTGGTTGAGGGTGTTGAGTTTCCTGCGGATTTGATAGAATTGCCCTTCAAAGAGTTTGATTTGATTCTGGGTATGGATTGGTTGGGCAAGCATCGAGCTGTGGTTGATTGTCATAGGAAGACCTTTGTGCTTCGGGATAGGAACCGAGCTCCAGTGTTTGTTAGAGGTTTGGGTGCTAGTTCTGTGAATAATGTGATTTTTGCGATTCAAGCCAAGAGGTTTATGAGAAAGGGTTGTGAGGCTTTTCTAGCTGTGGTTTCGGATTCCAAGAGGGATCGAGTTAAGATTGAGGACATCCCTGTTGTTCGAGAGTTCAGTGATGTTTTTTCGAGTGATTTGCCGGGTTTACCTCCAGAGAGGGAAGTTGAGCTAGCCATAGAGATTATGCCGGATACCACACCGGTATCGAAGGCACCTTATCGAATGGCTCCTGTAGAGTTGAGAGAATTAAAAACTCAACTACAAGAGCTCTTGGATAAGGGGTTTATTCGACCCAGCATATCTCCTTGGGGAGCTCCGGTTCTGTTTATTAAGAAGAAGGATGGATCCCTGAGGATGTGCATCGACTACAGGCAGATCAATAAGGTTACAGTGAAGAATAAGTATCCGTTGCCTAGAGTTGAAGATTTGTTTGATCAGCTTTGGGGTACAGGTGTGTTTTCCAAGATAGATCTTCAGTCTGGGTATTATCAGCTTCGTGTTAAGGATGAGGATGTGGTTAAGACTGCATTTCGGACTCGGTATTGCCACTATGAGTTCCTTATTATGTCGTTTGGTTTGATTAATGCTCCAGCGGCATTCATGGATTTGATGAACACAGTGTTTAGGCCATACTTAGACCGGTTTGTAGTAGTGTTTATAGACGATATCTTGGTGTATTCTAAGGATGAGGCCGAGCATCTTCGGATAGTTTTGCAAGTTTTGAGAGAGCATCGGTTGTTTGCCAAGTTGAGTAAGTGTGATTTCTGGCTTCGAGAAGTGTCATTTTTGGGCCATATAGTTTTAGCTAAGGGTATCCAAGTGGATCCAGCTAAGATTGAGGCGATAGTGGATTGGAAAGCGCCTAGGAATGTTCAGGAAGTGCGGAGTTTCCTTGGTCTGGCGGGTTACTATCGTCGGTTTGTTAAGGGTTTCTCAGTGATTGCTGCTCCGATGACTAAGTTACTGAGGAAAGGAGTTAAGTTCGAATGGTTGGATAAGTGTCAAGCCTGCTTTGAGAGGTTGAAGCAATTGTTAGTCGAAGCTCCTATATTGACTCAACCCACCTCGGGTAAGGAGTTTGTTATGTATAGTGACGCTTTCGGTGTTGGTCTGGGCTGTGTTCTAATGCAGGAAGGTAAGGTTGTGGCTTATGCTTCTCGACAGTTGAAGCCACATGAGAAGAACTATCCGACGCATGACCTTGAGTTAGCAGCGGTTGTCTTCGCTTTGAAGATTTAGCGTCATTATCTCTACGGGGAGAAGTGCAGGATCTTTACGGACCACAAGAGTTTGAAGTATTTCCTGACTCAGAAGGAGTTGAATATGAGGCAGCGTTGATGGCTTGAGCTGTTTAAGGACTACGACTGCATTGTGGATTACCATCCGGATAAGGCCAATGTGGTCACGGATGCTTTGAGTAGGAAATCAGTTTCTGCCTTGTTTTTGAGACGGTTCAGATGGAGGTTTGGTTCAGATGGGGCTTTGATTGCTCAGTTGAGGGTCAAGCCTACCTTGAGACAGCGAATAGTTGATGCTCAGAGGGTTTATGAGAAGCTTCATCGGATTGTGCAAGAAGTCAGTTTGGGTAAGCAGTCAAAGTTTTCGGTTCAGGATGGGGTTCTTCTGTTTAGAAACCGTTTCTGTGTACCGAACTGTGAAGAGTTAAGAAGACAGCTTTTGAATGAGGCACATAGTACAGTTTTCACCATGCATCCTGGCAGTGTGAAGATGTATCAGGATATGAAGCAGTTTTATTGGTGGTCTGGTATGAAGAGGGACATAGTAGACTTTGTATCCAAGTGCTTGACTTGTCAGCAGGTTAAGGCTGAGCACCAAGTTCCTTCCGGATTGCTCACGCCTTTGTCCATTCCCGAGTGAAAGTGGGACGATATCGCCATGGACTTTGTCTCTGGGTTGCCTTTGACTCAGAAGAAGCATGATTCTATTTGGGTTATTGTGGATTGACTCACGAAGTCCGCTCACTTCTTGCCAGTTAGGATGGATTACCAGATGAGTAGATTGGCCAGTATTTATGTGGATGAGATAGTTCGGTTGCATGGAGTGCCTTTGTCCATAGTTTCAGACCGGGACCTAAGGTTCACGTCTAAGTTCTAAAAAGAGTTGCAGCGAGCTTTGGGTACCAAGTTGAACTTCAGTACAGCATTTCATCCTCAGACAGATGGTCAGTCTGAGCGAGTGATTCAGATTTTAGAAGATATGTTAAGGGCTTATGTTCTGGACTTTTCGGGTAGTTGGGATAAGTATGTATCGCTGATGGAGTTTGCCTACAACAACAGTTTTCAGTCGAGTATTGGTATGTCACCGTATGAGGCATTGTATGAAAGACAGTGTAGGACTCCAGTTTGTTGGACAGAGTTGTCTGAGAGGTCAGTGATTGGGCCAGTTTTGGTTAGAGATACAGAGGAGAAGATCAGAGTTGTACAGCGGAATTTGAAAGTGGCTAAGGATTGACAGAAGTCTTATACCAATCTGAAGAGAAAAGATGTGCAGTTTGAAGTTGGGGATAAAGTTTTTCTTAAAGTTTCTCCTTGGAGAAAAGTGCTTCGGTTTGGGAAGAAAGGAAAGCTTAGTCCTCGCTTTATCGGTCCGTATGAGGTGTTAGCAAGAGTTGGTCCCGTGCTTACAGATTAGCTTTGCCGATGGAATTATCGAAGCTTCATGATGTGTTTCACGTTTCGATGCTCCGTCGGTATAGATCGGATCCTTCCCATATGTTGTCGGTTCAAGAAGTTCAAGTGCAGTCCGATTTTTCCTACGATGAAGAGCCTAGAGCTATCCTAGCTCGAGAAGTAAGACAGTTGAGGAATAAGTAGATTCAATTGGTCAAGGTTTTATGGAATCACCATGGGGTCGAGGAAGCAACATGGGAACCAGAGGAGTCGATGAGAATTCAGTACCCGCAGCTGTTCAGATCAGGTGAGAATTTCGAGGACGAAATTCTTATTAGTAGGGGAGAGTTATCACACCCCGTTTGCCCCCTAGTTGAATGAACCACTTGTGTATGTGTGAGCATTGCATAAGTCTAGTATAATAAGGGCATTTTGGTAATATTGTATAAATTTGGGTTTTTCTGGTGCGTGTGTACGCATGTGTAGCACTATGGTGCAAATTAGTTGGGTCAGATTTGTGTGTGCATGAGTGCACCATTGTAGTGTATGCATTGGAGTTACATTGTGTGTGGTTGAATGCACCATAGTAGGATGTGCACTAGTGGATTATTGTGGTGTGTGTTGCTCATACATGTGTAGGGTACATTATTAGGGTGTTCATTGTGTGCATGTGATACATTTAGTTAGGGTGTGAGTAAATGATCTCCTCCACTAGAAGGTTGACATGTGTAAAGGGGAAAGAAAGTTGGGGAAAGAGGAAATGAAAAAGGGAAATCTGATTTTTGAAACCCATTCCCGTTTTCCCTTCTTCTTCTTCTTCTTCTTCTTCTTCTTCCTCCTTTGCACTCTCCTAAGTGTTCTACTTAGATTCAAACTCAAGTGGTGGAATTAATTACTCCCTTTCATCTTCCTTGGTAAGTTTATGCTTTTTCCTTTTGGTTATTCATGCATTTTCTTCTTCTTCTTCTTGGGTTTGATCTAAGCTAGGATTTGTGTTTTTGGTGTTTGGGTGTTTGTTTGTGCTTAGTTGAGCCACCTCGTGAGCCAAAGGGCAAGGAGAAGGCTGGACCTAGTGGATCCAAGCAATAGGAGCAAAGGATTTGAAGGTTTGGGAATTTCTTGCTTTTGCATGTAAATATGTTCATGTATGAGTTTTGATGATTTCTTAGAATTAGGTTGTTATATGCTCTTTATTATGATGTATATGCTATGGGTTGTCGATTTGGAGTGTGGATCTTGCAAGAGCATGAATTGATTTTGGTAATTTGGGAATTGATGTGATTTTGGGCATAAATTGGGTTTTTGGTTGATTCTTGAAATTGGAAGTTTAAATTTATGTATTGTATGAAATTTCTTGTTATTAATTGTTATATTATGGTTGTTGATGCAATTGGATGGCTGGGTTTGAGGTAAGAGGTTCATGGTTGAATTTTGTGTGTTGATGAATGATTTTGGAAGGAGAAATTTCTGCAAAATTCTTCATATTTTCGAAATCCCGACACTGTCGCGATCGCGACAACTGTCGCGAACGCGATAGAGAGCGGTGATTGGAGCTTCGCTGTCGCCAGCCCGCGATCCCGTCGCGAGCCCGCGATAGCCGAGGTGTTGAGCATCCTCTATCGCGAGCACGACAAAGCGCGATGCTGGCTGAGTGCTATCGCGAGCACGCGATTCGTCGCGAGCTCGAGACAGCACCAATTGTTCTCTATCGCAATCGTGACATCCGTCGCGAGCGCGACAGAGCCTGGCCCTTCCGTCCTCCTCGCGGTCGCAAAATCCGTTGCGTGCGCGCAGCGAAGAGACTTCGGTCTCTATCGCGAGCGCGACAGTCCCTGCATGCTGAATGAGTTTTTTCCTTCGTTGCGTGTGGTTTTTGAATTCCAGTTTCCTTTAGGGCTTATGAGATTTATTCTTTACATTTTATGAATTATATGAATGCGTATCCATGATACGACTATGAACATGTATGATAATGGTTTTGGAAATTATGAAATGGATTGAATGGTTTATGCATGACCTGCTAGAGTCTAGTAAGTGGATAGTTAGGCATGCCTAATAGAGCCTTTGAGCTGTAGCGCCCTTTGATTGTTTGGACCCCGATCAGGTCCCCGTTTGGTTCCTTGCGAACCCTTATGTGATAGGATCTTATTTAAGATCCCCTTTGAAAATGTTTTGTGAAAGTTAAAAGGAAAAAGTAAAATTGGTTTTCTCGACTCGTACCCGTAAAGTACTGTCCGTATACTCGTTATCCACTCCCTCGAGTCAGTAGGTGCCTTGTATGGATTGTAATATGAGAAAATGTATGTGATATATATATGGATTCAATGATGAAAGTATAACCTGTTATGAGGATATGATTATTGTTATGAACTTCTGATGGATGGCTTTATGTATGTAAGCAAGAGTATATGTTATTGTTATGCCATGATTATTGTATTTATGTACTTGAGGTACGCATGTGTATTGCTTTGACGACCGTTGTGAATGGTTGTCCTTTTGCTATATGTGTGTTTCCCCACTAAGCGTTTATCGCTTAGCACGGTGTGTTTACCCGTGCAGGTGCGGAAGAAGTGTGCTTGGGAGAGTTGCCGCCATTGAAGCCAACACAGCAGGGTCTTAGTGTAGGGCTTTATTTTTGGTGTTTTGAGGATTCTTTTTGTATAGAACTCTCTTATTGGTTATGTAATAGCTCCGCTTTTGTATACGTATTTTGGGATTTGTAATTATCTGTTGTATATCTCTTAGTTGATCAGAACAGTAATGTAATGCTTCTGTTATGTTAATGCATGATCATCTTTTCATGAATGGTGTTGTAAAGTTTTAAATTACCCCATATTTTGGTATGTATGTTTATGTATGAATGTATGTATATTCTGTATCTGTGTGGTGGTACCTTTACTCATACGGCATCTCACTCCTTATCGGATGGGATCGCCTAAGTACGGGTAAGGGGTGTTACAACGCATGCTTAATATAAAAGTTTCCAGCTACTTTTGTTATGTTACGGCACTTTTTGTATCTAATTCATGTTTTGGCACAAATTTGTGTCTTGAGCATATAGCTCTTCTATATTTTGAGCATTGTGCTCTTATGTGACCTATGTGGTACATATATTATACCTTTTGGAATTATCCCAATGCACCTAAGAGTAGTTGAGTCTGGGTCACATTAGGCTTTTAAGTAAACCATTACTGAATTATGGTTATTAAATGAGCTATATCTTTACAACCTCCATACTTATGTGTACTTAATTTAAGTTCTTTATGATGATAAATTGCTTTTGTTTACATTTGATAACTTTTTAAGTGGACAACTTCTGTAAGAGGTTGTTTACTTAAAAGAAGAGCTCTATTAAGCGATTTCGCTTAGTGTGCTGGATTTATTTCCTCACACAAGTTCTCATGAAGCAATTTTTATCTAGGAAATATGTGAGTCTATAAAGAATGAATAACATGGGATCTCCTTTAGTTACTAGCTTCAATATTTTAGATTTTTTGTATATGATTTCTTTTTAAGCTATGTATCTTAATTTTTGGGATGTATTTATTGTGATTCTAAGGTTATGTATTAACTATATGTATATGATGTTAAGGGTTGTGTAAATTTTAAGCTTTAAGTAATCGAGGTTATGTATATTATATATGTAATTAGTGTTTATATTGAGATTTATCTATTATGGTGATATTAATTAATTGGAGAGGTGTTTATGTATGTGGTTGGCTATAAGCTTTATGAAGCAAAGATTTTGGGTAATGAAAGGATGGCAATTAAAGCTAGAGATAAAAGATTGGATAGTATATTGGAGTATTAGGGTTATAAATGTTATAGAGTAGACAATAGTGAATGAGGTGGATATTGAGCTTTGTAGGCATAAAAAAGAAAGTCAAATATATAATATAAGGACTTACTTTAAACAAAAAAATTTTTATCATGGTCTAGTGACTAAGTTATAGATTTGTGACTTTGGTTGGGAGAACTTTATGGCAAAATATGAAATTTGGAAGCTCATAATTGATATTGTCTCTGAATAGTAGAGTTAAAGTAAAAAGAATATAAGATCATGGTATATAAAAGGTAATAATCGATGTATATGAATAGTTGATGTGAGATATATAACAGTGCTCTTTAAGTGGTAAGGATAAGTTAAGAGAAAAACAAGGCTACAATGTATATGATGTATGTATAGGATTCAGTATACGATTAGTTAATCGGTATAGAGTTTGTAATGGTTGTTTAATGTAGTGTTGTGTATCGAGTCTTAGAGTAAAGTGAAAGCAAAGTATAGTATTAAATGTTTACTCTTGATAAGTATAATATATTATTCAACAAATGATATAGTTAAGAAAGCTTGACAAAATATGCCACATGTTATGTAGTGTGGTTTAGCAAGTTATGTTTTTAAGGACACAATTAAGAAAGGAGCAAGGAAAGAATTAACAAGGTGATGCTTTATAGGAAAGAGGTAAATGATCTTTGTAATATTTTAAGTTATGGTAATTTGAATTATATAGATATGAAAAACTTTGGTTACTTGGTATAGTGAAATTTCGTGGATGAAATTTCTACAAGGGAGAAAAATTGTAATGCCCGGTCATTTATAGGCTTGGAAAGGTGAATTATGGATTTGCCTGCGGTGTGGAATAAGTTTACGGATAGGTAGGAAAAAGGATTAGATTGAAAAAAAATTAAAAGTTCGAGAAGGACTCAATCGAATGACATAAATAATTAAGTGACTTTTGGGTCATCAAGAGGTTTGAACCCCTTCATTAAGTTTGCATGTGATTTATGCTTTGTTGTATGTGTTTGATTGAATCTATGTAATCAAAGATGTTAATATGCGTATAGAAAAGTTGATAGTGAAATAGATTTGAGTATATGATATTAATTGAATGAGGAAATGGTGTATAATACTATAGTTAATTATCCTGAGTTTGGTGTAAGCTATTAGTTTATTATTATTGTTATGGATCACATTTGAATTATGACTTGAGCTTTTAAATCACTTATGTTTGAAATGTTAAAATTGTGATGCATTGAGTTGTGTACATCTCTTTTTAATATGAAATTTAGATTTTGGTTTATTGTGCCTTATGAGTTCCTAGGCTATAACTAAGATTAGGGATATTAGGCATGCCTAATATAGGAGCCTACAACTGCCTTTATTATGTTATGGTGCCAATGGCACTTGTTGTATCTAATTTTAGGTTGGGGCACAAAACTGTTAGTGGTTATGCCCTAGTTAAAATATTTGACCTTTATGTTATGTCATATTTTCATTTATAAAAGGGTTTTCTCAACATTAATATATTGTTGGCATGTTACATTATAATAATGTTTGTGAATAATTATTTAATGTCATTTTAAATATCCCTAGTCATTTATCACTAAAGAAATAATGATAAATTAAGACTAGTATGGATTTGATTGATAATCATGAGATGATTATATATATGGTAATATAAATCAAACTTATAGGTACTTGTTAGAGAACAAGGTATAATCACTATATGGGTTAATGTCATAAGTGATCACATAATAGTTATGTTATTAAATCCTCAGACCTGAGATTATCACGGTTTTTTACATGAAGAACATTATGTTTTGACATAATCAAATGTTATCTTTAATCAGACAATCATAAAGGTTATGATTGGGCAAGATGAGAATTATGCAGAGGAAAGAGAATAATCAAGATGAAATTTATTCCGCTTTTATTAGAAAGATATATAATGGGCCTCTCGACAATTAGGATTGAGAAAAGCATGGTTGTGCTCAAATGAATTGATAGAGTGATCAATGTTATTTGATTTTATCAGTCTACTTAGTAATTGAGAAATTATATATTTGAACAATATAAGTATAACATTGACCATGACTTATGTTCAAACTAGATATCATGTGACAAAAGGATTATAACATGATCTATTAGTTAGGTTAATATCGGACTACCGATATTCATATTATTTAAGTAGTCATAATATCTTGCTAGAGGTCGCTTATGACTTGTGGGCCTATAGTGGGATTGGGCCTAATGCTATCATAATATGAACCTATTGGATGGTACATCTAGAATGTAATGAACGAGCTAGGGTTTATTTTGGTATTTCAAATTTTAACTATGTCAGATATAAAATCCGAAATAATTTCTTAGGAATAAAATAATATTCCTTATTATTTGAATAAAGAATAATATTCCTAAAATATCTCTACATGTTAATCTCTTATTAAATTGAGTTAGGGTTACATATATATATATATATATATATATATATATATATATATATGTATATATATATATATATATATATATATATATATATATATATATATATATATATATATATATATATATATATATATATATATATATGTGTATATGTATATGTATATGTATATGTATATGTAGTTGTATATATATGTATATGTATATATATATATATGTATATGTATATGTATATTTATAATTGGCAGCCCTAATTTTTACTTTACTATCTCTGCCGCCATTTGGAAAGGAAAAAGAGAGAACATAGAGAAAAGAAAAGAAAACCCTAGTTGTGCATAAAGGAGCTAGCACCCTGCAGTCTGTTAATCACCGTTCGTGTGTGGATACTAATAGAGGGTGGTCGTTCTTGGAGCAACACCTACTGTCCGATAGCATTTGCGCAGAAAGGATGGTGGAATCAGTTCAAAAGTGAGACTTAATCCATTATTTCTTGCACGACTAAGTTGGTAATCATTACCCTCCTTTTGAATCAATTGAAACGCATGGATCCTGGTGGGTTTTATTTTTATTTTTTGTTGTCTTTTATATTTTGTATGAGATATTAAAAACCCAGTAAAAACTTTGTCTTAAGCATATAGCTCTTCTGTGTTTTGAGCATTGTGCTCTTTTGTGACTTTATGTGGTACAAATATTGTATGTCCCTGAGAGTAGTTGAGTCTGGATCATATTGGGCTTTTGAGTAAACCACTATTGATTTATGGTTATTAAATGAGCTATATCTTTACAACTTTCATACTTATATGTGCTTAATTTAAGCTCTTTATGATTAGAAATTCCTTTTTTTTTTAGTTTGGTAACTCTTTAATCGGACGACTTCTCTAAGAGGTTATTTACTTGAGGAAGAGCTCCATTAAGCAATTTTCTTAGCATGTTGGATTTGTTTCCTCATGCATATTCTCATGAAGCAATTTCCATCTTCACAAGTCTATGAAGAATGAATCACATAGGATCTCCTTTAGTTGCTAGCTTCTATATGTTATATTTCTTGTATAGGATTTCTTTTTTGGGCTATGTATCTTAATTTTTGGGATGTATTTATTATGATTCTAATGTTTTGTATTAACTATATGTTTATATGTTTATATGTTTATGATGTTAAGGGTTGTGTAGATTCTAAACTTTAAGTAATCAAGGTTATGTATATTGTTGGAAAATCAAGCAAAATACAATAGTTTATTTACCTCTTGTAGCACGAAAACTTTGCAAAAGTGAAAACGAGGAGCTGATTTTGTATCACTGGCCAAGCTCTTATCCACTGGCAGGATAACAACTACTTTTCACAGCCGAAAAGCCCATTGGTGATTTTGACTATGAGAGGGATAATATAGAATTACGAAAAGTTTATTTCGTCGTTTCTTATTTTCTCTTGCACGTTGAATCTGACTTCTCATTATCTATTTATAATATTCTTTTACAAGAGATCAATCTACAGTATGACTCAAACTCTTGTAAAATAGGATAAGATAATTCTATTCAGATAAATATACTTATATTGATAATTCAAATTTAATTATTATCTAAATCTTATTTAATATAGAACTCTATCCATATCTAGAGTTATAGGTGTATCCAAACTCTATTATCTCCCATTCACATATGACGAAATAATTTTTAGTCATAATCTCTAGTCATACAGGCAAATACTGTCACACCTTATACCTTAATTTCATTGTTAACTATTTAAAAGATTTAATCAAGTTTATAAAAACAATGTTCTTTCAAATGAAAAAGTTGGATAATTTTTTTTTATTAAATATGTTTAAAATTAACTATTGAAAAACAAGTGATAAAGTCCTTTGGGTTTCTTAATGCCTACTGAAATTTCAGCAGCATCTCCCCTATAAATATGGCCTTCCTAGAAAAAAATTTTAACCTATTTAAAAATATTCCATACACTTCGATAATCACATTCCATCAATCATCACCCATAGCTATTCCTAGGCTTCTCATAAATCAATCCACATGTCATCCTCCTATTGGCTACATGTCCATAGTGACATATAATTTTGACACATGTATCCGTTCTTGTAGGCCATTGCCCACTCGCACACTCCTTATGTATAGTGGCGCGTTCATTCCATACACCACCTTCCCAGTGGATTCCGATAATCAGGCTTCAGCAGTAAGGGGTTTCTAGGGTCTGTGATTCTAATTGTGAGGTCAAAAATATCAAATCTCAACTTTTAGCTTAGCATTTTTGGATATTTATGTTCTTTCCCTCAAAACACAGTGTACATATACATAATTTAGCCAAGAAAAAATATATATATCATAAACACTTTTAAAATAATATTTAATTTTTGTAGTGTTTCATGGAACTTATTTTATAAATTTACCATTTTACATATAAAAATTAAATCTGTTTTAGCCACATGCCAAGGGACAAAATATAAAAGCTCTGATACCAATGTTGGAAAATCAAGCAAAATACAATAGTGTATTTAACTTTTATAGTGTAAAAACTTTTTGCAAAAGAGAAAACAAGGATCTAGTTTGTGCCACTAGCCAGGTTCTTATCCATTAGCGGGATAATAGCTACTTTTCACAGCCTAAAAGTCGCTTGGTGATTTTGACTATGAGAGGGAGAATATAGATCTACTAAAATTCTATTCCGTTGTTTCTTCTTTTTTCCTATGCATTGAATCTGACTTCTCATCATCTATTTACAGTATCCGTTTACTCGAGACCAATCTTCTGTTATAACTCAAACTCTTTTGAAATACGACAAGATAATTCTGTTTAGATAAAGATACTTATATTTTTATCTGATTATTCAAATTCAATTATTATCTAAATCATATTTAATATGGAACTCTATCTATATCTAGAGTCATTGGCGTATCCAAACTCTATCATATTGTAAGGCCCCGAAATTTACCCTAGTAGTATTTTGCATAATCAGGGTAATTAGAGAAGCATGATTACAATTTATGGTGACAAAAAGGTCATAATTGGAAGTTAGTTTGATTAGTGTCGTAAATTAGAAAATGTTATATTATGTTTTATAAGAGTAATTTGAATTGAGGGCTTAATTGAAGTGAGAAAGATTAAATATAAGTCAATTGTGGATTGAGAATTTAGTGAAGGATTAAAGTGAGTTTTGCCTAGCATATATAAATAGGCATGCAAAATTTGTGGAAGACACCTAGTTGAAAGAGGGCAGTTTGAGAAGCAATTATTTGCTGAAATGGGATTAGGAAATCAGCCATAGTCTTCTTCTTCTTTCTTTCCATTCACATGAAAATGCAAGATTGGAAATTAGATAAAATGTGCATGCAAATTAATTGAGTAAATCAAGTTCAAAATGGTAAGTTGATTTTCAGTTTTCATTTCTTCTTCTTCTCTTCTTGATTAGTTTGAATCTTTTGTAGAACCAAGTTAGAGCAAATTGTTAATATGATATGCATGTGTATTTTAGTTGAAGAAAATCAAAGATCAAAGAAAGGGAAAGGGAAAGCACCATTGGAATAAGCTTAAAGGAAGTAGAATTAAGAAATTAGGTTTGGGATTCAATTTTGAAATTGTTTGCATCTGTAAGAGAATCGGTTTAATTAGGATTTGCACGAAATCTGTAAAAGGGGATTTCAGAAGGTTAATGGTTGAGATATTTGTTGGTCGGATTGTTGTTAGGTTTGAAGTGTTAATTGATGAAATCCCTGTTTGGGTTTAATTGAGTAATTACTGATATTTAACCTTTAATTGGGTTGTTGAGGTCAAATGAGAAAGGTTTATTATTAAGCACTTGAAGTTTAAGGGCTATGAATGTTTAATGGTAATTGGCAGTAGCTAAGCATAATTGATAGGTGAAATGAAGTAAAATGGTTTAAATGCATTCTATACTTGTATTAGAATATATTATGAGTTAATTGGTATAATATTTGAGTTAGGAATCAAATTGTGTGATTGATGTGTTTTGATTAATTTAAGGTGAATGTATAATTAATATGAAGAATAATAAACTTGAGGATGTTGATTTGTGGAAATAATTTGGTTAACAAAATGGAATTGAGCTTCTACAGATGTTATTTTCCTGCAATTTTCCAGTTACACGATGGTCACGATTCTCTGCCTGCTGTGTAATCGTATTCTGTAAGGTTAAATTTGCCTAATTTCTATTTTACATGGCAGTCAGGCCTTTTTGCCCACCTTGTAAAACCATTCTGGAGAAGTAATTTTTCCTACGAACTGTCTCACGCGGTGGTCAAGTATTTCTGACCACCGTGTGACACACCTGCCCTCTATGTGAAATTTTCTCTCCGCCGTGTAAATAGCTTCTGTTTTGAAATTTAATTTTCACGCTGGGCAGAAATTCTTGCCCATCGTGTAACCCCTTATTTCTGCAATATGTATTCTTGATTTTTACATGAATTTGAATATTTTTTTCATATTTGAAATTACGTAATATATGTTTAGCAAATATGTTATGTTGAAAAGTGATTAAAAGACATGTGTATGGAATTTAATCCACAATAAAGACTTGGATTAACTTAATGATGAATTATGGTTCAGGATTGTGAACAATGATAATTATATGAGTAATAATCTGATGATTAAATTATCTGTGAAATGGAATATAATTCATAATGAAGTATCAATTAATAAGTTGATTAATTATGTTCCAAGATTTTGAGTAATGTTTGTTATATGAACAATGATCTATAAATTAAGAGTATATTTGCACTCTGTTATGTCATAATGTTATTATTGTTTATTATAAGATTATATGAATTCTTATATGTTTAAGAGCCTGCCAGTCAATCTACGTTGTTGATAGATAGGCATGCCTATAGGGCCCGAGCAGCTGCTACTTGATTTTTTCCCTACAGGGATGCTTGATTATTTGAAAATATACATCTCATTCCTTCGGGAATAGCTTGTTATATTATCTTACCTTCAGGGATGCTTGATTTATTACCCGATATCCACATTCTTAGAAGGGCAAGCAGTACTTATTTGTATAAGTGATATGTATATGAAATATGGCTATATGACTTTGGTATCTGATCTGAAAATGAGTATATACTAAAAATCTATATCTAGATATCTATGTGATTATATGGTACATGGTTAAAATACGTGAATAATTGTATAACACGATTTGAATGTTCAAGCAATACTATGAATTCTAAATTTCGATATCTGCTCTGTTTATAAATAATAATATGAACTCTAAATTCTAATATCTGATTTACTTGCTAGCAAACGATATGGTCTTGGATTTGATGAGTAGTCTACTCTTGATTGTGCTCCTGTCTTAATCTATATATATAGTTATGAGTGCAGCTTTTGTATGGCTCATTTATAACTATGGAAGTAATAATTAATTAAAAATATCATGCTTGCATCACCATCGTACATGGTCATAGGAAACTTTTGTGAATGCATATAATATGAAAAATGAATGAAAAGCATAACATAATTGTGGTTCATAAATCTTCACACTTGAAATAAAATAAAGATAATTTATGATATGTTCTTGTTTTAGCTTGTCCTTCTTAGTTTGGATCTGAATGTTTATCTACAACTATGTAAAGATTAATTGATTTTGATATTGGAATTTAGATGGAGACATAATCTTGGTTATAAGTTTTGTATGGGTAAGTAACTAAATGGAAAGAAATAATAAGAATGTATATGACTGGCATAATATGATTATCTGGCATGAGTATATGGTAACTTAAGCACCTGTGTACAATATACAAAATGAACAAGGAACATAATAAGGTTATGAGCTAAGAACTTATAAGATATAAGTCTATATACATATTCACATGTAGTTTAACTAGGAGTAGACTTGGAACATGAATATGTGAAAAGTATGTAACTAAAGGCAATAGACAAAATATATGTAAGTGTATGCACTATGTTTACTAAATGTGTAGATTTAAGTACACTTGAGATGATATATATATATACAAATTTATGCATTAAGAAAAAGGTATAACTAAGAAACTTAGAATTATTGAAATATAAGCAAATGATAGAACTTATAGCGAGTAAGTAAACACAATGAATTAGCATGAATTCTTGTATTCTGGATATGATCTACCTGTAAGTGGAGCAATGTATATACAATAATATGAATAGAATATATGAACATGCTATCCATGAAATTTTGAATACCGATATTTGATCTAGTGGTGAATAGATTATCCAAGCATGTTATGCATGCTAATCCTGATAATATTTTTGATACGATTCAGTCATGTTATTAGCATTTGTTCTGGTCATGAGAAGCATTAATATCAATAATATATAATTATTTATTTTAAATAATTAATCTGTTTAGTCAGACTATTTAATTATCCAATTAATGTATTTAATTTATCTTTTGCACAAGTTATATTTAGTTTTAAATATTTATACAAATCTTGATTTGACTATGTCATATGCATGTTTTTGCATTGATGACTCCTGTGAGGGGTCATCTATTATCATTTTGAATCCCCACTAAGATTTATATTTAGCACGGATTTTTTTTAATCCATGTAGGTGCTACACTACAAAAAAAAGCGTTATTAGCGACGGAATTTAGTGACTAAATATTTCCGTCGCTATTTTTTGCGACTGAATTGCGACGAAATGGATGATCCGTCGTGATATTTGCAAAAATATGGAATTAGCGACTAAATAGTGACGGCATAATATTTTAGTCGCTAAATTATGCCGCGAAGAATTTTCGCCATTTTTTCCGACAAAATTAGCGACATAATTGTTAGTCGCTAAAAAACAGCGACGAAAATGTAGTCGCTAAAATTTTTATTATAATTAGCGACTGAATTGCGACAAATATTTTTCGCAAAATTTTAGCGACTAAATAGCGACGGAATTTGTAGTCGCTATTCATAATAGCGACTAAAACATGCCGTCGCTATTTAGTCGCTATTTTACGATTATGAAACAGCTGAAATAACCAAAATCCCTAAAATCCCCAAATCAAAAGTCAAAAAGAAACAGAGAGCTGAAGTGCCGTCGAGAGAGAACCCAGCATCGGAGGAGTTTCGGTTCCCATTGCCACCGGTGACGCCGCGTGTTAGCTCCGGCAGTGAGAACGGCGATCGGCATTCAGTTTGTTTCCTGTGTTTGAGAGGTATGTTTCACGGAAAGATAGCCAAAAGTTTGAATTCGTTTTCAATTTTCTTAAAATTGAAGTGTGTAGTTTCAGTTGTGTGAAATTTCTTCTGTGTGCTTAGGGTTCTTGAGACATTGAGGCACAAAAAAGGAGGAGGAAGAGTCAGTGACTGGTGTTACTGCGACTGAAAACAGAAGCTAAGGGGAGAAAACCGGGTATGTTCCACAGTTCTCTTGTTTACTTGATTTCATTCTTGTTGATGAAAAAAAAAGGATCTTGTTATACTGACCTAGACTGAACATGGCTTTAACCAAGAGAGTTTTTAGCATTTCAATTCCAGTTTAAATGGCATAGATTATGTAGATTTTGTTACACAAAATAGCACGCAAATCTAAACCAAATTGATCTCTTTCGCACCGTTTTCTCTTTTCTGCTCAACTAGATAGTGACATCTGTGCTTGGATTTGCTTAATTCCTATGTAGAAGGTTACATTAAGAAAATGACATCATTTTTACTCGATGGAAAATGCATATTATAGACATTCTTCTCTTCTTGTTCTTGGAAATATAATAAATAGCTTTGATCCTTGAATGTGGGGAAGTGTTGGGTTTGTTTTTGAGATTATACTGTAGTTATTGGCTTTACTCAATTGTGAGTGTTATCTAATTTATATGAGGTGAATCAGAGAATGGTGATGAGTATGAAGGAGATCATGAGATCTCATAGAAAGAATGGGTCAGCTAAAATTCAAAGCCTGTCATTTATACATCAAAACATTTGTTTTTCTATTATTTGCTCTTTTCTTTTTTAAATTTCTGCATTAATTAAGAGGTTAAATATATATATATATATATATATATATATATATATATATATATATATATATATATATATATATATATATATATATATATATATATATATATAAACCTTTCATAACAGACAAGAATGGCAATTTATTCACACTTTCAAAGATGATATTTAGTTAAAGAAAAGATAGGTCTAGAAATATCTTCAAGTACTTGCTTTCTTTAATATCATTATTATAATTGATAAGCCAAGTATAAAGCCAAGCCGTAACTCTCTAAGCTTGAATATGACCCAGAGTATAGCGGCTGAGCTATGTAGGCAATTGCTAAAATTCCCTATTCCATACTTATAACTCAGGCACCCAAAAAACATTTTATCTGATATAAAATCTCCAGAGTATATTATTAATGACTAGCCATTGCGAATCTGACTCATTTAATGCAGTCGAAATAAATACTATATAAACACATTTAATTAACATTTAGAATATTTATTTTTTTTTAATTTTAGATCATCTCACTAACTTAATTGTCAGAGTTTTCCTAGCTAAAATTCTGTAAAGAAAAATGTGTTTTTTTTTCATATGACCGGAATCTCGTAAGCCATCATCAATAATTAGTTTTGCTTGAATCTTGGAGTTGAAATTAGATTGAATTATCTATAATGTAATAAAGTCTTTATGTACAGCTAAGTGAGGTCAGTAAGGATAAAAAATAATATTAAATGACCACATGGAAGGCAATTAGTATATATTTGTAGGTAGAGAAAGTTGACTTTAGCATAGGAAGAAACAAGCCGTCGGAGAAGGATTACAACAGAGAGATGAATTAGTAATTCTTATTGTTCAAGTCAGATGAGGTAATGCATCTTCCAACCCTATATTTAATATTAAAAATTGCCTTTTCCTTGCACTTTAATCCAATATCACCAACCATATGGGAGATAAAAGATATAGATTATAATAAAGAAAATGTTTTACCCTTTCTATAACCTGCTTTAATGGTCGAATACCATTCTCTAATAACATATGGTTATAAAATAATAATAATAATAATAATAATAATAATAATAATAATAATAATAATAATAATAATAATAATAATAATAATAATAATTCAATTGTTATTTTTATTTACATGGAATTTTATTTTATTTTTCAAAGCGAAATGTAGAGGAGAAGTAATGAATAGACTTTTAGGATTCATTGACTTAAGTAACTTAGAAAAACAGTTTATTGGTAATTCTGTCCATAATATTTATATATTTTTGTTGATGGATGCGGCTCATTCTATAACAAAGCAAGGATTAATTAGTTTTCGATCTCTTATATTTATTTTATATGAAAAGTACTTGACATAGCATTGGATTCATCATTAACATTAATTAAGCTTATATTAGCGAGTACAACCTTTGAAATTCTAATATTCAATAACCGAATCAGATAGTCATTGGCTATAATTAATTTAGGTTTTGACTTTTGTAATAGGATCAACGATATGCATGTTAATACACCATTTAATCTAATTTCTATTACAAAACTAAAATAAGACTATGTCTTTTAAGGGGCAATGGATCCGTTACCTTCTTTTGAGTAATTAAGGGTGATACTAATCGGTTGTTTTTTTTTTCTTATTTTGCTAAAATCGAAATATTTAGGTTAAATGGAATCTTTTGATCGTAGTTGGATGTATAATCGACGTGACTCAAGTGGGAGGACTAATGCATCATTTGTATATGGTGTCGAGAATTTTATTAAATTCGCTACTTCTCATCCGGAAGAAATGAGTGGTAATCTTATTAGGTGTCCGTGCAAAAATTGTGTGAACCGAAAGTTCCATGACGTGGATACTGTTATGAATCACCTCTTCCGTAAGGGATTCGTTCAGGATTATTTGGTTTGGAATTGTCACGGGGAGACACACATCACCCCTAATGAGCAAAATTGGAATCCAATGGCCAATGAATCAGTGGAAGTTGTAAGGGTTACAAATCCATATCAGCAAATGGTGATTGATGCAGTGGGGCCTAATATGTTTCCCGACACCCAGTGGCAACAATTTATTTCGGAGGCTCAAACTGCTAATAATTATGAATAAGGCGTTATGTCTACTCCCGATGAACCCGGACCTTCAAATTGGGGTGCAAATTCTATGGATGAGCCACCAAATCCACAATGCCAAGAATTTTATGACCTTCTTGAATCTGGTAATGCACAGTTGTATCCCGGATGTGAGAACCATTCACAGCTTTCGGTAGTTGCCAGGATGTTGTATGCGAAATCTGAATATAATATGCCGGAGAGATTTTATGATGCAAACATTCAACTCTTTTAGGAAGCTTTGCCTGAAGGTAATACTTTGCCAGAAAATTTTTACCAAACTAAAAGTCTTGTTAGAAGCTTAGGATTGCCAGTTCAGAAAATTGACTGTTGCAATGAGGGATGCATGTTGTTCTGGCGTGATGATGAAAACCTGACACATTGTAAGTTTTGCAATCATCCACAATTTAAAATTCGTGTTAGGTCTCGTCAAAACAGTCAGAAATCATATAAGAAGATGTATTATTTTCCATTGATACCTAGGCTTCAACGGTTGTATCAATCAAAAGCAACAGCATTACATATGCAATGGCATCATAATCATGTCCAAGATGATGGGGTGATGTAGCATCCTTCGGACTCACTATCTTGGAAACATTTCAATGAAACTCATCCTTCTTTTGCTGCTGAGACTAGAAATGTAAGGTTGGGGTTATGTACAGATGGTTTTCAACCATTCGGACAATATGGTAGGAAATATTCATCATGGCCTGTCATTGTAACGCCTTACAACCTGCCACCTTGGATGTGTATAAAGGAAGCTTATATGTTTCTGACAGTTATTGTACCTGGCCCTAAAAATCCAAAGCAAAAAATTGATGTATTCCTACAACCATTGATTCATGAGTTAAACGAATTATGGAATATTGGAGTCCCAACATATGATGTGTCAAGTAAACAAAATTTTATTATGAGAGCCGCACTTATGTGGACCATCAATGATTTTTCAGCATATTCTATGATGTCAGGTTGGAGTACTTCTGGGAAATATGCTTGCCCTTATTGCATGGAACATACCCAGTCATTCAGACTAGAGAGTGGTGGAAAGCAAACATGGTTTGACAATCATCGAAAATTTCTTCCTCCAAATCACCCATTTAGGAGAAACAGAAGGAATTTCAGAATCGGTCATATTAAAACAATGCCTCCGCCACCAATAATAGATGGGGAATAAATTCTGTAAGAAATTGATCAATGGGGTTTAGTGAAAGTTACAGAGTTTGATGCAGATGAGATTAATGGGTTCATTTGTGTCACACCCCAAATCGGGCCTAGTCGGATTTGACTAGCTAAGTCGGATAAGTGAAGAGCATTTTGGTAATTTTGTTCATGAGGAAATTGGATAATAAGGACTTAAGTGCAAAGTAATTAATTAATTATGTTAAGAGGGGAAAATTATAAGGTGTGCAGGTGATGTATGGATGTAGGGTATGTTATTTGGGATTAATCTAGTGTGTGCTTGTAGTGTATGGGAGTAGGATGTAAGTGGGTTTTTAAGAAAAGTTATAGTGTGAGTTGAGTATGGTACCTTGGAGATATTATTATAAGAGATTGTTAATGTGTGGATGGTGTATGGTGCATGGAGGAATAAGTCAAAAGTGGGAATTGTGGTCCAATAGGAGCTTGCCATGTGGCATTGGTTGGTGGGCATTGATGAGTAAGTAAGAAAAGAAGGGAAAGAGAGAGAGAGAACACAGAAATTTACAATTCCCATTGCCCTCCCTCTCTCATTTTCCTTTTCTTCTCTTTTGGCTTGGATTGTGCTTTGCTTAAGGTGATTTTGTTTGGGTTTGGAGCTAAATTGAAGAGAATTGAAGGAAGAAAGAGAGAAGGGCAAAGAGAAGGTGATTATGGGGTTTTTGAAGCTTCGGAGAAATCAGGTTTGGGAGCTATGTGTTATATGATTTTGATGTATAAATGATGCATGATTATGTATTGGATAATTTTGCATAATTTCTTGGATGTGTTAGACTGTTCATATAATTTTTGGTGTGTAAAGTATGATGTTGGGGAAATTCTGTTTAGTTTTTGCCAGACCTTTGTGCATTTTTTTTGTCATAGGTCGAGTTATAGACCTCCAAAATGAGTAATTCCAGTTCCATTTGAAAGCTAAGACATAGATCTAAAATTATATCTGAAGGACCAGGAGCCAGTTCTGGCTCTAAGACCCTTGAATAAGTTAAAATCTGAAGTGTTTTTGGTTGGGTCGGGTCACTGGAACAGTGTGGATTGTTTAGCTCATATCTGGAGTTTTAGATGTCAAAATTACCAGAAATTTGTCCTATTGTAAACTTAACATCCTAATAAATAAATGTTAAGAAGGAATGTTTGCCTAAAAATTCCATTTAGATGTCCGTTTAGGCTGAACAAAAGTGAGTTGTGAAGCAGTCCTGAATCGTAGCTTCTGTTTTGCAAGTTTTTGGTAGGTCACGGTGGTAACCAATTTCATTACCACCATGACATATGTAATTCCTGGACAGAATGCTTAGTTTGGGACCTCACGGTGGTAACCAAATTCATTACCACCGTGACCCCTTCTGTCTTGACCACTTTATGTGTTTTTCTTCCCGAATTGCACCCGTTTTGCACCGGAACTTCCTAGGATCCATCCAATGCATGTTTAGGACTATTAAATGAGTATAATAATAGTTTTCACTTGGAAAATAAACATGAATAGGATTAAGATTAATACAAACGAATGAAATAATTAGGTGTAATTGTATGATTAGAATCTAGTCCAGTTAAATGACATTTAAGGGTTGTAATACCTTAATCTGTATGAGCATGTGTAACATGATTAAGTTATACACCTTTAAAGGATATCGAATGAATTGGGGTTGCTTGATATGATTTATTAATGTTAGTTGTTGTGGGTGGTATCGTATATCGCCATCTGAAATTGAGTGAGTTATGAATGCCAATTTCATGGTTGTTCATCTTGAACATGTAATATTGGATGTGAAAGGTATTATGCATATCTGAACTTATGATCCTCCTCTAAGAATATCATGCTATGCTTAAGTGTAAATTGTATCATTGCATGATTAAAACTTTGCATTGTTAAGTATTGGCATAATAATGTTCCCCTACTTGACCCTGGTGTTATAGAATAAAGAATTGGGTATAGTGTGTTGGCATGAATTATATTATATGCTTTGCAATATGAATTGTATGATGCATGACTGATTTAATGATATTTGAATGGTTTAATTTTATTATTGAGGTGAGATTATGCTTTTTGATGTGTGAATTGTGGGATTTTGGGCTTGAAAATCGGGAAGTTTGCCTTCAGGAATCGCATCTGTGTGTGGGTCACGGTGGCAACCAACTTAGTTACCACCGTGAGCCATGAACCAAATGCATTCTGCCTAGAGTTTGAATATGTCACGGTGGCAACCAATCTGGTCACCACCGTGAGGTATCCAAACTTTAGATTCTATCTGGGCAGTGGGTATGTCACGGTGGCAACCCATTTCGTTACCACCGTGAGGTACCCCATAGATACTTTCTGTTTTGAGGTCTGGGTATGTCACGGTGGCAACCCATTTCGTTACCACCGTGAGGTACCCCAGACATACATTCTGCCAAGGATCCCTGGTATGTCACGGTGGCAACCAATCTGATTACTACCGTGACCTGCCATATTTGTGCAATAAAATCCTTTTTATCACGCACGTTTTAGGAATGCTTAATTATGGATTTTTAGCACGCAATACCATGTGTTTTGAGCTATAAGTATGTATGTTCTGATTATCATAGAATGTGAATTCTCTGCTTGTCGTAATTAAACTACGGCCATTAACTGTGTAATTCTCCGCCTGCAAGAGTCAGTCTAGTGGATAGTTAGGCATGCCTAATAGAGTCTTTGCTGCAGCTTCTGTTTCGTTTCCGTTTGGACCCCGATCAGGTCCCCGTTTGGTTCCTCGCGAACTTTCTGTAATGTGGTTGGATCTTGTTTAAGATCCCCCATAAAAATGTCTGTGAATGAAAAGTAAAATAGTTTGCAATTTGTACCCGTAAGGTACTTTCTGTAATCGGCTTGTACCCGTAAAGTACTTTCTGTATACTCGTTATCCACTATTTTGAGTCAGCAGGTATTCTGTTCGCTTTGTCTAATATGAATATGAGAATATGATAACTGAATGGGTAAGATTTCAGTAATGTGAATCAGACATCTTTCTGAATAAGATTATGAATTCCTGAGTGGGCCGAATGTGACTCAATATGTATTTTGTATCTGTTTTCCCGTATATATATATATATCGTATTGGGAATGTGTTTGATTTCATTGGTTAGAATTGTAAGCATGTGAACTAATATGTATAAGTACACTGATTTGAATCATTGAATGTTAAGGTTAAATGTGTGAATGAGTATATGTACTATTATGATGCAATGCATGTGGGTCGACGTCCGGTAAGAGCATGTGCCATAATTTAATGATATGCTATATGTTCCTTTGAACTCAGTCACCGTGGTGTCTTCGGTACGTTGTTATATGTTTGCAGTTCATAACATGATATTGTATGGTTTAGAGTTGCGCAGTGGAAGTGTGGTGGTTTGATGCTATGCCCTGGGTTTTATTTTGTGTATGCGCCTTGTGGCATGATAAAAATATGTTTTGATACCTAGTGTTCTCGGCATGATAATTGGGTTCGTTACTGCCTGATAATTGTATTGCATGTGAATATGAACTTCCGAATGCATGGCTTTCATATGCAGGATTGTATATCCATCTGTTGTGATTATTTGCATATGTCATTTGTGTACGTGTTATGCCTTAACGATCATTGTGAATGGTCGTCCATATTACTTGTGTGTTCTTCCCACTAAGCGTTTATCGCTTAGCACGGGCTCTTTTCCCGTGCAGGTGGCAGGTTGTGCTCGGATCGAGTCGCGCATCTGCAAGGTCGGCCACATAGGAGTTAGAAGTTTTGTAATTTGTTCAGCTTATGTATTTCAGCTTTTGTATTTCTGTATTATGGTATTTGTAATTAAGCTTTCAGTTATTCCTTCGTTTTGTCTTTCGCTTTAAGCTTCCGCTGAATGATCATATGTATACATGTGTATATGTTTCTGCTTAGTGCCTGCGTGGGTGTGAGTTAACGTATATGTCCAGTTTTTCTTCTCAAGATAAGTTTTTAATTTCCCCGTGTTTTAGATAAATGTATGCTTCTGCATAGTGTATGTGTGCTTATTTGTGAGTGAGCATCGGGTAGCGCTCTCCGGCGTCCTTCCAATGGGGACGTTGGGGGGTGTTATAATTTGTCAGTCTTGTGGTTGGAGAAAGAGAAGCATTTTTTGGGATTTGCCTTATTGGAAATCACACCTGATTCGACATAATCTTGATGTCATGCATGTTGAGAAAAATGTGTTCGACAATGTGATTAACACGATTTTAAATGTTGAAGGGAAAACCAAAGAGAATGCAAAATCACGTTCAGACTTACAAAAATATTGTTGTCGGCCAGAGTTGGCAATGGATCCAATCAGTGGAAAATATCCAAAAGCCTGTTACACATTGGATAAAGAATCGAAAATAGAATTGTTTCATTGGTTGTTAGAACTTAAGTTTCCAGATGGATATGTTTCTAATTTGGGTCGTTGTGTTGATATGAGGAAGCTCAAACTATATGGCATGAAAAGTCACGATTGTCATATATTTATGCAGCGATTGATACCTGTTGCCTTTCGTGAGTTACTACCTGGAAATGTGTGGCAGGTACTCACGGAGCTGAGCTTATTTTTTAAGGATTTGACATCCAGTACTATCCGTGTTGAGGACATCGAGGCATTGGAATCAAACATCCCCCTAATTATGTGCAAGTTAGAAAAGATATTTCCTCCGTCTTTTTTCGACTCAATGGAGCATGTATTGATACACTTACCATATAAAGCAAAGGTTGCTGGACCTGTACAGTATCGATGGATGTATCCATTTGAGAGGTAAACATAAAGATAACAATGAATATTATGAAGTGTGAAAATAAAAGTTGAGGCTTTATACATGAACTAAATGTTACCCTTTCGTCCTATGCAGGTTTCTCCGATCACTAAAAAAGAAGATTGGCAACAAATCAACAGTTGAGGCTTCCATTTGTAATGCGTATTTACTATCGGAATCATCTAACTTTTTCTCGCATTACTTTGAACCTCACGTCAGTACAAGCCAACGACGACCACCTCGTAATGACGATGGAGGTTGTCAGGAAAATATGAGCGGAAATTTATCTGTGTTCACTTACCCCGGCCGAGCATGCTCCGAAATTCGTGGCAGAACATTAACAACAGAGGAGTATGAGGCAGCCCATAAATATATTCTGCTAAATTGCGAGGAGGTTTCACCATTTTTGAGGTATATAATTCTTATTTTGAATATTAAGTTCCAATATATGCAAGGATACATGCTGAAACTAATATTTTTTTTTACAATAATGTAATGTAGTATATATTGCAATAACTTACGTGAGAAGTATCCTGATCTGACACCAAGTCAAATTGATGCAAACATAGATCACTATTTCGTAGACTGGTTTGAACTCTATGTAAGGCCTACACAATTTCCATTTATAGCTAAAAAATATAAGTTAACATTGGATTGCTGATAACGTTGCCTTGTTTTCTTTTTTGTAATAAGGTCCGTTACAATGGAATTGACAATGAATATCTCCGCAGTTTGTCACAAAGACCATTAAGGACAGCGAAGTGTTATTCTATCTATTTCGTCAATGGATATAAATTTCACACAAAAAGTCATGCTTCTGGGAGACGATCAGTGAATAGCGGAGTTTGTGTTAAAGGCTCCAACTCATGTGATAATGTTGGCGAATATTATGGATGGATTAAGGAGATCCTGGAGTTGGAGTACCCTTCGTTACCAATAAAACGGATAGTATTATTCAAGTGTCATTGGTTTGATCCCACTATAGACATTGGTCTTAAGATACACAACAAATATAGAATGGTTGATGTAAATCATAACCATCGTTTCAACAGATATGAGCCATTCATCCTAGCAATGCAAGCAACTCAAGTGTATTATGCAAGATATCCTTCTTTAAAAGTAGATAGATCTCATTGGTTAGCTGTGTTTTCAGTAAAACCAAGAGACTTTATTGTGACTCCACATGTTAGCGATGGGACTGCTCATATAAATGCTAATGCATTTCAAGTTGATGAAGTTACAGTGCATGATATAACAGCGGATACTGGTAACGATGACGATATTGACTTGCGTGATCCTTCGGGAGTTATCATTGAACTTAATAATGTTCATGAGGTGGATCCAGTACTTGAAGTGGATGATGATGAAGAAGAATTTGTTGACTATGATAGCAACGAGGACGACGATGAGGAATTTCAAAATTCATCAGATAGTTGCTAAGTGATTATATGTAATTTTTATAGTATCGTGTGTTAAATAGTAAAAATTTTAAATTATATATATGAGTTGTTGATTAGGATTGCCATTTTATATAATAAATGTTAAACACATATATACATGTATACTTTACCATTTTGCAGGTATGGGTCGTGGCAGAGGAAGAGGATTTACAGGTCGGGGTCGACGGGGAGGAGGACATGGCGGGGATTCAATAACTCCACCCTTTGGAGACATGCCACATATCTCGGGAGACCCTTCATCTGGGAATGCACCTTCGCCTCCTGTTTCCTCTATGCCATCTGCACCTACTCCTTCTCCACACATAACCCACAGCAGTACATCGACCACATGTGAGGTTTCGACTGAAAATAATAATCGATTGGACGTTATGGTGAACCAGGCGGGCTTGTGAGTATTTGCGACTGCAAATTGAGATTAAGTAATAAGCATGTTTAACCACATTTCTTTTATATTATTTACTTTGCAGGCTAGAACCTTCCTCACAATGCTCCAGGACTATAACCAGCATCTTCCACCAGCGGATTGACATTAATGGAGTTAGTTGGAAGGAGGTTTCCAGAGAAATTAAGGAGTTTTATTGGGGGGAATTTAAGGTACATCTTTATTTTTATTTCAACATGCAATGAAACTTTTTCATTTCAAATTAATTGGATTATTATATGATCATATTGACTAATGAATCTCTTGTAATATATATATATATATATATACACAGAGAAAAGGTGCCAGTGGGATGATGCTGTAAATGCTCTTGTTAGGGCTGGTTGGGAAACAAAAGCTGCTCAGAGGTATAAAGATTATGTGTATAACGTAAAGAACGCAAAGCAGAAGCCGAAGGACTTTCCAGAAGCAACATGGGTTAGGTGGCATGAGATTTTCAATCTTCCTCTACGCATCCAGGTTTCCAATCAGAAAAAGGTAAATCGCTATGGAGGGTCTGAAGACAAGGCACCGGGATCTTACACGGGTGGCACCATATCTATTGGTGAGCATATCTCACGATTGGTAAGTACTTTAATAATAACAGAAATTACTTTTATACTAGTGATTCTATATTATCATAATGTTCGCATAATGATTTGTTCAAATCAATACCTTTCAAACAGTAAGCATTTTTACTTAGGATTATATAGAGTCACTCATTTATTGAATTGGACATATATATATATATGCGAATTGTTTTATATTATTTGATTGGTATATGTATTGGAGGATGGGAATTTTGTGTTGGAGTTTGTTGAGAAGATTGGAGTAAATTAGTGATTTTATGAAGTGTAAAATGCATTTTTATTTACAGGAGGATGTCAATAATATAGGGGAGGTTCTGTCAAATTTTTCATTGATTTGTTAGAACCAGTCAATATTGAATTGAAAATATAAGCGAACTGTTTGATATTTTTTGATTGCTATATGTATTGGCGAATGGGAATATTGTGTTGGAGTTTGTTCAGGACATTGGAGTAAATTTGTAATTTTATGAAGTGTAAATTGTATTTTTATTTACAGGAGAATGTCAATAATATAGGGGAGGTTCTGTTAAAATTTTCATTTATTTTTAGAATTTTTTTCATTTCGAACATTACATTTAAATAGCATTAATACAAAAAATAATGCAAAAATTTATTTTCGGTCATCTTCTTCTTTTCCAATAACTATTTTGTACTGCGTGTGATAGGAGAAAGAGTTGGGCCGCCCACCTACAATTCCCGAGGCTTATTTGCACACACATACTATAAATCACGATGGGAAGACTTATGTGGCGGACCGTAGCAGGGAGGTACATGTAAGTAATATGTACTTTAAATGTTGATAATATTTTCTGATATTCAAATGCCTAATTGTTGTAAAACATGATTTGTACTTATATTTATATTTATAAAACATTGTTGTCATTTAACAGGAGAGGTATGAGCAACTCCGGTCTGAAAGATCGCAAGAGGAGTCGTCTGTCGATGAGTCGGAGTTGTTCATTGAGGCCGCACGTCGCAATAAAAGGAAAACCATTTACGGTCGTGGCTCTTATGTGCCTCCCGGTCTTTATTCATCCGGACCATCTTCTGCTGCTGGTCTAAGCACTGCCTGTCATTCTGCTGGACCCTGCCTGACGAAGCAAGATGTCGAGGAGATTGTCGCACGAACTATTCGCTCGCTTCCTCACTTGCCAGCCCAGCCACCAGCCACTCAGTCCGATACCCCCACTACATCACCTGCCCCACATGATCAGGATGCCGGCCCTTCATTTCCGCCCGGTTCTCACCCGCCTGATGATTCTCATTTTGGTAGTGGCGGCCCTGCTTAACTGTTTCTCCATATTTATTCTTATTAATATTATCACTAGTACATTTTACTTGAATATTTTATATTATGTCGCACAACAAATTTATTATTTTTTTTATTTACGTTTTTTGATTACTTATATACTATGTACGAACCTACGACCAGTAATTATATATATTTTGGATGAAATCTACATAAATTTATTTATATTTTATATTTATATTCACATTTATTTATTTTAGTTTATATTGGTATAAAAATATTTAAAAAAATAATATTTAATAAATAGCGACGGATTTGCGACGAAAATTTCCGTCGCTGTTAGAAATCTGCGACTTTAAATTTTAGTCGCTAAATTTTAGCGACTGAATAATTGGCGACTGATTTTAGTCGCTAAATTTTAGCGACTGAATAATTAGCGACTGATTGTCGCAAAATAATTTGCTACCAAATTTAGCGACGGATATTTCCATCGCTAAATAATTGAGGCGACTAAACCTATACCTCTATTACCGACTAAAAAATTCACCTTTAGCGACTAAAAAAACAGTCGCAAAAATTAGCGACGGTAAATATTTTTAGTCGCTAAGTCCTTGCGACGGCCTTATTTGTGACTGATCGTCGTGCCGTCGCTATTTATAATTAGCGACGAAATTTTCAATATTAGCGACTGTTTCTTCCGTCGCTATTAGCTGTTTTTTTTGTAGTGCTAGTGGAGGTTCTTCTTTCAAGGTTATTCCGCATGGTCAAAGGTCAACACAAGTATAGGATCTAGAAGAAGATATTTTGTTTTAGGTTTCTTTTGGTGTACCGAATTTGTGTATTTTGATGAGTTCTTTTGTATAAGAAGTTTGTGAAACAATACCTTTATGACATGTATGAATAATAAATACATGGTCTGTAATTATGGAACTAAATGATAAATATTTTCTTGTTTAACTATGCTTAAATAAATTATGTTAATCTCACTAAAATATGTATATGATTTGGACTAATTATATATTTTCTGTATGCTTAGTTCTGCTTGTGTGATGCCCCTCTATAGGTTCAAGTTCTATGTATTCCAATTAAATTCAGTCAGATAGCAAGGAGTGTTTCATGTGTTACGTGAGAGTAACTGTATCTAGTATTTGTAAATTACTGTTATTGTAGTAGTACAGGTACAGTAATGGAAAGTAATGAAATTATTATTATTATTCTGATTTTAGAGATTCATGTTTTGTGTTGTTGCACTCTCTTATCCTCCAGGGGGTATAAGGGGTGTTACACATATATTATTATGTAATTAGTATTAACATTAAGATTTATATGGTGATATCAGTTATGTTTGATTACAAAATTAGGTCTAAAATATAAGATAGTCTTTAATTTCAGGTCCAATAAAAAAAGGTCTTGTAATATTAGTCCCAAACTTTAATTGTCCTTTCAATTTAAGGATTCTATTATTTTTTTCGTTAAAACTAACGGAGATTCAATTTTTTCTATAGATTTTCTTTTTCAGTTTTTTCTAGCAATTAATTATTAAACATTAATAATATTTTTTTATTATTGTAATTAGTGAATGTTTATAATAATTACCTAAGATTAATTAAATTAAAATTAGGGTTAATTATAAAATTAAACCTAAACTGTAGGGTAGTTTCTAATTTCAGGCCTGACAAAAAAAATTCTTCCAATGTCAATCCTAAATTTCAAATGCCTTTTCAATTTAGAGATTCCGTTAGTTTTTCATTAAAACTAACGGACATTAATTTTTTTTAAAAAAATAATTTTTTCAATATAATTAATATTATTTAAAATTAATAATAATTTTTTATTGTTATAATTAATCAATTTTATAATATTTAAAATAAATTAAAATTAGAATTAGAATAAATAAATAATAATTTTAGATTAATTAAAAATCAAATTAAAAAGTTATGACCATATAATTTTTATTTTTCTAATCATGTTTGAATAAAATTAAATAATTTTTATTTTTGAAAATAACTCTTTTGCAACCGAATAAATTAAATTGAAAATAAAAATACCAATTATTTTTAGAAAATTTTAAATGGTCAAAATACATAATAAAATATAGAAGATAATCAAATTAAAAATAAATATAAATAATCATTATTTTAAAACTTGACAAACAATTGAAATATATATATATATATATATATATATATATATATTTATTTATTTATTTATTTATTTATTTATTTATTTTAGTCATATTGATAAAGTTACTTATTTTTAAATAATTTTTACAAAACAAAATGAATTAAATAAAAAATTTGACGTTTTGTTATTCTTTAATTCAAACTTAAAAATTTATATGAAACTATCAGTAGTCAGTGTCAGAACCAGGACCCAAGGTTAGGGGGAGCACATACTATTATGACCGGTGGCGACAAAAAACGGCGAAATGAGAGCTGCAATTCAAAGCAAAAACGCAAAAGGAAAGGGAAAAGAATGGTTGTTGCCCTCGCGAGCGGAGAGAGGAAAAGAGGGAGGGAGAATCGGCAACCAGCGGCGGTGGATAGAGCGAAAGAGAGGGACGGTGGCAGTAGCGAAAGGAGGGGCTGGATCACAGAAAAAAATCGAGACTGGAATACAGGAAAGGAAAGAAAGAAAAATAAAAAAAAAAAAAAGAAAGAGAAAAGCAAGAGCAAAACGACAACATTTTAGGTGTAAATGGGCATATTTTTTTATATGCCCAGAAATGTCTGAATTTTTTACCGGTACTATTCGTGTCACCATTATTTCAGAACATTACAAATATACTCTCTTATAAATAAATTTTTAATTTTATTTACATATCCAAAAATATCGAAAAAGTTAAAATTTGAGATAGGCACTTAAAATAATTTAAGGCGGTCACAAGTTTAATTTATACATATATATTTAAAAATAAATTAAAATTGCACACCCTCAGCATAACTGTTAGTGGTTATGCCCTAGGCCAAACATTTGGACCTTGATGTAATCATTACATTTCATTTATATAATGGTTTTCTTTGCATTGATATTATTGGCATGTTACATTATTGTAATGTTTATGAATAACAATATTATTCATGTTGTCCCTAGTCATTTATCAATAAAGGGCATAAAGATAAATTAAGACTAGTATAGATTTGAATTGATAATCGTGGGATGATTATATATGATGATATAAATCAAATCTATAGGTACTTGCTAGAGAACAAAGTACTGGATAGACTCACTATAAGATCACTTCATGGGATAGTGTCATAAGTGATCTTATAATAGATATGTTATTGAATCCTTTGACCTGAGGTTATCATAATTTCCTACATAAGGATCATTATGTTTTGACATAATCAAACGTTATCTTTAATCGGATAATTATAAAGTTTATGATCGGACATAGTGAGAATTATGCGGAGGAAAATGAATAATCAAGATGGAATTTGTCCCTCTCTTATGAGAGAGATATCTATTGGGCCCCTCGATAAGTAGGACTGCAAAATGCATGGCCGTGCTCGAATGAATTGATAGTGTCATCAATATCATTTGAATTTATCAGTTTGCTTAGTGATCGAGAAATTATATGTTTGAACAATTTAAGTTTTACATAAACCATGACTTATGTTCAAACAAGATATCGTGTGACAAAAGGATAATAACATGTTCTATTGCTAGGTTAAAATCGGACTAATGATATTTATATTATTTGGGTAGTCATAATGTCTTGCTGGAGACCAATTATGACTTGTGGGCTTTTATGGGATTAGGCCCACTGCCAACATAATATAAACCTATTGGGTCACACACCAAGAGCAAAATGAACAGAATGGATTTTATTGGGTTATTTCGGAATAAAATATAAATATAGGTATTTATATTTAATTTCGAAATTACATATTTATATATATATATATATACATATAAATATCTCTTTTTTTGAATATGAGATAATAATATGTATTAATATATTATTTCTTATTATTTTGAATAAGAAATAAATAAATATATATATATATATATATATATATATATATATATGTATATATATATATTATATCTTAATTTTGAATTAAGAGAAAATATTCTCATTTATCTTTTCCTAAGAAGAAAAGGATTTGAAATATATATACAGATATATATATGGGATATATGTGAATAAAAGAGTTTAACCCTAAATAAAACACTAATCACATTCTAACGTAGAAAAGGATTAGAGTGGCTGCATTCTTTATTATTAGAGAGTAAGAAAGAAAAGAAAAGACAGCCATCGTTCTTCTTTGAGAAAGAAAGAAAAGAAAACAGAGCCACCATTATTCTTTGAGAAAGAAAGTAAAGAAAATCCATTCGCATTAAAGGGAGCTAGCACCCCTGCGACTTCTGTTCATTTGTTCGTGCGTGTGGATACCGATAGAGGACGTTTGTGTTAAAAGCAGCGTCTTCAGTCCAGATTAAAGGAGTTAATTTCATTCTAAAGGTTAGTAATTTTAATCTCTTCCTTTTGAATCAATCGAAAATACTTGGATCCTGTTTCGGGTTTCAATTTTATTCCGCTGTGTTAATGTTGAATCAATCCGACGAAACCCAACAGTGGTATCAGAGCCACTTGTATATTCGATTGATTCAAACTTATATGTATGTGATATGTATATATTCGATTCTTTTGGAATGTATGTTGATACACTGGTTTTGATTACTGTTTTCATTATTAAAAACGTAATCTTGTTTTCTAAGGGCTACGAATTCAATTATGTGTTAATTGATTATGTTAATGCGATTAACTTGTGGTATTAACGTGTTTAATACGAAAATTTCAATGATCCTATTCTGTGTCTGTTGAACGATTGATGATTTGATCAAAAATCGTTTAATTTTATGACAGAGAATACGGTTTGGCAGACATCGTTAATGAGATTGACAATGAGCACGAGTCGGATATTGGAGCACGACTCGTGATCTTCATATGTGATTCTGGTAATTATACAGGCGTGCTCATGAGCACGACTCGTGCTGCCTTGCTTAAGTACAACTAGTGTAGTCGTGTTGCTGTGCTGCCGTGCTTGTAAGCACGACTCGTGCTCATGAGCACGACTTGTACAGCTATCCGTAGCCTCCCCTTTTAAATGATTATTGGATAATTATTTATTGGTGGTATTCTGTATATATTAAAATTGTTTAACATGATTAAGCAATGGCTGATATGATCAACAGAATTGTTTTCTCATACATACAGAATAGGGTTTTTGGGCAGAAAACTGTTAATAAGATTGACACCCGTAAGGGGCGCTGCCCCTTAACCCAGCCCGCTGACCGGCCAGCGGGGCAGCCGTGCTACCTCTTCATAGCGCCTTATTTTTATTTATGATTATCAATCGGTAATTTTAATATATCAATTTATGAAATAAGGTATATTATGCATGATATGAAATAAAAATGATTTATTATGTTTATGTATGATGTCTTTGCATGGTGCATAGCATGGCCAATTGAACCTTTTGTGGATGAATTTTATTTTATCTTTTTAAGGGTTTGTAATTTTAAATACGACCTGCGTGTCGTTAATTTTGTTGTAATCTTTATTTTATTCAATAGTTGTAGTAAGATATCTTTGTATTATTATTGTAATGAAGACGAAGAGCAACAATGGAGATCAATCCAAATCCATGGCCATGGAGGTGCAAGATGGAAGATTTTGATCAAGTCCATTTTTCACACCTAGGATTGACCTTTGGTCTTCATATTGGCTTATGAGGATCAATATAGATTTGGCCATGCTATGACACGGTTTTATATATATTATGCATATGTTCTTAGTATGTGATGCGATGAATGTTTATATATGTGTATGAGATGGCATGTATGAATTGATGCATGATGTATATAAATAATTAGACATCATAAGTTAAAATTAAATCCCTCACCATAATTTTAAGTCATATGCCACCCATTATTAAAACACTTGTCAAGACTAAGATCACCAAAATGTAGGTTCTGCCAAAGCGAAGTGCATTAGGTTATCCTAGTAAGGCAAGATGAGTAATGGTGCTACTCATATGTTTAAAATGGTTAGACTTAATTAGGCTATCAAAACGGTTTTGGGCCTAAGGGCATAAGATGGGATTATAACATACCGGGACATATGATGTCAAAATCCCATAAATGATCTAAGAGTTATATAAGATATAATTGGTAAATGAGCTACCTACCTAAATAACTTAACTTTAAGCGTCATGCCAAAGCTGACTTAGAGTTAAGTGAAATATGGATCTTAGCCCACTAAATTACTATAATTATTGTAATTATAAATGAGGGTTACTATTTTAGTGGGAGTTTATAAGAAAACCTAAAATGAAATTGGTACTAATATAATTTATCTTGCATGTTTGTAGATTAATGACATCAAATAACACTTCTGCTATGTCACTGCGATCTGTTCTTGAGAAGGACAAACTTAAAGAAATTGGCACAAACTTCCTTGACTGGTTCAGAAACTTGAGGATTGTCCTTAAGCAAGAAAAAAAATTATATGTGCTGGATGAGCCTATTCCCAATGAGCCACCTGCTGATGCCACAAGGGCAGTCAAAGAGAAATTCAAGAAACATATTGATGATTCTGTGGATGTTGGCTGTCTAATGTTAGCTACTGTAACACCTCAAAACCCCCTTGGATGTTTGAGCCTGTCAGTGTCTGTATGTGTGCGTATTTGTGTACACTTTCGGTATGTCTGTGTGTTATGTTATTTTAATATTGTGTTTGTGTATTTTAGTAAGAGGAGAGGAGTTATGCTAGCGTGTGTGCATAAGATAGGGAAATAGGGTATGAACAAAGGAAAAGAATTATGTGTAGGTGAGAGTATGGAAGTAGGGTATTCTTGTGGGATCAATTCCTATGAGAGAGTGACACTTGGCAAGTGGATAAAGTTGAATTAATGAGTAAAGAGAGAGAGAGAGGACAGCTGTAAATCACTTGGGTTTTTCTTCCTCCTTTCCCGTTCTCCTCTTCCTCCTCACGCCATTCATCTTCTTCTTTCTCTTCTTCTTCTTTCATTTTTCTTCTTTACTCGCTTCTGCTCTTTCTTCTTTCCCTTGGGTGGTTTGAGTTGCTTCTAAGAGGTAAGTTAGGATTGCAGGTGGCTGATTTCTCTTTTCCCTTGTTTTGCTTTTAAATTGGATGAGCTAGGGTTATAGATTAAGTAATTTTCTGGGTTTGTTGTGCAAGGAATTGGTGTTAAGAAGAAGAAGAAAGGAAAAGAGAAGGTAGAAGAGTGAAGAGTAGCTTGGTTGAGCTTGATTTCCAGGTTTGGGAGCTTTGGTTGCTTGTATGTGGTTGTGTGTAATTGTGTTTATTTGATGTGTGATTGTATACATATGGAATTTGTGTGTTATTATGTGTTAGTTGCGAGATGATATGGATGATATATAGTTGAATTTTGTTGGAATTGTTGGTTGATTGTCATGAGACCTTAGCTAGGGCTTGAACACTAATTCAAGGGAAGTTCTGCTAAAATGTTACTAGACCTTTGCATATTGTTTTGATCATAGAAGGAGTTTTACAACTCCAATATGAGTGTTTGTTGCGTCAATAGAACCACGGCTTCTGTACCTCTAAAAGTCTAAGAGAGACCATGATTTAATTCTGAGTGTAAGTGGCTTAAAAATAGCAAAAACCGACGTGTTTCTGCTTAGATGGGTTCATTTGAACAGTCTATAATGTTTAGTGTATATCTATTAATCTAAGAATTCAATTGACCTGAAACCTGTCCCATTTGAAATCTAAGAGGTAGAGGAACAAAAGTTAAGAAGGACACTTTGTCTAAAAATGAGGTTTAGACATCGGTATAGGCTATACAAAAATTGTGGTGTGAACCAGTCCCGAAATTTTGATTCTGTTTTGCAACATTTTGGTATGTCACGGTGGCAACCAAAATGGTTACCACCGTGACCTATGAAAATGCAGGGCAGAATGCTCATTTTTGGACCTCACGGTGACAACCAATTGGTTACCACCGTGACCACCCTCTAATATGCATATTTTGAGTGTTTTTCTTCCCGAAACGTACCCGAACTTCATGGTAAGTTCCTATAGCATGCCCAACTCATTTCTAACCTTACGAAATGAGTATGTGGGTGGTTGTCAATCCAAGTTATAAGTGATTAAAGCTATAGCATAAGAGTTTAATAGTGAAATTAAATGTATATAGGGGATATGAGTAATGAATGCATGATTAAAGAAATTGCCTGACAATATTATACGATACATGCATTGGTAATAAATGTTATTAGAATGTGTTTGTATGCAAGATATTTATGATACTATAACGGTTCATGTGGATATTTGAGTGCTTATATAATGTGATAAGGATAAATGTGATTTAATGCTTTTAGTTGATGAATTCCTCTTTTAAATAGGGACCTATAATGTGGCAAACCGGGTAAGTAAGTGTTTATGTAAATGTATAAATAGTTTGTATGGATGATATGATCAAGTGTGAGGTATAGCATTCTGTTTTGAGGTTTTTGGTATGTCACGGTGGCAATGAATGTGGTTACCACCGTGACCTACGTCAGATTGGCATTCTGTTTTGAGGGCTTTGGTATGTCACGGTGGCAATGAATGTGGTTACCACCGTGACCTACCGCAGATTTGCATTCTGTTTTGGGTTCATGGTATGTCACGGTGACAACCTAATGGGTTACCACCGTGAGGTACCCCAAGAGTGCTTTCTGCCGAGAGTTTTGGTATGTCACGGTGACAACCAACCTGGTTGTGACCGTGACCTACCCTGTTTTTGTAAAAAGTGCTTAGTTGATAAAAGCCAAGTTTGAGTGTTAAGTTAATGATTGGATGGAATTATATTGTAGGCTTGGTAAAACGAATAGTATGATGCATGGCTAATATTATGAATTCCTTTATGTGTCTACTATACTCCGGATTAAATGTGATGATATTTATATACTGTCTGATATGACACATGTTTTGAGTGATGCATGGCCTGCGAAAGTCAGTCTAGTGGATAGTTAGGCATGCCTAATAGAGTCTATGTATGTGTAGCTGCAGCGCCCTTTGAACGATTTGGACCCTGATCAGGTCCCCGAATGGTTCCTCGTGAACCCCTATTATGTGTATGTGTATGGATCTTGTTTAAGGTCCTGTTCGGTGAAATGTTGCTTTCCGAATTGTACCTGTAAGGTACATTATATTATGTGTTCGATTCGTACCCGTAAGGTACTATTCAGTACTCGTTATCCACTATTTTGAGTCAGCAGGTATTTCGGTTGCTCTATCTGATATGAATATGAGAATATGATATTCGAATGTGTAAGATTTCGGTCATGTGAACCAGTTATGAAATCGAATGTGATTATGAATCTTTGATTGGGTTAGATGTAACTCTGACCTGTATGTTGTACCTTTGTGGTTATCTGTAAATGGTCTTGTTTATAGTATGTGTATGTGAAGTCGGTCTATCACATAATATGGACACTACACTTCTGTATAGTAATGAGATAAATTAATATGTATGTGAATGCGAGTCTGAATCACTGAATACTATGGTTGAAGTCTATGTATATAAACGTGAATATGTATTGTTAGTTATTATGATTAAGTATACCGATTTGTATATTTACAGATGTGATCTTGAACTAACATATGTAACAAATTTAATACGATGCTATATAGCTCCTTATTGTTAGCTATTGTAGTAATTACGGTATGTTATTATGTGTTTACGTTTCATGGCATGATAATTTGTAATAAGTTTACGCAGTGGAAGTGTGGTGTTTTGACATCATCTCTTGGGTTTGGGCTGGACTATAACTTTTGGCATAACAAAAATATGTTTGGATAAATATAATGTTACCGGCATGTAATGTATGGGTAAGTGCGTGCATGTGAAGTTACATGTAGTTGTGCATGAACATACTCACACTTTCTATGGTGATGTTTGATTTGGTTAGTGTCACACATATAAGTACATGAATGTGATTAGAAACATTTGAATGCATAATTATTATATGTAATTATATATATTTCTTGGTAAGAACTAGGTGTGTATGATGTTGTGTGTGTTATGCCTTGACGACCATTGTGAATGGCCGTCCATACTTTTATGTTTGTTCTCCCCACTAAGCGTTATCGCTTAGCACGGGTTCTTTTCCCCGTGCAGGTGGCAGGTCTGGTCCAGTTCGAGTCGCTCATCTGCAGAGTCGGCCACATAGGAGCTAGGAGCTTTGGTTTTTGTCCAGCTTCTTTATTTTGGATTTTGTAATTCTCTAAAATATGTATTTGTAATAATATGTAAAGATATTTATATAATATTCCGGGCCATGTAAATATTTGTATAGCGATGTTTTGAGAATAACTTCTATTGTATGCTTGTAAGCTTTCACAACTGTATGCTTTTGCTTAGTGTATGCGCATTTGCAAAGTATGCATGTCCAAATCTACTCCTCAAGTTTTAAATTCTTCCGTATTTTAGTATGCTTTGTCTCATTTCAGTCCGGTAACACACCTACTCGTACGGCTTCCTACTCCTTTGCGGATGGGTTCGCCCACGTATGAGTTGGGGTGTTACATTTAGTGGTATCAGAGCGCGGTTTGACGGTTCTGGTTGCCTTTGTTGTTTGAGTGTCAGGTCTTTGTATGCTAGTTGGTATGTGTCGTGTTTTATGGATAAGTTGATTTGGTGTTGTGGCCTAATGCAGATGGGTCTTGTTCTGTGTATGTTGTGTTAGATGGAGTCTGACCCGAGTGAGAAGATGGGCGAGACGACAGAAAGTGTGAATTTAGTTAGTGTTGATCAGAGTATTTCTAAACGTCCTCTGGATAGGGATTCTGGTTCTGTTTCCGATGATAGGGCTTTAGTGCGAGGGTTGGTTCGAATTTTGGATAGATTAACTACCCCTCGCGTCCCTCAGGATTTTGTTTCGAAGATACCTCAGAAAAGAAAAGTTTCAGGCAGTGAAGTGTCGGCAGGGAAAAGGATTCGAGAAACTCCGGTATGTCAGTTCTGTCAGAAGCAACATTGGGGTCTTTATCGGAAGCTCACTGGAGCTTGTTTCCGATGTGGCAGCAAAGCCCATCAGCTTGCCGATTGTCCGAAGTCAAGGGAGAGTTTAGCTCGGCAAGCTAGGAAAGATATGGAGGATTTGTTTAGAGCTACTCATGGACCAGCTGGAGTTGTTGAGCACCGTAGAGTAGTGACGGAGCCTGCAGAGCCTTCCAGTAAGTTTATATTAATATGTTTGAACAAGTTTTTCTTTTAATATTTGGAAGTGGATGAGTATTGGGATTCTATAAGGTTTTGGTAGTACTCTATATACCTGTCGGCTATCTCAAGAAAAGTGTTTGAATAAAAGCATCTTGAATCATGGGGATGGGATAAAGTGCATCATTTTAGCATCAATTGCATTTCTTCCGCATTATTCTGCATACATGAATCATCACATACTCATTACATCATTATCTCTTTGACCATACATGATAAGCATTTGCATATGTGTTTTGATGGAGAGAAAGCTGACAGGGTATACGTGTACTATTCGTTACTAAGGATTAAGAGTGAAAGAAGCAAGTATAGCATTGGTTAAGGAAAGTATTCTATGTTTGGTGTAAGTTGAGTAGGAAGTGATTAAGAGTACTGCAATGGTAATAAGTGTAAGTAAGTGAATAGTTTGGGAATGTAATGTATGAGTCTGAGGGTGATTGGAAGTGTAATTTTGGGGTCTCTTCCGGTGTAAGTGAATTTCGAGGACGAAATTCTGTTAAGTGGGGGAGTATTGTAACACCCAAAAACCCCCTTGGAAGTTTGAGCCTGTCAGTGTCTGTATGTGTGCGTATTTGTGTACACTTTCAGTATGTCTGTGTGTTATGTTATTTTAATATTGTGTTTGTGTATTTTAGTAAGAGGAGAGGAGTTATGCTAGCATGTGTGCATAAGATAGGGAAATAGGGTATGAACAAAGGAAAAGAATTATGTGTAGGTATGAGTATGGAAGTAGGGTATTCTTGTGGGATCAATTCCTATGAGAGAGTGACACTTGGCAAGTGGATAAAGTTGAATTAATGAGTAAAGAGAGAGAGAGAGGACAGCTGTAAATCACTTGGGTTTTTCTTCCTCCTTTCCCGTTCTCCTCTTCCTCCTCACGCCATTCATCTTCTTCTTTCTCTTCTTCTTCTTTCATTTTTCTTCTTTACTCGTTTCTGCTCTTTCTTCTTTCCCTTGGGTGGTTTGAGTTGCTTCTAAGAGGTAAGTTAGGATTGCAGGTGGCTGATTTCTCTTTTCCCTTGTTTTGCTTTTAAATTGGATGAGCTAGGGTTATAGATTAAGTAATTTTCTGGGTTTTTTGTGCAAGGAATTGGTGTTAAGAAGAAGAAGAAAGGAAAAGAGAAGGTAGAAGAGTGAAGAGTAGCTTGGTTGAGCTTGATTTCCAGGTTTGGGAGCTTTGGTTGCTTGTATGTGGTTGTGTGTAATTGTGTTTATTTGATGTGTGATTGTATACATATGGAATTTGTGTGTTATTATGTGTTAGTTGCGAGATGATATGGATGATATATAGTTGAATTTTGTTGGAATTGTTGGTTGATTGTCATGAGACCTTAGCTAGGGCTTGAACACTAATTCAAGGGAAGTTCTGCTAAAATGTTACTAGACCTTTGCATATTGTTTTGATCATAGAAGGAGTTTTACAACTCCAATATGAGTGTTTGTTGCGTTAATAGAACCATGGCTTCTGTACCTCTAAAAGTCTAAGAGAGACCATGATTTAATTCTGAGTGTAAGTGGCTTAAAAATAGCAAAAACCGACGTGTTTCTGCTTAGATGGGTTCATTTGAACAGTCTGTAATGTTTAGTGTATATCTATTAATCTAAGAATTCAATGGACCTAAAACTTGTCCCATTTGAAAGCTAAGAGGTAGAGGAACAAAAGTTAAGAAGGACACTTTGTCTAAAAATGAGGTTTAGACATCGGTATAGGCTATAAAAAAATTGTGGTGTGAACCAGTCCCGAAATTTTGATTCTGTTTTGCAACATTTTGGTATGTCACGGTGGCAACCAAAATGGTTACCACCGTGACCTATGAAAATGCAGGGCAGAATGCTCATTTTTGGACCTCACGGTGACAACCAATTGGTTACCACCGTGACCACCCTCTAATATGCATATTTTGAGTGTTTTTCTTCCCGAAACGTACCCGAACTTCATGGTAAGTTCCTATAGCATGCCAAACTCATTTCTAACCTTACGAAATGAGTATGTGGGTGGTTGTCAATCCAAGTTATAAGTGATTAAAGCTATAGCATAAGAGTTTAATAGTGAAATTAAATGTATATAGGGGATATGAGTAATGAATGCATGATTAAAGAAATTGCCTGACAATATTATACGATACATGCATTGGTAATAAATGTTATTAGAATGTGTTTGTATGCAAGATATTTATGATACTATAACGGTTCATATGGATATTTGAGTGCTTATATAATGTGATAAGGATAAATGTGATTTAATGCTTTTAGTTGATGAATTCCTCTTTTAAATAGGGACCTATAATGTGGCAAACCGGGTAAGTAAGTGTTTATGTAAATGTATAAATAGTTTGTATGGATGATATGATCAAGTGTGAGGGATAGCATTCTGTTTTGAGGTTTTTGGTATGTCACGGTGGCAATGAATGTGGTTACCACCGTGACCTACCTCAGATTGGCATTCTGTTTTGAGGGCTTTGGTATGTCACGGTGGCAATGAATGTGGTTACCACCGTGACCTACCACAGATTTGCATTCTATTTTGGGTTCATGGTATGTCACGGTGACAACCTAATGGGTTACCACCGTGAGGTACCCCAAGAGTGCTTTCTGCCGAGAGTTTTGGTATGTCACGGTGACAACCAACCTGGTTGTGACCGTGACCTACCCTGTTTTTGTAAAAAGTGCTTAGTTGATAAAAGCCAAGTTTGAGTATTAAGTTAATGATTGGATGGAATTATATTGTAGGCTTGGTAAAACGAATAGTATGATGCATGGCTAATATTATGAATTCCTTTATATGTCTACTATACTCCGGATTAAATGTGATGATATTTATATACTGTCTGATATGACACATGTTTTGAGTGATACATGGCCTGCGAAAGTCAGTCTAGTGGATAGTTAGGCATGCCTAATAGAGTCTATGTATGTGTAGCTGCAGCGCCCTTTGAACGATTTGGACCCTGATCAGGTCCCCGAATGGTTCCTCGTGAACCCCTATTATGTGTATGTGTATGGATCTTGTTTAAGGTCCTGTTCAGTGAAATGTTGCTTTCCGAATTGTACCTGTAAGGTACATTATATTATGTGTTCGATTCGTACCCGTAAGGTACTATTCAGTACTCGTTATCCACTATTTTGAGTCAGCAGGTATTTCGGTTGCTCTATCTGATATGAATATGAGAATATGATATCCGAATGTGTAAGATTTTGGTCATGTGAACCAGTTATGAAATCGAATGTGATTATGAATCTTTGATTGGGTTAGATGTAACTCTGACCTGTATGTTGTACCTTTGTGGTTATCTGTAAATGGTCTTGTTTATAGTATGTGTATGTGAAGTCGGTCTATCATATAATATGGACACTACACTTCTGTATAGTAATGAGATAAATTAATATGTATGTGAATGCGAGTCTGAATTACTGAATACTATGGTTGAAGTCTATGTATATAAACGTGAATATGTATTGTTAGTTATTAAGATTAAGTATACCGATTTGTATATTTACAGATGTGATCTTGAACTAACATATGTAACAAATTTAATACGATGCTATATAGCTCCTTATTGTTAGCTATTGTAGTAATTACGGTATGTTATTATGTGTTTACGTTTCATGGCATGATAATTTGTAATAAGTTTACACAGTGGAAGTGTGGTGTTTTGACATCATCTCTTGGGTTTGGGCTGGACTATAACTTTTGGCATAACAAAAATATGTTTGGATAAATATAATGTTACCGGCATGTAATGTATGGGTAAGTGTGTGCATGTGAAGTTACATGTAGTTGTGCATGAACATACTCACACTTTCTATGGTGATGTTTGATTTGGTTAGTGTCACACATATAAGTACATGAATGTGATTAGAAACATTTGAATGCATAATTATTATATGTAATTATATATATTTCTTGGTAAGAACTAGGTGTGTATGATGTTGTGTGTGTTATGCCTTGACGACCATTGTGAATGGCCGTCCATACTTTTATGTTTGTTCTCCCCACTAAGCGTTATCGCTTAGCACGGGTTCTTTTCCCCGTGCAGGTGGCAGGTCTGGTCCAGTTCGAGTCGCTCATCTGCAGAGTCGGCCACATAGGAGCTAGGAGCTTTGGTTTTTATCCAGCTTCTTTATTTTGGATTTTGTAATTCTGTAAAATATGTATATGTAATAATATGTAAAGATATTTATATAATATTCCGGGCCATGTAAATATTTGTATAGCGATGTTTTGAGAATAACTTCTATTGTATGCTTGTAAGCTTTCACAACTGTATGCTTTTGCTTAGTATATGCGCATTTGCGAAGTATGCATGTCCAAATCTACTCCTCAAGTTTTAAATTCTTCCGTATTTTAGTATGCTTTGTCTTGTTTCAGTCCGGTAACACACCTACTCGTACGGCTTCCTACTCCTTTGCGGATGGGTTCGCCCACGTATGAGTTGGGGTGTTACAGCTACTATGGCTCCAGAGCTTCAGAAGCACCTGGAAAACATGGAAGCTTATGAGTTGAGTACTCATCTGAAGCAAACATTTCAACAGCAGGCTAGGCAAGAAAGGTATGAGACTACCAAAGCTTTGCATTCTTGCAAAATGGCTTAAGGTGCTTCAGTTAGCTCTCATGTTTTGAAAATGAAGGGCTACATTGATCACCTTGAGAGGCTTGGATTTCCCCTCAGTTTGGAACTGGTAACGGATTTGATCCTTAATTCATTGCCTGATAGTTATGACCATTTTGTCATGAACTACAACATGAATAATATGGAGAAATCAATAGCTGAGCTGCATGCCATGCTCAAAACAGCTGAGCAAAGCATAAGCAAAAAGCCTGGCCATGTTCTGATGGTCAACAAAGGGAAAGGCATGAAAGTCAAGGGTAAGGCTAAGGCTAAGGCAAAAGTTGGTGGTAAGCCTAAGCCCAAACCCAAGCCCAAGGTTAAACCTCCAAAGGAAGGAGTTTGCTTCCACTGCAATGAACCTGGTCATTGGAAAAGGAATTGCAAGCTTTACTTGGAAGAATTAAAGAAGAAGAAGAGTGGTGAGACTACTTCTTCAGGTATTTATGTTATAGAAATTAACTTATCTACTTCTAATTCCTGGGTATTAGATACTGGATGTGGATCTCACATTTGTACAAATGTGCAGGGACTCAAAAGGAGTAGGCAGCTGAAAAGGGGTGAAGTGGACCTACGAGTTGGTAATGGAGCAAAAGTTGCTGCTCTAGCTGTAGGATCTTATGAGTTGAATTTGCCCAATGGGCTTTTGTTAGTTTTGAACAATTGCTATTATGTTCCTAGTTTAAGAAGGAATATTATTTCATTTTCAAGTTTGGATGATGAAGGTTTTTCTTTTCTTATTAAGAATAAGAAATGTTCTATTTATTATGATGATATGCTTTATGGTATTGTTGATTCATATTGTGGGCTTTATGTCCTAAACCTAGAAACATCCAATAATCATGATATTTATAACATAACTACAAAGAAATCCAAACCAAATGATTTAAATTCAACATATTTATGGCATTGTCGCCTTGGTCATATAAATGAGAAACGCATAGCTAAACTCCATTCAGATGGAATTTTGCAATCATTTGATTTTGAATCATTTGATAATTGCAAATCTTGTTTATTAGGCAAGATGACGAAGGATCCATTCACTGGACATAGTGAAAGGGCCACTGACTTATTAGGCCTTGTACATTCTGATGTATGTGGCCCATTAAGCATAAATGCCAGGGGAGGATTTCAGTACTTCATTACATTCACTGATGATTTCAGTAGATATGGCTATGTCTATCTAATGAAACATAAACATGAATCATTTGAAATGTTTAGAACCTTTCAAAATGAAGTACAAAATCAACTTGGTAAAACTATTAAAGCATTTCGATCTGATCGAGGTGGAGAATATTTGAGCCAAGAGTTTGATAATCATCTAAGACATTGTGGAATTGTTTCACAATTAACTCCACTAGGAACACCACAATGGAATGGTGTATCTGAAAGGAGGAATCGAACTTTATTAGATATGGTTCGATCTATGATGAGTCAAACAGATCTTCCATTATCCTTTTGGGGTTATGCATTAGAAACAGCCGCATTCACTTTGAATCGAGTTCCATCTAAAGCGGTTGAAAAGACACCATATGAGATATGGACTGGGAAAATTCCTAATTTATCTTTTTTAAAGATTTGGGGCTGTGAGGCTTACGTCAAACGACAAGTCTCAGATAAATTAGCACCAAAATCTGATAAATGTCTTTTCGTGGGATATCCTAAGGAAACTAAAGGATATTACTTTTATAATCCCTCTGAGAACAAAGTGTTTGTTGCTCGAAATGGTGTCTTTCTAGAAAAAGAATTCATTTCTAAAAGAACCAGTGGGAGTAAAGTACAACTTGAAGAAATTCAGGAACCACAAGAAAACATTGAACCATTGGTGGAAACTCAACAAGTTTCACAACCTGTTGTGGAATCTGTACCTGTTACACAAGTATCACGTAGATCTGATAGGATACGACTTCAACCCGAGAGATATGGATTTCTCATGACAGATAGTCGTGAAGTAATGCTCATGGATCAAGATGAGCCTACTACCTATCAAGATGCCGTGTCAGGTCCGGAATCTCAGAAATGGCTAGAAGCCATGAAGTCTGAGATGCAATCCATGTATGATAATCAAGTTTGGAACTTAATTGATCCACCTGAAGGAATTAAAACCATTGGGTGCAAATGGGTTTTCAAAAAGAAAACCGATATGGATGGCAAAGTAAATACCTTTAAAGCAAGACTTGTTGCAAAAGGATTCAAACAAACTCATGGTATTGACTATGATGAAACCTTTTCACCAGTTGCAATGCTTAAGTCTATAAGAATTCTTATTGCCATTGCTGCATATTATGACTATGAGATATGGCAAATGGATGTCAAAACAGCGTTTCTTAATGGAAACTTACTTGAGGATGTGTACATGACACAACCTGAGGGTTTTGTCCATCCTGAGAATTCTAAGAAGGTATGTAAGCTGCAACGATCCATTTATGGATTGAAGCAAGCTTCTCGGAGCTGGAATCTTCGTTTTGATGAAACAGTCAAAGAGTTTGGGTTTATCAAAAATGAGGATGAACCTTGTGTGTACAAGAAGGTTAGTGGGAGCGTTGTTATGTTTCTTGTGTTATATGTTGATGACATATTACTCATTGGAAATGACATCCCTATCATGCAAAAGACAAAAGAATGGTTAGGGAAATCTTTTTCAATGAAAGATTTGGGCGAAGCTGCTTATATCCTTGGGATTAAGATCTACAGGGATAGATCTAAAAGGATAATTGGTCTGAGTCAAAGCACTTATATAGATAAGGTGCTAAATAGATTCAGTATGCAAAATTCCAAAAGAGGATTTTTGCCAATGTCTCATGGCATTACTCTTAGCAAGACTCAATGTCCAATGACATCTGATGAGCGAGATCGCATGAGTATGATTCCTTATGCTTCGGCTATAGGATCAATCATGTATGCCATGTTATGCACTCAACCAGACGTTTCGTATGCTTTGAGCATGACGAGCAGATACCAGTCAGATCCTGGTGAAAGTCACTGGACAGCTGTTAAGAATATCCTTAAGTACTTAAGAACAACTAAGGATGCATTCTTAATATATGGAGGATTGGAAGATGAGCTAGTAATAAATGGTTATACAGATGCAAGCTTCCAATCTGACAAAGATGACTTTAGATCGCAATCAGGATATGTGTTTGTGTTAAATGGAGGTGCTGTAAGCTGGAAAAGTTATAAACAAAGCACTATCGCTGATTCTACAACAGAAGCTGAGTATATAACAGCATCAGATGCAGCCAAAGAAGCAGTATGGATCAAGAAGTTCATTGCTGAATTGGGAGTAGTACCTAGTATCAGCAACCCAGTTGATCTTTATTGTGACAACAATGGTGCTATTGCACAGGCTAAGGAGCCTAGATCTCACCAGAGATCAAAACATATACTCAGGCATTTTCATCTCATTCGAGAAATAATTGAGAGAGGAGACGTCAAGATATGCAGAGTACCTACTGATGATAACATCGCCGATCCACTTACCAAAGCTCTCCCACAAGCCAAACATGATGGACATACTAGGTCAATGGGTATTAGATATATGTATGATTGGGCCTAGTGCAAGTGGGAGATTGTTAGTGGTTATGCCCTAGGCCAAACATTTGGACCTTGATGTAATCATTACATTTCATTTATATAATGGTTTTCTTCACATTGATATTATTGGCATGTTACATTATTGTAATGTTTATGAATAACAATATTATTCATGTTGTCCCTAGTCATTTATCAATAAAGGGCATAAAGATAAATTAAGACTAGTATAGATTTGAATTGATAATCGTGGGATGATTATATATGATGATATAAATCAAATCTATAGGTACTTGCTAGAGAACAAAGTACTGGATAGACTCACTATAAGATCACTTCATGGGATAGTGTCATAAGTGATCTTATAATAGATATGTTATTGAATCCTTTGATCTGAGGTTATCATAGTTTCCTACATAAGGATCATTATGTTTTGACATAATCAAACCTTATCTTTAATCGGATAATTATAAAGTTTATGATCGGACATAGTGAGAATTATGCGGAGGAAAGTGAATAATCAAGATGGAATTTGTCCCTCTCTTATGAGAGAGATATCTATTGGGCCCCTCGATAAGTAGGACTGTAAAATGCATGGCCGTGCTCGAATGAATTGATAGTGTCATCAATATCATTTGAATTTATCAGTTTGCTTAGTGATCGAGAAATTATATGTTTGAACAATTTAAGTTTGACATAAACCATAACTTATGTTCAAACAAGATATCGTGTGACAAAAGTGTTAGTGGTTATGCCCTAGGCCAAGCATTTGGACCTTGATGTAATCATTACTTTTTCATTTATATAATGGTTTTCTTTGTATTGATATTATTGGCATGTTACATTATTGTAATGTTTATGAATAACAACGTTATTCATGTTGTCCCTAGTCATTTATCAATAAAGGGCATAAAGATAAATTAAGAGTAGTATAGATTTGCATTGATAATCATGGGATGATTATATATGTTGATATAAATCAAATCTATATGTACTTGCTAGAGAACAAAGTACTGGATAGACCCACTATAAGATCACTTCATGGGTTAATGTCATAAGTGATCTTATAATAGATATATTATTGAATCCTTTGACCTGAGATTATCATAGTTTCCTACATAAGGATCATTATGTTTTGACATAATCAAACGTTATCTTTAATCGGATAATTATAAAGTTTATGATCGGACATAGTGAGAATTATGCGGAGGAAAGTGAATAATCAAGATGGAATTTGTCCCTCTCTTAAGAGAGAGATATCTATTGGGCCCCTCGATAAGTAGGACTGTAAAATGCATGGCCGTGCTCAAATGAATTGATAGTGTGATCAATATCATTTGAATTTATCAGTCTACTTGGTGATCGAGAAATTATATGTTTGAACAATTTAAGTTTGACATGGACCATGACTTATGTTCGAATAAGATATCGTGTGACAAAAGGATAATAACATGTTCTATTGCAAGGTTAAAATCGGACTAACGATATTTATATTATTTGGGTAGTCATAATGTCTTGCTAGAGACCAATTATAACTTGTGGGCTTTTATGGGATTAGGCCCACTGCCAACATAATATAAACCTATTGGGTCACACACCAAGAGCAAAATGAACAGAATGGATTTTATTGGGTTATTTCGGAATAAAATATAAATATAGGTATTTATATTTAATTTCGAAATTACATATTTATATATATATATATTTATGCATATAAATATCTCTTATTTTGAATATGAGATGATAATATGTATCAATATATTATTTCTTATTATTTAGAATAATAAATAAATAAATATATATATATATATATATATATATAAATATATGTATATATATATATATATTATATCTTAATTTTGAATTAAGAGATAATATCCTCATTTATCTTTTCCTAAGAGGAAAAGGATTTGAAATATATATACAGTTATATATGGGATATATGTTAATAAAAAGAGTTTAACCCTAAATAAAACACTAATCACATTCTAACGTAGAAAAGATTAGAGTGGCTACATTCTTCATGATCAGAAAGAAAGAAAAAAAAGAAAAAAATAGCCATCGTTCTTCTTTGTGAAAGAAAGAAAAAGAAAAAACAGAGCCACCATTATTCTTTGAGAAAGAAAGAAAAGAAATCCATTCGCATTCAAGGGAGCTAGCACCCCTGCGACTCCTGCTCATTTGTTCGTGCGTGTGGATACCGATAGAGGACGTTCGCGTAAAGGCAGCGTCTTCAGTCCGGATTAAAGAGTTATTTCGTTCTAAAGGTTAGTAATTCAATCTCTTCCTTTTTGAATCAATCGAATCTACTTGGATCCTGTTTCGGGTTTCGAATTTTTCCGCTGCGTTTAATGTTAATTATTCCGTTGAAACCCAACAGTGGTATCAGAGCCACTTGTATATTCGATTGATTCAAACTTATATGTATGTGATATATATATATTTGGTTCTGTTGAAGTGCATGTTGATACACTGATATCGATTACTGTTTTCACTGTCAAAAACGTAATCTTGTTTTCTAAGGGCTACGAATTCAATTATGTGTTAATTGATTATGTTAATGCGATTAACTTATGGTATTAACATGTTTAATATGAAAATTTCAATGATCCTATTCTGTGTCTGTTGAACGATTGATGATTTGATAAAAAAAAAAATCGTTTAATTTTATGACAGAGAATACGGTCACGAGACGGATATTGGATCACGTCGTGATCTTCATATGTGATTCTGGTAATCATACAGGCGTGCTCACGACGTGCTCATGAAGCACGACTCGTGATGCCTTGCTTAAGTACGACGTGCTCATGAAGCACGACTCATGAGCACGACTTGTGCAGCTATCCGTAGCCTCCTCTTTTAAATGATTATTGGTTAATTATTTATTGATGGTATTCTGTATATATTAAATTGTTTAACATGATTAAATGATGGCTGATATGATCAACATAATTGTTTTCTCATACATACAGAATAGGGTTTTTGGGCAGAAAATTGTTAATATGATTGACAATATTAAAAAGTTTCGAGGGGCGCTGCCCCCCGACCCCGTAAGGGGCGCTGCCCCTTAACCCAGCCCGCTGACCGGCCAGCGGGGCAGCCGTGCTACCTCTTCGTAGCGCCATATATTTTATTCATGACTATCAATCGGTAATTTTAATATATCAATTTATGAAATAAGGTATATTATGCATGATATGAAATAAATATGATTTAATATGTTTATGTATGGTGTCTTTGCATGGTGCATAGCATGGCCAATTGAACCTTTTGTGGATGAATTTTATTTTATCTTTTTAAGGGTTTGTAATTTTAAATACGACCTGCGTGTCGTTAATTTTGTTGTAATCTTTATTTTACTCAATAGTTGTAGTAGAATATCTTTGTATTATTAATGTAATGAAGACGAAGAGCAACAATGGAGATCAATCCAAATTCATGGCGATGGAGGTGCAAGATGGAAGATTTTGATCAAGTCCATTTTTCACACCTAGGATTGACCTTTGATCTTCATATTGGCTTATGAGGATCAATATAGATTTGGCCATGCTATGACACGGTTTTATATATATTATGCATATGTTCTTAGTATGTGATGCGATGAATGTTTATATATGTGTATGAGATGGCATGTATGAATTGATGCATGATGTATATAAATAATTAGACATCATAAGTTAAAACTAAATCCCTCACCATAATTTTAAGTCATTTGCCACCCATTATTAAAACACTTGTCAAGACTAAGATCACCAAAATGTGGGTTCTGCCAAAGCGAAGTGCATTAGGTTATCCTAGTAAGGCAAGATGAGTAATGGTGCTACTCATATGTTTAAAATGGTTAGACTTAATTAGGCTATCAAAACGGTTTTGGGCCTAAGGGCATAAGATGGGATTATAACATGCCGGGACATATGATGTCAAAATCCCATAAATGATCTAAGAGTTATATAAGATATAATTGGTAAATTAGCTACCTACCTAAATAACTTAGCTTTAAGCGTCATGCCAAAGCTGACTTAGAGTTAAGTGAAATATGGATCTTAGCCCACTAAATTATTATAATTATTGTAATTATTAATGAGGGTTACTATTTTAGTGGGAGTTTATAAGAAAACCTAAAATGAAATTGGTACTAATATAATTTATCTTGCATGTTTGTAGATTAATGGCATCAAATAACACTTCTGCTATGTCACTGCGATCTGTTCTTGAGAAGGACAAACTTAAAGAAACTGGCACAAACTTCCTTGACTGGTTCAGAAACTTGAGGATTGTCCTTAAGCAAGAAAGGAAATTGTATGTGCTGGATGAGCCTATTCCCAATGAGCCACCTGCTGATGCCACAAGGGCAGTCAAAGAGAAATTCAAGAAACATGTTGATGATTCTGTGGATGTTGGCTGTCTAATGTTAGCTACCATGGCTCCAGAGCTTCAGAAGCATCTGGAAAACATGGAAGCTTATGAGTTGAGTACTCATCTGAAGCAAACATTTCAACAGCAGGCTAGGCAAGAAAGGTATGAGACTACCAAAGCTTTGCATTCTTGCAAAATGGCTTAAGGTGCTTCAGTTAGCTCTCATGTTTTGAAAATGAAGGGCTACATTGATCACCTTGAGAGGCTTGGATTTCCCCTCAGTTTGGAACTGGCAACGGATTTGATCCTTAATTCATTGCCTGATAGTTATGACCATTTTGTCATGAACTACAACATGAATAATATGGAGAAATCAATAGCTGAGCTGCATGCCATGCTCAAAACAGCTGAGCAAAGCATCAGTAAAAAGCCTGGCCATGTTCTGATGGTCAATAAAGGGAAAGGCATGAAAGTCAAGGGTAAGGCTAAGGCTAAGGCTAAGGCAAAAGTTGGTGGTAAGCCTAAGCCCAAACCCAAACCCAAGGTTAAACCTCCAAAGGAAGGAGTTTGCTTTCACTGCAATGAACCTGGTCATTGGAAGAGGAATTGCAAGCTTTACTTGGAAGAATTAAAGAAGAAGAAGAGTGGTGAGACTACTTCTTCAGGTATTTATGTTATAGAAATTAACTTATCTACTTCTAATTCCTGGGTATTAGATACTGGATGTGGATCTCACATTTGTACAAATGTGCAGGGACTCAAAAGGAGTAGGCAGCTGAAAAGGGGTGAAGTGGACCTACGAGTTGGAAATGGAGCAAAAGTTGCTGCTCTAGCTGTAGGATCTTATGAGTTAACTTTGCCCAATGGGCTTTTATTAGTTTTGAACAATTGCTATTATGTTCCTAGTTTGAGTAGGAATATTATTTCAGTTTCAAGTTTGGATGATGAAGGTTTTTCTTTTCTTATTAAGAATAAGAAATGTTCCATTTATTATGATGATATGCTTTATGGTATTGCTGATTCATATTGTGGGCTTTATGTCCTAAACCTAGAAACATCCAATAATCATGATATTTATAACATAACTACAAAGAAATCCAAACCAAATGATTTAAATTCAACATATTTATGGCATTGCCGCCTTGGCCATATAAATGAGAAACGCATAGCTAAACTCCATTCAGATGGAATTTTGCAATCATTTGATTTTGAATCATTTGAAAATTGTGAATCTTGTTTATTGGGCAAGATGACAAAGGATCCTTTTACTGGACATAGTGAAAGGGCCACCGACTTATTAGGCCTTGTACATTCTGATGTATGTGGCCCATTAAGCATAAATGCCAGGGGAGGATTTCAGTACTTCATTACATTCACTGATGATTTCAGTAGATATGGCTATGTCTATCTAATGAAACATAAACATGAATCATTTGAAATGTTTAGAACCTTTCAAAATGAAGTACAAAATCAACTTGGTAAAACTATTAAAGCACTTCGATCTGATCGAGGTGGTGAATATTTGAGCCAAGAGTTTGATAATCATCTAAGAGATTGTGGAATTGTTTCACAATTAACTCCACCAGGAACACCACAATGGAATGGTGTATCTGAAAGGAGGAATCGAACTTTATTAGATATGGTTCGATCTATGATGAGTCAAACAGATCTTCCATTATCCTTTTGGGGTTATGCATTAGAAACAGACGCATTCACTTTGAATCGAGTTCCATCTAAAGCGGTTGAAAAGACACCATATGAGATATGGACTAGGAAAATTCCTAATTTGTCTTTTCTAAAGATTTGGGGCTGTGAGGCTTACGTCAAACGACAAGTCTCAGATAAATTAGCACCAAAATCTGATAAATGTCTTTTTGTGGGATATCCTAAGGAAACTAAAGGATATTACTTTTACAATCCTTCTGAGAACAAAGTGTTTGTTGCTCGAAATGGTGTCTTTCTAGAAAAAGAATTCATTTCTAAAAGAACCAGTGGGAGTAAAGTACAACTTGAAGAAACTCAAGAATCACAAGAAAACATTGAACCATTGGTGGAAACTCAACAAGTTTCACAACCTATTGTGGAACCTGTACCTGTTACACAAGTACCACGTAGATCTGATAGGACACGACTTCAACCCGAGAGATATGGATTTCTCGTGACAGATAGTTGTGAAGTAATGCTCATGGATCAAGATGAGCCTACTACCTATCAAGATGCCGTGTCAGGTCCGGAATCTCAGAAATGGCTAGAAGCCATGAAGTCTGAGATGCAATCCATGTATGATAATCAAGTTTGGAACTTGATTGATCCACCTGAAGGAATTAAAACCATTGGGTGCAAATGGGTTTTCAAAAAGAAAACCGACATGGATGGCAAAATAAATACCTTTAAAGCAAGACTTGTTGCAAAAGGATTCAAACAAACTCATGGTATTGACTATGATGAAACCTTTTCACCAGTCGCAATGCTTAAGTCTATAAGAATTCTTATTGCCATTGCTGCATATTATGACTATGAGATATGGCAAATGGATGTCAAAATAGCGTTTCTTAATGGAAACTTACTTGAGGATGTGTACATGACACAACCTGAGGGTTTTGTCCATCCTGAGAATTCTAAGAAGGTATGTAAGCTGCAACGATCCATTTATGGATTGAAGCAAGCTTCTCGAAGCTGGAATCTTCGTTTTGATGAAACAGTCAAAGAGTTTGGGTTTATAAAAAATGAGGATGAACCTTGTGTATATAAGAAGGTTAGTGGGAGCACTGTGATGTTTCTTGTGTTTTATGTCGATGACATATTACTCATTGGAAATGACATCCCTATCATGCAAAAGACAAAAGAATGGTTAGGGAAATCTTTTTCAATGAAAGATTTGGGCGAAGCTGCTTATATCCTTGGGATTAAGATCTACAGGGATAGATCTAAAAGGATAATTGGTCTGAGTCAAAGCACTTATATAGATAAGGTGGTAAATAGATTCAGTATGCAAAATTCCAAGAGAGGATTTTTGCCAATGTCTCATGTCATTACTCTTAGCAAGACTCAATGTCCAATGACATCTGATGAGCGAGATCGCATGAGTATGATTCCTTATGCTTCGGCTATAGGATCAATCATGTATGCCATGTTATGCACTCGACCAGACGTTTCGTATGCTTTGAGCATGACGAGCAGATACCAGTCAGATCCCGGTGAAAGTCACTGGACAGCTGTTAAGAATATTCTTAAGTACTTAAGAAGAACTAAAGATGCATTCTTAATATATGGAGGATTGGAAGATGAGCTAGTAATAAATGGTTATACAGATGCAAGCTTCCAATCTGACAAAGATGACTTTAGATCGCAGTCAGGATATGTGTTTGTGTTAAATGGAGGTGCTGTAAGCTGGAAAAGTTCTAAACAAAGCACTGTCGCTGATTCTACAACAGAAGCTGAGTATATAGCAGCATCAGATGCGGCTAAAGAAGCAGTATGGATCAAGAAATTCATTGCTGAATTGGGAGTAGTACCTAGTATCAGTAACCCAGTGGATCTTTATTGTGACAACAATGGTGCTATTGCACAGGCTAAGGAGCCTAGATCTCACCAGAGATCAAAACATATACTCAGGCGTTTTCATCTCATTCGAGAAATAATTGAGAGAGGAGACGTCAAGATATGCAGAGTACCTACTGATGATAACATCGTCGATCCACTTACCAAAGCTCTCCCACAAGCCAAACATGATGGACATACTAGATCAATGGGTATTAGATATATCTATGATTGGGCCTAGTGCAAGTGGGAGATTGTTAGTGGTTATGCCCTAGGCCAAGCATTTGGACCTTGATGTAATCATTACTTTTTCATTTATATAATGGTTTTCTTTGTATTGATATTATTGGCATGTTACATTATTGTAATGTTTATGAATAACAACGTTATTCATGTTGTCCCTAGTCATTTATCAATAAAGGGCATAAAGATAAATTAAGAGTAGTATAGATTTGCATTGATAATCATGGGATGATTATATATGTTGATATAAATCAAATCTATATGTACTTGCTAGAGAACAAAGTACTGGATAGACCCACTATAAGATCACTTCATGGGTTAATGTCATAAGTGATCTTATAATAGATATATTATTGAATCCTTTGACCTGAGATTATCATAGTTTCCTACATAAGGATCATTATGTTTTGACATAATCAAACGTTATCTTTAATCGGATAATTATAAAGTTTATGATCGGACATAGTGAGAATTATGCGGAGAAAAGTGAATAATCAAGATGGAATTTGTCCCTCTCTTAAGAGAGAGATATCTATTGGGCCCCTCGATAAGTAGGACTGTAAAATGCATGGCCGTGCTCAAATGAATTGATAGTGTGATCAATATCATTTGAATTTATCAGTCTACTTGGTGATCGAGAAATTATATGTTTGAACAATTTAAGTTTGACATGGACCATGACTTATGTTCGAACAAGATATCGTGTGACAAAAGGATAATAACATGTTCTATTGCAAGGTTAAAATCGGACTAACGATATTTATATTATTTGGGTAGTCATAATGTCTTGCTAGAGACCAATTATAACTTGTGGGCTTTTATGGGATTAGGCCCACTGCCAACATAATATAAACCTATTGGGTCACACACCAAGAGCAAAATGAACAGAATGGATTTTATTGGGTTATTTCGGAATAAAATATAAATATAGGTATTTATATTTAATTTCGAAATTACATATTTATATATATATATATATATATATTTATGCATATAAATATCTCTTATTTTGAATATGAGATGATAATATGTATCAATATATTATTTCTTATTATTTAGAATAATAAATAAATAAATAAATATATATATATAAATATATGTATATATATATATATATATTATATCTTAATTTTGAATTAAGAGATAATATCCTCATTTATCTTTTCCTAAGAGGAAAAGGATTTGAAATATATATACAGTTATATATGGGATATATGTTAATAAAAAGAGTTTAACCCTAAATAAAACACTAATCACATTCTAACGTAGAAAAGATTAGAGTGGCTACATTCTTCATGATCAGAAAGAAAGAAAAAAAAGAAAAAAACAGCCATCGTTCTTCTTTGTGAAAGAAAGAAAAAGAAAAAACAGAGCCACCATTATTCTTTGAGAAAGAAAGAAAAGAAATCCATTCGCATTCAAGGGAGCTAGCACCCCTGCGACTCCTGCTCATTTGTTCGTGCGTGTGGATACCGATAGAGGACGTTCGCGTAAAGGCAGCGTCTTCAGTCCGGATTAAAGAGTTATTTCGTTCTAAAGGTTAGTAATTCAATCTCTTCCTTTTTGAATCAATCGAATCTACTTGGATCCTGTTTCGGGTTTCGAATTTTTCCGCTGCGTTTAATGTTAATTATTCCGTTGAAACCCAACAAAAAGGATAATAAAATGTTCTATTGCAAGGTTAAAATCGGACTAATGATATTTATATTATTTGGGTAGTCATAATGTCTTGCTAGAGACCAATTATGACTTGTGGGCTTTTATGGGATTAGGCCCACTGCCAACATAATATAAACCTATTGGGTCACACACCAAGAGCAAAATGAACAGAATGGATTTTATTGGGTTATTTCGGAATAAAATATAAATATAGGTATTTATATTTAATTTCGAAATTACATATTTATATATATATATATATATATATATATATATATATATATACATATAAATATCTCTTATTTTGAATATGAGATAATAATATGTATTAATATATTATTTCTTATTATTTTGAATAAGAAATAAATAAATATATATATATATATATATATAAATATATGTATATATATATATTATATCTTAATTTTGAATTAAGAGAAAATATTCTCATTTATCTTTTCCTAAGAAGAAAAGGATTTGAAATATATATACAGATATATATATGGGATATATGTGAATAAAAGAGTTTAACCCTAACTAAAACACTAATCACATTCTAACGTAGAAAATGATTAGAGTGGCTACATTCTTTATTATTAGAGAGTAAGAAAGAAAAGAAAAGACAGCCATCGTTCTTCTTTGAGAAAGAAAGAAAAGAAAACAGAGCCACCATTATTCTTTGAGAAAGAAAGTAAAGAAAATCCATTCGCATTCAAGGGAGCTAGCACCCCTGCGACTTCTGTTCATTTGTTCGTGCGTGTGGATACCGATAGAGGACGTTCGTGTTAAAAGCAGCGTCTTCAGTCCGGATTAAAGGAATTAATTTCATTCTAAAGGTTAGTAATTTTAATCTCTTCCTTTTGAATCAATCGAAAATACTTTGATCCTGTTTCGGGTTTCAATTTTATTCCGCTGCGTTAATGTTGAATTAATCCGACGAAACCCAACAATAACTTGGCTCCGCCTATGTTAGTAGTTATATCACTCATTCATTCTCCTTATTACGTACAAAATAATTTATATTTTATTATGTCCCTAGATTATTCATTATTTTTTAAAAATAATTGATATTTTTATTTTTAATTTAATTTGTCGGGTTGCATAAGAGTTATTTTTAAAAATAATAATCATTTAATATTATTTAAATGTTATTAAAATAATAACAACTTATATGGTCATAATTTTTTTAATTTTATTTTTAATTAATGTAAAAATATTAGTTATTATAATTATAATTATAATTTTTAGGTAATTATTATAAAAATTGGTTAATTATAACAATAAAAAAACATTATTAATTTTAAATAATATTAATTATAAGATAAAAATTGAAAATTTTATTTTTTTAAAAAAATTAATTTCCATTATTTTTAATGAGAAAACTAATTGAGTCCCTAAATTAGTAAATTCAAAGGACATTTGACGTTTAGGGCTGACATTGCAAGAATTTTTTACGGGGCCTAAAATTAAAAATTAACTTAAAGTTCAGGTCTGATTTTATAATTAACCCTTAAAATTAATTAAAAAATTATGATGATATAATTTTTTTTATGTTAATCATATTTGCAAATTAAATTATTTTTATTTTTGAAAACAATCCTTATGCAACCCAATTAATACAATTAATTAAATTGTAGACAAAAATACCAATTATTTTTTAGAAAATATTAAATGATCTAGATGCATAATAAAATACAAAATATTTTATGCATAATAGGGAGAATGAATTAATGAAAGAAATAACAATAAATTTTAAATAATTCTTCAGTTTAAATTAAAAAATAATAAAATGTCGAGATAATTTATTTATTCAAATATTATTAAAAGAACGAAACACTTATATTGTCATAATTTTAAATTAATCTAAAGAGAATAATTATCTTATTGTTAATTTAATTTTAGGTAATTATTATAAATATTCATTAATTATAACAATAAAAAAAATTATTATTATAAATTTTAAATAATATTAATTACTAGAAAAATTTAAAAACTAATTTTTCTTTTAAAAAAAATTGAATTTTCATTAGTTTTATTGAAAAAGTAATGGAGTCCCTAAATTGAAAGGACAAATGAAATTTGGGGCTAAGATTACAAGATTTTTTTGTTGGGTCTGAAATTAAAAATTACTCTATTAATATATTAACTAAAATTTTCAATAATTTAAAAAAAAACTAAAATTTTTAATATATATGAATATAATGTGTGTCGAGTTAAAAAAAAATAAAAGAAAAAAGTCTTTACTATTGGATGGATTTTTTCTAATAATTTTGCATTTTTAAGTATTTTTGCTACACTTTTTTTCATTATCCTAATTATTTTGAAATTTTTAAGTTTTGTTTTTAATTGACAATTAATAAGTGTAACCGTTCATTTAATTAGGGTGATCATATACCGATTAATTTATTTTCTTATTAAGTCTTAATTTTTAAAAATAAAATTATTTATTTTCTCTAAAAACTTTTATTTTAACAACAATGATGTTATATTACAGTGGACAAATTTTAATTTTTAAATATTTTGAACATTTTAATTTTATTTATGAATGAATCTTATAATTATAGTGGTTAACCAAAAAATGTTGGTTAACCGATCCGAAAAATCGAAACCAATGGACTGGTTAACCGATTGTAACGGACTGATTAATTGTTAGAATTTTGAAAAAACAGATATTAATGGACTAGATTGTTTTTAGGCTCATAGACTAATTAACCGGTCTATACTCACCCCTAACGAAATTGATCTAAAATCAAACTGATTTTTCAATTAACCAATTGATGGACTCAATTTCGATTTTTATTTTTTAGTATTTTTTATTTTTAATTTTGGTTTTGATTTTTGAATACCGGTTAACCATTAGTCCACATTTAATAAGTTTCATATATATATATATGTATATATATATATATATATACACACACATATATATATATATATACACGCGCGCGCGCGCACGCGCACACACACACACACACGCGCGCGCACACACACACACACATATATATATATATATATATATATATATACTTTAAATTTTTTCTTTTCTTTTTTTATTTCTTTATGAAACTTGCATAAAATAATATTTAAAGTATATTTAAATTATATTTTTATTTTTATACTTTAACTTTTTTTTCTTTATAAAATTTATATAATACTTTAAATTATATTTAAATGATATCATTCTCCTTAAGTATATAGAGAAATATTTATATGGAGTAAATAATTAACTTTTATATATTATTTTTTATTATTTATATTTTTGTCTATTTTTTATTTGGTAGCATTTAACTATATTTTTTATATTTTAAAATCTATGTTTTAATATTCCATTTTGATCGAAAAATTTTCTTTGCATTAGAATTAAGAATGCTAATTTTGAACAATATCAAATCCACTTTATAATTAGTTATTAATTTGTTAAACATGAATTTTGGCCAGTATATTATGTTTGTTTTGTGATTTTTATTTTGTATTATTTTGCACATTTAAAACTGAATTTAATAACTTTATCTATGTCTTTTGTTATTTTATTTTATAAATTTTAGTAATTAACAAAAAAAAAATTGGTTAATCAAATCGAAAAAACCGAAACTAATGAACTTATTAATCGAATATAACAAATGGATCAATGGTTAATAATTTTTAAAAATTGATATTAATAAACTGATTAATTTGTCTTACTAATAATTAATTAATCGATCCATATTCACTGCTATTATTTGCGGTGTTATAACATATCCATTTAACTCAATGAAACTAACAAAGTAATGATTACTGCACAATCCCAAGGTCTTCATAGGCAAGCATTTAAAAAAAAAGGTACTAACCTTGCAATAGCTTTCAGACCCGTGGCTACAAATCCCTTCTTCCGTAATTTATTTCTTTAAATTTATCAATTATTAAACTTTATTCTATAAATATTAAATATTATAACACTTTAATACATTTTCGCTTTAATTTATGATAAATAAATATTTAAATATATTTTAAATTATAATTATATTTAAATAAAATTTTGAGTCATATTTATATAACCTCTAACATAAGATTGAATAATAATATTATATATGATTATGTTAAAATTGTCTTTTTTTCTATTAAAATATGTTTATTATATTAATATGGAAATTATTATGACAAATATCAATATTTTAACCATTTTTATTATGGAGATTATTTATTCCATACATATTTAAATAGTATATATTAATAATATTCTTGATCTCAGTTCAACCCCGATTTAAATTCGGTGAAACCTTTAACCCTTAATCTTCTATTTTTTTCGATTTTATATCTGATCCGGATCTGACAATTTTGATTCATAGTATCTATAAATTTTTAAATTAATGCCGATGAAATAAAAAGAATGTTTATAATTTGTTATTTTTTAGTTTAATTGTTTTTTATGTTTAATTTAACTATTCATATATATTAGATAAGATTTTATTAATTACTAGAATGATTTAGCCATCAATAAAGGTGAAGTACTTGAAAAAAATAATTCAAACTTGAATATTGACAAAATAAAATGTAAATGCCATAATATTTCAAAATAAATAAGTTATTGAAGGGAAAATAATATGCCACATGCATATATGGAGGTAACATAATCGGGTTATATATTACCTACCTCTTATAACGCATATACTTTGACGGAAGCATTTACAAGAATTCCTTCTGGCATCATTGATCTGACTGATATCCACGAGCGGGATAATGGCAACTAAACCATAGTCTAAAAGCCTCTTGAAGTGAAAAGCAGGCGAGGGAAAAATCCAGTAAAATTTCAGTATAAGAACTTTTTCTTCTTCTTTCTCCTCTTTACCTTAGTTCTATTTATAGAGAGCCTTATACTCTTAATTTGGAGGCCTATTAATTAAGGTAATTAATAGGAAATTGATGTTACAAAATTAATGGGAATTAAATGGAAAGTTACAACTATTAATTAAGTAATTAATATTTAACCTCCCTTATTTAATCCATTTAATTAAGGGACAAACCGTTAATTAAAGGACCTAATATGAAACATTTTCCATACCTATATAATTCCCATATAGATATGAATTCAATTTCATATCGGGAGTCATGGGCGTATCCAGACTCCATCAGTTATTATTTATATTTATAGCTTACATTTTTGCATAATATAAAACATTTATCATAGAATTATATATATTGTTTAAAAAACTTTTGAAGGATTATGATTTATGAATGTTGTTTTATTTGTTTCTTTCATTTTAAATACAAAATTTTTACTATTTATAGTACTTTCCTATAAATAGAAAACTAAAAACAATCAATACATGCAACACACATTTATTTTTTTTATACTAGTATATATTGTAATTGATGAAGTTTTAGAAGCATAACGATTTCTAAATTAATCTATTTCTAAATTAATCTAATCATTTTGGTTAGATTAAGTAGAGGAAGGAGTGAGTATGGACCGATTAACTGTTATATTAGAAAAAAAATTTAACTAGTCCATTAATATTGATTTTTTTTTTAAAATCATTAATCATTAACTAGTCCGTTATATTCGATTAATTAATCTATAATTTCTGCTTTTTCGGTTTGATTAATGAATATTTTTCGGTTAATCATTGAAAATTATAACATACAATTATAAAAAAAAATTAGGCAAAGTTCAATCTAATTTCAAATATGCAAAATAACTCAAAATAAAAATCACAAAAAAAATATATAATACACTAGCCAAAATTCATGTTCAACAAATTAATAGCTAATATTATAAAATGAATTTAATATTTGTTAGAAATTAGTATGCTTAATTATAAGTCAGAAACTTTAGGGGAGTAAGGTCCTTGCAAGGTTATTCAGAAAAGAAATAATATTTTTCAAAAACTATTAATTTTTAAAATTATGGATAATTTTTTTTGTAGAAACACTTTTTTTTCAATTTGTTCTACTGCAAACTTTGCAGTTCAAAATTCAAAAAGTGTCATCAATAGTGAAGAAATCACTATTGAAGATTTTAAAAATTCAATAAACAATCAAAAAAATTCAAAAATCAAAAAAATCAAATTTATGAAACTGGTATTTTTCAAAACCTCTTCAAAATTGATTTCATAATCAAAACATAAGAAAGTGATGTTCAAATTTCAAAACCTTTTGAAACCATCCATCTAACTTCTTTCCCAAAAAAATTTACAAAAATACCGAGACAAAAAAATATAATTTCATCCATATAGATCTTGTCCAGGTGGGAATCAAAAAATTAACAAAAGAAGGTTTAAACACTTCAATCCTTTGTGTTTCAAGGGATGCAAGGTTTTTAAATTTTCAAGATTCAATGATAGGTTTAGTTGAGTCTAGTCTTTGTCAATGATCGATTTTCTTTTGAATGTTATCTAAACTTTTCAGTCTCTTTAAAAGATCCAAACATTTTAAAGTCTCTAGTTTTACAAATCAAAACCCATAATTACAAAATGCTGAAAGGATCAATTCCAGTAGTAATAATTTTTAAAGTGCATTATAAAACCATGGTTTTTGCTTTTACTGCAACTAAAAATATTGATTTCGAAAAGGGTGAAACCTTATTTTTACAAGTAGATTTGTCAAAAGCAAATATTGATATTCCAATATCTATCTTTTGGAAAGACATCAGTCTTCCTGAAAAATGGATCTTGGAAGGAGTTTCAAAACCAAAATCTCCGGAACAAGCAAAACCAAACACTCATTTGAGGAAAATTACTCAGTACAATAACGGAAAGGAAAATAGAAGATAATATCAAAAATGAAAGTATTCTGATCAAAACTCCTTTTGTTTTATTGGCAAATATAAATCAAAGTCTCATTTTTGGGACATCATTCATTAACATGATAATTCACTATTCTGTCAAGTAAAATAGTATTTCTTTTAAAACAAAAAAGGAAAAAATTATTTTTTCATTCATTGAAAAACCCAGGATAAGGAATTTAAATCTCTTGAAAGTCTGTTCTATTTATGAAAATAATATGAATTGTATAATTTAAGGAAAACAAAAACATTTATGTTTTCTCAAACAGGATGTGTCCTTTCTCAAAATCCAAAAACAGTTGGAAAATAATTTGGTAAGACCAAGAATTTATGATTTTCAAAAACATATTGAAAATAAAATTTGTTCAGATTTGCCATATATTTTTTGAAACAGAAAATAACATATAGTTGATCTACTGTATGAAAATGACTTTTTAGAAAATAAATTCCAACAAAAGTTAGACCAATTCAATGAATCGTGAACTCGAAAAACATAGTAGAAAAGAGATTTAAGATTTAGAACAAAAAGGTCTACTTGTAAAATCCAGGTCACCCTGGAGTTCTGCAGCTTTTTATGTTAATAAAAGCTTTGAAATAGAAAGAGGCACACCTAAGCTTATAATAAATTATAAACTTTTAAACAAAACTTTGAAATAGATTCGGTATCCGATTCAAAACAAAAAAGATTTTTTACAAAAACTGTATTCTGCATTTATTTTCTCAAAATTTGATTTAAAGTTAGGTTTTTGGCAAATTCAGATTGAACCAAAAGATTATTACAAAACTGCTTTTACTATTCCATCTGGTTAGTATGGGTTGACGGTTATGTCATTTGGATTAAAAATGCTCCTTCAGAATTTCAAAGAATAATGAATCAAATTTTTAATCCTTTTTCAAAATTCTATGTCGTTTATATTGATGGTGTTCTTATCTTTTCAGAGTCAATTGAACAATTTTTCAAAACCCACAAAACATTTTTCTATTTGACTAAGAAAAATGGTTTAGTAGTTTCAAAAATAAAAGCATCTCTTTTTCAAACAAAGATTCATTTCTTAGGACATTATATTTCTTAAGGAATAATTACACCAATTGAGAGATCTTTGGCATTTGCTGACAAATTTTCGGATGAAATTTTTGATAAAATCCAACTTCAAAGGTTCTTAGGAAGTCTAAATTATGTCCTAGATTTTTGTCCAAATATCAATCGATTAGCAAAGCCATTGCATGATAGGTTGAAAAAAAATCATGTGTCATGGTTTGATGAGCATACTAGGATAGTTCGACGGATTAAAAAACAAGTTAAAGAAATTTCATGCCTGCATTTAGTTGATCTATTAGCTCCTAAGATTGTAAAAACAAATGCATCTGACTTAGGATATGAAGACATATTAAAACAAAACGTGAATGGAAAAGGATGCATTGTCCAATTCACATCTGCACATTGGAATGATTGTCAAAAAAATTATTCTACTATTAAAAAGGGAATTGTTTTTCAATTGTCATGTGCATTTTCAAAAATTTCAAAGTGATTTAGCCAATCAAAAGTTTTTACTCCGCATTGGTTGTAAATCAGCAAAAGAAGGTTTACAAAAAAATGTTCAAAACATCTCTTCAAACACATATTTTTGCTAGATGGCAAGCAATCCTTAGTATTTTCGATTTTGAAATTGAATTTATAAAAGGAGATTAAAACTCAATTCTAGATTTTCTGATTAGAGAGTTCCTTCAAAATAGGACTTGAATATGCTTAAAAAATAAAAAAGGGAAAGAAAATGTAGTCCAAAAGGACGACAAAAAATCAAAACCTATAATAGTTTCATTTGCTATGGAAATCAAATCTTGGGCTCAAGCAGTCAAGGAAGAAGAAGTCCAAAACAAAAATCTTCAACTCTTGCAATAGATTGAAGCCCTCTCAAAATAGTCGAAGCTAGGACTGCTCTTCAAACAAATGATAGAAAAACAACTGTTAGAAACGCATCAGAAAGCAAAACTTATGGCTACAAAAGAGGTACGAATCGGTAAGGCTCTTTAGCTCTTTACAAAACTAGAGGAGGAATCTTCTTCTTCAAAAAAACTCCTTTAAAAATTGCAGGGGGAATCTTGCTCAAAAATCATTTCAAAACCCTCGCAAGAGGTATCTTTAAAACCCTTGTAAGAGGTATTTTCACAAATTATTTTGTCACAAAATAATTCTCAGATTACTTTATCATAATCCAAATTAAAATTGGAGTATTTTGTCAAAACATATTTACAAAATATTTGAACCATGGAGGATGGATTTTATTTACCAGATCCTCGTATGGCTCTTTTAAAAAAAATTAATAGGATGGTTTTTAAAACCATGAAATTTAACAAAACCCCAGCTTTACTACTGGGCAATTTTGGAATTGACAAAACCGGCCCAGTAAATTATTCAACCGAAAAGATTCACAAAGTCCTCTCTCCCATGGAATGGGAACAAAATCTTCATACCCCAAAACACTTTCCTGTTGATTTCAAAACAACAATAAACCATTGCAATTTTTATACCTATTGGGAGGACCAAGAAGCTTGGTATAATGCCTTTTTGGTAAAATTTTCCCATCTGATTGCTCTTTTTTAACTTTAAAATGGAACCAACCAAATTTTCCTTCTAGTTTGCCCATTAGCGAAAATTGTATGAGGCTACTCTTAAAATTCTTAGACTAAAGGCTTAGGAGATTTATACCATTTTCAAACCACTTATCAACCGACAAAGAAAAAAGGTTTAATCTCCTGATGCATTTTGCTACAAAATTCTTCCTACCTTAAGCAATGGCTTGGTACTTAGAATATCGATAGAAGGAAGCTCAAACCACCATTATCAAGAGATTCAAAGTTCACTGGTGGATGGAGTTCTCAATCCCCTCCAGCATAAAAAAAACCTATTGTTAAGCAATGGCTTCAGTGCCAAGGCTTTCTAAAACGGGATCCTTCAACAACGCAGTTTCTAGCACATAAGTCTTTTTCCCAGACCCAGCTACTAGCAGCAAAAACTGAAGAAAAGTATTTTGCTATCGCGGCCCAACTTCTCCAAAGTAAGGCCTCATCATTAAAAACTTTTTAGGCCATTCAAAGGTAGGTTCATCCTCGAATTCTGAGCCCATAGTAAACTTGGGTGATGACAATGAAGACGACTGTTATGGTATCTTGTCACCACTATAACAGGCCTCTTTTCAAACATAGGCTCAACACATAACATTTTCAAATATATGGACTCAGTCCATATATTGTATTTTTAATTTTTTAAAAATAGGCTTAGCCCACAATGTTATTAAAGGCCCAACCTATATGTAAAAAAAAGTCAAACAGGAAATAGTGAAGACATTATTTTTTGTCGGCCACTCTTTAAACAACTTTTTCAAAATCATGTGAAGTAACAGGATTTCTGCATATGAAGATCCAGCTTTACAACTTATCCAGTCACTTTACCTGTCCAAAGGCTCTCGTGATTAACGAAAGACTCATTATAAGAAGACCCCTCCTCCTTTTATAGGATGCAGAGACTTTTTTGGAGAGGATTCCCGGTCTTTAAAATTTTCAAACACATTTAACTTAAAATACTAGGAAGCTCATGTGTTGAGCATACCTTGTAATTTTGAGTTGAGAGTAAATCTCCATTTACAAAATTTGAATTTTTAATTTTATTTTCAAAACTTGTAAATATCGCTCATATGTTGAGCATTTATCTTTTATATATATTGTTTTATGTATTTGTGAATTTTTCTTGCTTGATTTTATCTTCATCTTTCATCTTTTAAGTATGCTCTACATTGGCAACGTAAGCTGATCTAGTGCATCAGAAACTCCATTCATCTTCTTGTATTACAATTTACTTTATTTTATTTTATTTTATATACCCTTTGATCTTGCGGGGTCTTTGGTATTATATATATATATAACTTGGCAAATTTTTACCGGACTCAAAAATCTTACCCCAATCTGCTCGAAAAAGACAATCTAAATTTGAAAAAAATTCAAATAACCCGATAAATTTAGGTTGAAATCGATCAGAACTTGAAATCCGAAAAATTCGTTCAAAAATACTTGAAATGCAATTAGACCCGATCTGAACCCATGACCCAATTTTTTTCAATTAAATTTTATTTTGTCATATTTACTTATAAATTATAGTTTAATATTATACATATACTTTCGAAAAAATATTATGTATATCTATATCATATACATATATTATATTAACAATATACCATTTTATTAATATTTTCATCATAATTTTTATATAAAAATTAATTTTAACTGAAAGAAAAGATAAATGTCTAATCGTTTAAATTTTTAGCAGTAAGTAGAATATAAAAGAAAAAAAGATAAAAGTTTGAAATGTGAGTTTACCGAAATTCAATATGACGTCATTATATGTGTGCGTGTAAAACATATATATATGTGTGTGTGTGTACACACACGTATACACATATTTATATTGTATATGTGTGTATACACACGTATACACATATTTATATTGTACATATATGTGTGTGTGCGCGCGTGTGTATATATATATATATATATATATATATATATATATATATATATATTTATATTGCCAGCATCTCGAATTTTTAATCTCTTGACTTTTTTTTTTTTTTGACAATCTCTGTCGTCCCACCGCCTTTTTGTCTCATTTTAGCTCTGTCGCCATTGGCCTTCAAGTTTTGGCATTAAAATGACGTAAGTATATTAACAGTTCGGTCAGTTTAATTTCAGTAGTTTTTAACATTGAAAACCGAATCGATATAACCAAATTTATATTTCAAAACTGAACTGAATATATCAAATTATTTTCGATTCAATCCAATTTGATTTTTAGTCCGATTTGATGCAATAAGGACTGATTCAATTTTTGATCTGATTTTTTAGTCTTAATTGTGATATGAGATCCGATTCGAACCTATCTGAAAAATAAATGATCGAGAAAAATGATGATTTGAAAAATCTAAACTCGAAAAGAATTGATATGAAGTGATCCAAATTCGAACATGCCAGATCCAATCCGTTTGTCAGGTCTAATATATATATTTATATATATTTTGGTTCCATGTTTGGTAAAAATGAAAAACTTTAATATATATATAAATAATTATATATTATGTGCAACATACATGCATACAAAATTATATATATATATATATATATATATGCCGAATTTTTGCCCACCACTTCATTGTCTATCCAATCCAAATAGGTACAAGCTGGCCTATTTTGCATTCCGAATCGCATGTTGTGAATAGAGGACATTTGATTTACGGGTACCTTGATGTACCGAATCAAAATCTCATCCCTCGTCAACAAAGCAGCTCAAAATCTATTGAACTTTTCGGCTCCCTAGATCTCACCGAAATCACTGTCCGTACAATCGACGGCATATTATCCGGTAACTTGGTTCCAGGATCATTCTGATCCCCGATTAAAAATATTTATAATTAGTATGGTTCTCAAAACTTTAAATATCTTTCTCAATTTTGTTCAAGTCGTCGGTTCTACAAATTCAACTTTTTCCATTTTCTGTTGTTTAATATTATGAATTTGGTCTCTCATTATTGCATTTGCCATTTGTTTTGTTATCCGTTAAGTTCGTGTTGAAATATAACCTAAAACTCTAGGGTTTTATGACTCTCTTTTTCGTTTCCCTCTTATGAGGAACGGAATATGCTTTCTTCAATGAAGTTTTATGGTAGCATGTGGCTTGGTTCAGTGAAATTTTAATTAATCTGGGCCATGAATACAGGAAGATTTTACAATATGATGATTTTGTTTTATTTTTTCTCTAACATTTTCTGCGACTAAGCAGTAATATACCTTTTTTTTTTCTTTGTTATTGAGCAGATAGAGAATTGGAGATAATCAAACTGTTGGTTCAATTAGAAGGTTCATAACTCACTGCGAATTCTGACTGAACGAGAAAATGGTATGTTTCTTCTAAGAGTAGTTTTTAGCAATGTGGCAAATGCTATGCTATTTTATACTGTTAAGAAGTGGACATTCTTGAGTCTGCATATTGATTTGGCTATATTCATCTTGTTTCTGATCACTTTAGCTTATAGCTGGACTTGTTTGGTTATTTTAATCTTGTAATGAAGAGAACTTTTCGTATTAAATATTGTAATATTCATTGAGCTTGGTATCATTCTTAAAATCTTTATTTCCTTTACCTCTGCTCTTGAAGCATTGTATGTAGTTGAGAGAACCTTACATGTGTCAGTATATTTAATCATTTTTAAACATATTATTTCATTTTTGAAAAAGACAGCAATAAAGTTTTTGCTGAACTTTTGCATTGCAGATCAAACCATTGATCTGAAATTCTTGAATTCTTAGGTTCAAGCAAGAATAAACTGCACCATTTGATTATAAGTTATACTTTAACTTGTTAGCATGTTGATGACAAGCAAGTGGATATTTGGCCCTTTAATAATTCCCTGCATCGTGTTAGTTTACCATTTTTACTTTTATTTTCCAGTATTAATATAACAGCAGAATGATTTGGTGCAGGAGGGGTTGACAATTATTATCAAACTGTTAACTAATGTGCAGTTGTTTGGAATTTTAATTGTGTATGGTAATCCATGAGAATTCAAGTACCTTTAAGACTAAAGATGTGGAAAAGGGATACCAAGAAAAGTTAGATTTCTCGGCTTTACTTCTGCAGATTTCTTTTTTTTTTTTTTTTTTTTTTTTCTCTCTCTTTTTTTTTTCTTTGTGTGTTGATTTGTGCTGATTGGATTACTGTAAGGTATGGAAATAGTTTTCTGTTTTGTTTGCCTACACCACAATGTGGTTGTTGTTCTCTTGGTGCTATGACTTCTTTCCAAGTAATTTTGTGTGACAGTCTTTCCAGAATCAAGGTTTTTGGATGACAAAGGGTGCTGCATCTGTAAATGATGCTGAGGTTCACTGTGATAACTCATCTAGAGCTGAGCTGAAGCGTTCTCATCAGTGGTTTATGGATGGTCCTGAATCAGAGCTGTTATCCAACAAGAAACAGGCAGCAGGAATTCCAACCAACAATTGTTTTACAGGATTATTAAGTTCAAATGTTTCTCCATGGGGAAATGCATCCAGTTTTCAGTCAATCTCTGGTCCTTTTTCTGAACGATTATTTGACTCTGAGACAGCAAGGGCAGCCAATTTTGATGATAAAAATATTTTGTCTGTTAATTTTGGAAAGGCAAACCTGGGGAGAAAGGTGGATGAGGATTCATTTGTGAATGATTCCTCATTTGGTTTGTCTATGTCTCATGCTCTAGAAGATCCAAGATCCAGTTTAAATTTTGGTGGGATTCGAAAAGTGAAAGTTAGCCAGGTTAAGGAATCTCAGAATATCATGCATGGATCAATTGAAAATGATTACAATAGAGTGGATAGTAATGATACTGTGCCAACATCCCATGCATATGAGAAGACAGATGATAATAACATATCAGTGGGCCTTGCTTATAACAAAGAAGAGGGGAAAATCATGTCGTTGGTTGAAACCTATGATGGGGAGAATAACATTTTCATTTCAATGGGTCGGCCATATAACAAGGGGGATGACAATTTATCAATGAGTCAAACTTACAAAGAGAATAAAACTGCCGTGGAAATTGATCATGCTTTTAGCAAGGGTGACAGCAATATCATGTCTATGGTTCTAAACTATAAGCCAGATGAAAATACCATATCAATGGGGCACTTCTTTAACAAAGGAAATGACAGTACTGTTTTATTGGGTCAAACTTACAGCAAAGATGATAACAGCAATTTGCCAATTGGGCAATCTTATAATAAAGGAGAGAGTACTATAATATCCTTTGGTGTCTGTGATGACGATGGTACAAATGCCTCAGGAAGACTTATAGCTGAATATGATTTGCTGATGGCTCCACCTTCTTTTCAAAGTTCAGAAGTAATAAATGACAAAGGTGTGGTAAAATCTAATGCTGATGCACTTGCATCTGTTGCTCATACAACTGCCTCCGGAACTGATAATGCTTCTAAGAAGAAAGAGGACCTGAAATCCTCCAAGAAGGTTCCTTCCAACAACTTCCCTTCAAATGTCAGAAGTTTACTATCCACTGGTATGCTGGATGGAGTTCGTGTGAAGTATATAGCATGGTCACGGGAGGTAATTTTGAACTTCTGTTTGCATATATCGAGACAAACTTATCCTCTGATAACAAATTTTGTTTCTTCTTGTGCATGTTAGAAGGAACTCCCTGGTGTTATACAAGGTTCTGGTTATTTATGTGGTTGTCAGACCTGCAATTTCTCCAAGGTGAGTATTTTTAGCAAGCTATTTCGTCAATATACTATCCAGAAGTTAATGCTTATGAAGTGAGTAAGATCCTTTTTCAATTTCTCGAAGTTTTTGAAATTTGTGGATAGTTTGTTGGTTTTATAGCTAATATGTTAACCATATCCTTACACAGGTAGTTAATGCTTATGAATTTGAGCGTCATGCTAATTGCAAAACAAAACACCCAAATAATCATATATATTTTGAGAATGGGAAGACTGTATATGGCATTGTCCAAGAGCTAAGAAGCACGCCTCAGAATATGCTGTTTGAAGTTATTCAGACAATAACTGGATCAACTATCAACCAGAAGTCCTTTCGTCTTTGGAAAGGTATGCAGAAATATCTAATTCCTTATGGTCCTCTATCTTTTGGGCTATGAATTCTTCATCTGCTCATTTTTACTATGTGATATATATATATATATATATATATATATTTTAAATGCATTATGCCCTACCTCCTACATGTGTTGTTCACTTATTTCCACTTTCATACAGAATCATTTTTAGCTGCAACCCGTGAACTTCAACGTATATATGGAAAAGATGAAGGGAAATCATTATTTTAAAGCCGTCATATACAAATTACAGGATAGGATCATTTTTGTTTTGTGCATACAAGTGATCTTTTTGGCCACACCTACGTGATAAGGGTGACTGCCCTACGAACTTAAGGGCACTGTTTGTCAAGTTCTGAAGAAGAAGACCAACATGCAAAGGAAACTTTTTAAGGATGAGCGTTGGGTATAAGAGAGTGGCACAAATCCCTCACACTGAAGGGGAAATGAAATTCAAACTATGTGCTACTTGTTAACAGAAGGAAATTCTTTAATTTTATCTGTTTTTCCTTCCTCAACTTTGCATGTTTTTCTTAATCGAATCAATGGATTACTTCTAGCAAAATGTCAATCTTCCAGGTTTGTCTCCATTGCTGCGTTCCAGTTAATTTGAGGTGGTAATTTTGATGCCACTGATTAGATGTTTGAGGAGAACTAACTGATGAAGGAATTAAAGAGTGGAGAGAAACATGCTGTAATAAAAGTCTTAATTTATGGATTAGATAATTGCATAAACAAAGTACTCATATATTGAGGAGTTTTGATAATTCTGCCATACGTTGCATCTCACCTATCGGTTAATCAAGGGTCACCTCTGGCATAAGGATTTTTTTATTTTTTTTTTAAATACATTTTTGGAGGCGGAATAGAGTAAATTTTATTATTTATAAGAGATTTAACACTCAAAATGCCATGCTTCTAGAGTTTAATTTTCAACAGCTAGCAAAGTACTCAAAATATCTGGTTATTAACTTTTAAAAAATCAGATTGACATTTTTGGAACTTTTTTTTAAATAATGCTTTTGAAACAAATATTTGGGATTTTGGTGTATTTTGAGTAATAATTGGATGTCTGGGGTTTTGTTAGATTTCGCAATACAGTATTGCGGAATCTGAAGAGTGGTGGCCAATTAAACAGTAAAAATAAACAGAAATAGAGCTTGTTTCTGCAAAAATTTATTGTGGAAATTGAATAGTAGGACCTACATAAAATACAAAAATTTCAATTTGAGTCTGCAGCACTATGTTGCGGAACTCAACTTTATACCTATTAATTGGCTTTCATTAACTAACTTGGTTTGTGAGGTTAATTTATTCGGTGGTTACTCAATTTCGTAATTTGTAACGATTTGATCATTAAACTTTAATTTGTAACGAAAAAATAATTTATCTATTATTTTGTAACAAAAAAATAATAACGACTGAAAATTATGTTCGCTGGCAATCGACGCGTAATCGGCACAGCGAAACCCAATGCTACATCAAAAATTTTGCCACGTTAGATTAGACTTAATTTCTGTGGTGGTCACTCAATTTTGTGACTTATAACGATATAATAACTAAATTTCAATTTGTAACGAAAAAATAACTTATCTATTATTTTGTAACAAAAAAATCATGATAACCGAAAATTATTTTCGTCGACAACTGGCATGTGTTCTGTACGGCGAAATCCAATACCACATCAAAAATTTTGCCACGTCGGATTTGACTGGATCTGACGTGGCATTATGGTTAAAAATAAATAAATTTTTACTGCTCTCGATTTTTCTCCACCTCTCTCGCCTCTCTCTCTCTCTCTCACTATCTGCTCAGTGAGGCCAAATAAGTTTTATGGTCCTCCAGTGTATTCATTTTTTTCATAACTGCATCAGTATAGACCCAACAATTCCTATCTACTCAGCGAGGTCAAATAATACAATTTATTATTATTTTCAACAATGCAAACGCATTGATTAGATCAGAATTATGAAGAAAACTTTGATCTGCTTATTATTATATAGAAATCCGGTGGCGAATACAATTTTTGGTCACGCGCCAGTTGTTTGTGAACACAATTTTCGGTCATTATGATTTTTTTTTATAAAATAATATATAAATTATTTTTTCGTTACAAATTGAAATTTAGTGATCACATAGTTTATAAGGCACAAAATTGAGTGATCACCACAAAAATTAAATCTTAATCTGACGTGACATTGATCTGCGCTGTGCAGATCACGCGCCGGTTGCCGGCGAATACAATTTTCAGTTATTGTGATTTTTTCGTTATAAAATAATAGATAGTTATTTTTTCGTTATAAATTGAAATTTAGTAACCAAATCGTTATAAGCGCAGAATTGAGTGACCACCGAAAAAATTAACCATTGGTTTGTGCATATAAAATTAAGAAATATATATATTGTGCATATAGAATAAAGAAAGTAGAAAAAAAAAATTTGTCAATAAAGCAAACCAAGTTATATCCGTGTAGTAATGCAAATTGCATGCGGGGTTGAATTTTTTTTTCTTTGGGACAAATCATATTAGAGATTTGAATCAATTAAGATTAGACAACTTAGATTGTCCACTTAAATAAAAAAATGATGAAATTAGTAGAAGAAAATTAAACTTAGAATTATATTCTTTGGTACCTTTTCGAAAATAGAGAACTAATAAATCGCACGGCATGTGGCATGTGCTATTTACATCTTCTCTAGTCTCCCGTCATAAACTCATAAACCGTCATAAACTCATAATTATTATTTTTAATTAAACAAATAAAAATAAAATTTCTTGAGGATCACCCGATGTTGTTTTCTTTTTTTTTTTTTTTAATATTATATTACAATTGCATAATAATAGAGTGGTATTTCGGTGCAGCCGTACATGCGGTGAAAGCACATTTACACTGTCCAATTGGATGTGTGCATATCAAATCTATCCGCACACCATATCATAATCCTAATAATAGGATTGAAAATAAATATAATAAAAAAGTAAATTATCGATCCTTGAATACTTATTATACTTAAAATAAAATATAATTTTTATTTCTGCAGTCAGCAAATAAAAAAATAATAATAATTAATAAGCATAAAAAATTTACAAGGATAGAAATTAATCTGAAATATAATTAACTTGTAAAATTATCCCGGGGGAAAAATGTGCTGGAGAGATTTGATTCCTCATTAAAACCACATTAAAACTATATATTTCTTTATTCTGTATGCACAAAACAAGTTTGTTAATGGAAGCCAATTAATCCGTATAAAGTTGAGTTCCGCAACATAGTGCAACGGACTCAAATTGAAATTTTTGTATTTTATGTGGGTCCTACTATTCAATTTCCACAATAAATTTTTGCGGAAACCAGCTCTATTTCTATTTATTTTTTACTATTTAATTGAGTCCCACTCTTCAAATTTCGCAATACTGTTTTGCAGAATTTAACAAAATTCCAAACATCCAATTATTATTTAAAATACCCCAAAATCTCAAATATTTGTTTTAAAAGCATTATTTATAAAAAAGTCCCGACATTTTTAGAGAACAAATTTTCTTAAACAATAGTGAAGTCATGAGATTTTTACAAAAGTGGATACAAAATTTCTATCTTTTCCTTTCTTTTCTTTTACCTTCTATCTATTAAACTTCTTATATTTATAACACGTTTGTAGTGTTTAAAATTTTATCATGAAAAATCCAAATATTTCAATTTACTTGGACAAAGGAAAATCGACAATTGTCCCCTTTACTTCTTCTTCTTCTTCTTTCATTTTTTTTTAATTATTAAAATTCCCCAATCTATAATTTAATGTTCATTTTTTATAACTAAATAATTCTAAAAAGGAATATTGCTTAATTTGGGGTACTACCTAAATAGGAACATAAACTCCTATTCAAACGCTACTACACAACTCTATAAATAGGCGGAAACTCAGGTATTCTACTCTCTCGAATTCTCTTTGAATTTTCATTTATTATTAGTCAATTACTGACTTGACCGTCGGAGTCCTTTATTGTTTCTTGCAGGTAACAGATCACGGGAATTTTTTCGATAATATTATCATTGGTGTGGTGAGCGTGGAGATTTCTTCGGTCTGAATTTTCGATCAAACCGTCATTCATCCCGGCGCGTGACCATTGAAGACTTTATCCGTGGAGCTAATTTCCAGAAGCGGTGATAGGAGGCCTGGACTTGATGGAATTCGCTTAGCAATTCCTGCTGCAACACGGAATTTTCCTGTTGACGGTATGTTTCGAAACTATACTAGACATGGTGGAATACTGAAATTATGTGCCAGTGTGGAGGACGCAACCATCTCCAATTCTAACTTTATTATTTTTGTTATTGATTATTTATATATTTATCTTACCGAATAATTTTATACTCATCATATCAAAAGGAAGATTGAATTGTGGGGTCCTTGAATTTCAAACCGTCTGTGGATTATTGGAAAAGTTGGGGATGTATATTATAGAAATTCTTCTAGGAATTTATTCAATCAAACGTGATCTTCTCTCTACTTTTTGTATTTTGTTTCAAGATAATGGCTATTCCCATTATTCTCGAACGAGAAAAATTCATTTCTCGCACAGGCCCAATCCTTTGCTTCACTGCTGTTATGTTGGAAACAATATTGTTATTTGTGAATCTTAATGATCAAGCATCAGCACTTGTTTCATTTTCTCTTGAAATTTTGTGCTCAAGAATTGCAATTCAATCTAAATCAATTGCTTGCAAATTATTTGCTTTTCCGGATGGTCATGCTATTGGCTTTGGGATTAGATCACCCACCTTCTTTGATTAGATTCCCCGCCTCCTTAATCACATGTACTTTCAAAGCATGAGAGAATACAAGAAATGCTTTTATTCTGGTCCAGAAATGGTTTTCCTGCAGAAGCTTACTTATTATATTATGCATCACAGCTAGTTTATGAAGCATGTGCAGCAGGTTGCTCAGGAGATTCCATGGTTGACAACTCCATTAAATTGTGCGACTCTAGCATAGCATTATTGATGTTTCATGTTGATGGTTATTTTTCTTTTATTAATAATAGAGCAGATTGGTTGGTTTTGAGCGACGGTAACATGGCTTATTACCTTGCAAAATTTAAAATTAAGAAACAGAAGATGCGGATTAACAGGCTCAAGTAGGATAGTGGTGAGGGGGTGTATTGATGACACTGTTTTGTAATCATGTGGTGGATTTTTATCGTTCCCTCTACAGTGCAAAGTCTGAGTTCTTTCCTTCTTATCCTATTCGGGCTAAACTCACTTAAATCTCTTGAGTCTAGTTGCAATGCTCTTCTTGCTTTGATTTTTGAGGAATCTAAGTTCATCAGCGGTTGTTTAGCATGAAGCCTTTAAAAGCTCCAGGAGTTCATGGGTTAAATGCAGCCTTTTTCAATCTAACTAGGACATAATTAAGCCTTTTATTTGCAGATTCATTTAAGATGGTATATATGAACGATATGGGCTTTTAGGACTCCATCAGCAATGGTTTTATTGATGAGTTGCTTATCTGTTACCCTACTACTCTGACAATCTAGAAGAGTCTGTTGTTCGAGTTCACTTCTTGAAAATTGTAGATTCTATTGATTGATAACTGTCAGTTTGACATTTAATCATAATATATTTCCACTATATAAGTTCATTTCTATCGTCATTGTGCTGTTGAATTTTCTTGTATGTTCATTGAAGAATGATTCCTGGACTTCACAAACAGCAAATGCAATTGACTTCCGCTTGGAATTGTATGGTTCAACCTCTTTGCGAACTCACCGCTTATTTGTTAATGATGGTATTCATTAAATTGGGCATTATAGCCCTCGATTGCTACTCTGATTCTCATTTAATGCTCGGACCTTCATGAGCACGCACAGTTAGTCGCAAGCATCTTTGTTCCCGCAGTTGTTGCAAGCATCTACATCAAGTTTAAATCAGCCGTGTAAGTGAAGGTTATTTAGTTTATTTTTAAGAAACTTGTTTTGATTTATTAGCTTGAACTTTGGCATATTACAGTTATATTATTTTAGCTAAATGCTTAATTTATTAAAGCTACTATCATGCATATAAGCATATTCAAATGCAAATGGGTTATTCTTTTCAAATATTCACAGCAGTTGTATTATCCTTACGGTATTAATTTTTGTTCTTGCTTAACTAACAACCTATCAAACAAGATAAGTGCGTTTTGAATTTCTAGCAGTTATTTTCCGATAATAGCTCGAAACAATACAAACAAGAACGGTAATAAGTCAAGACAGCTCTCAATTTAGACTCGAAAGGACAAGTATGCTTCAAGTTTATTACAACTCTTACGTGCATTTTTGCAAGTACATTTCTCTCTCAAGTACATTTTTATTGCACTTCCATACGTATCTCTCAATTGAAGTAAATATAATTTTATTGTTTATTTTGTGAAATTCAACATATTTCTGTTAGCTAACTTCTGGCACATACAATACAAACCTATTATCAAGATAGGGAGCAAAAGCTTATGCAGCTAATCAATTGCCTTGCGCAAGTATTTTTACTGAATTTGCATTTTTATGCTATACATATACTAACTTATTCGCCCGTGAGGCAGAAGTCAAATTGAAACTTTTTGCAGGTTTGAAAATTAGCTGTCATCACATAAAATAAAATGAGTTTTCACTCAGCTTGGTTTAAAGGGGGAAGAACAAAGCAGGCAATTTTAAGCTTCAAAAAATGCCAAAGATGCAAGACATTCTATTTAAGCTCTACTTCTTTTACAGCTCATGCAACCAGTAGGTAATGTAAACTCTACAACATGATGTGGATTTATTTGCTCTTTCTAGATATACGCTAATCGGGTTATGCAGATTTATTCGCGCATTCTACCAACAGTGCAGTTTATTTTGAATTTGAAACTATATTACCAGTATCCTATTGCAAACCCGGGAGGTTTGCCACGAGCACTTGGTTTCATTATTAGCTCACTCAGGCAGTTACGCCTTAAGAGCATCTATCTCATTGTTAGCTCGCTCAATTAGGCAAGTTCGCCATTCGAGCATGAAGTTTCGGCATTTTCGCCATTGAGCAACCGATTCAATACTGCCGCCGACAGGGCGTACATTCAATACTACCGCCGACAGGGCGTACATCCTCATACTCAACATTGAGCACATTTTTAACACTTACTCGACTATAATGCCATCAAGCAAAATAAAAGTTGGCCTATTCATCTGGATACACATCGTCCAGCCAAGACCAGTCCATATCCAGACATCGCTGTTTAACAGCATCAGATAGCTTCTGACTAAAAGCAAGGCACTTCTCAGCAGCTAAACCTGTTGCTCTCTTCTAGCTCGGAACACCACATTCCAAGCTCAGTTTTTTCTTTACCTAGTTCGGTCTCAGCGGCCTGGTGTTTTTTCTTTTCCTACCCGAATACTGACATAAATGTCATATACTGGAGGGGGGACTTATGATAACTAAATAATTCTAAAAAGGAATATTGCTTAATTTGGGGTACTACCTAAATAGGAGCATAAACTCCTATTCAAACGCTACTACACAACTCTATAAATAGGCGGAAAATCAGGTATTCTACTCTCTCGAATTCTCTTTGAATTTTCATTTATTATTGGTCAATTACTGACTTGACCGTCGGAGTATTCATAAATCTCCACAGGTCCTTTATTGTTTCTTGCAGGTAACAGATCGCGGGAATTTTTTCGATAATGTTATCAATTTTAACCTCCAAAATTTAAAACAAATCAAATCGATTCTCAACTGTTTAATATATTTAAATTGAATCCACTATTATATATATATATATATATATATATATATATATATATATATATATATATATATATATATATATATATATTTATATTTACATTGGTATTATTTAGTTCGATGCGGATCGGCACATAATAGGATTAAAACTTTTATATTATTGATTTTCGTCATTTATAAGATTTAAATTCGACATTTTATTTAAGTAAAATAAATGTCAAATTAATTGAAATAATTAATGTTTGGTTTGATACGCTATTTATACCATTGCTAGATATACTATTTTAGTTTATAAAGCTGTATGTATTTTATAAACAGGGGTGATAGTGGATATACGTTTTCCTTATGGTGTAAAAGATTATGAACATGTTTACAATTTGGACAAAATTATACGAAGCAAGCATATGTTTGGCAATAACATATGGAACTTGATGAATAACTTAGTCAACTCAATCAAATGCCCTAAGTTGGAATTTTTTTTTTTTGCCTTTTGGATAGTCATTCCTCCCTACCATAAACATTGTTATTTGTTACATAAAAAAAAAAAAAAAAAAAGACCAATTTGTCAAGATCTTGCAGAAAAAAGTGCAAATTGGAGATATTCAATATGAGCATTTCATGCTTCCGAAATTGGATTATGATATCTCTATGGGATGGATTGCTTGTGTGAGTTGTTGATCCAAGTTTTCTTTTTCATGGCTCTTCTCGGTATCATGTATTGTTTGTTTAATAGGTATTGTTTGGTCATTAACGGTAGAAGGCGGGGATTCATTATCCTTGCTTTTACCCCAGACCACAAGATATAGACCACCAACTATGATAATAGCACCAATTATCCTGTGAAAAATAATAAAAAAAGAATAAAAATTAGTTGAGCTATATATATATATATATATAACCGAACTATAGTAATTAAATAGATTGAATAAATCGAAATAATCAAGCTAAAATAATCGAATTGCTCACACCTAATGATATAGTTTGAAAAGAAGTGAAGCAATACCTTCCCAAGTACATTTGCTCTGCCAAAATGATGGAACTCATAACAGCAACTATAACCATACATAATGGACTAAAAGCTGTTACAAAAACAGGACCTCTGTCTTTCATTATTACTCCTTGAATGTAATAAGCAAATCCCGAGCAAACAACGCCCTGCATTTCAACCATTCTTGGTTTTTTAACCAACATTTTTTATTACCAGTTATTTAGCCTGCTAGGATATTTTTCACTTTTTAACTGTCAAATTATATTTTAAATTATATTATTAATTAATTTTACGATTAAAAAATAAAAAGTATCCCGTGTATTTTTAAATTTAGGATAATTTTTATTTTTTAATCATCAAATTATATTTTAAATTATATTATTAATTAATTTTATGATTAAAAAGTGAAAAGTATTGTACTGTAGGCTTTCTCCAATTATATGGCCGAAAATAAATACAAATATTTAGTGTTAATATTCTTACACTATACACAGCTGCTGCTAATTTTGTATCCCAATGCAAAGACCAAGCATTCATGTTTCCTCTTTCCATTACCAATGCCACTATGCTGCCCTCTATTGTACCGAATAGACAAATCCAAGCCGTGAGAGAGAGCTCGGCTGGATATGTTTTTAGTGTGATAGCCTAAACAAATCAAAAAGAAATTAATTACACTATTAGTTTCTGATCAAATGTTTTTTTTTTTGGGACGCATATTAAAATAATTACTAATTTTTTAAATTTTATTAAAAAATAATTTAAAAATTATAATAACCCCTCTTATATTTAATGAAAATAAATACTACAACAGAGAAAGATGTATAAAAATAGAAAAGTCAATGAAACATTAATGTAGTATTGATAATAATATTTGAATTTTATAAAATGAAATAAATTTTTTCTTTAAAACACTACACTTGATCTGAAACAGAGAGAATGGTATATTTAGAGAAAAAATGTTTACAAATCCCTAAACTTTTCTCTGATTCACAATTTGGTCCAGAATAAAATTTTTGGTCAATTCGCCAAATTATAACCAATGCTTGTGGACCAAATTAACCAATCCTAATTTGACTAAAACAATGATTTTGGACCAAAATCTCCATTTCTAAAAGGTTTGTGATCTTTTAATACCTTCCCTCGAGGTAAAGAATATTAATCAAATAAATTCTGACAAGTGACGTCGGATGTCCAAGAGGCAGATTGAGTTAGTTCTAAAGGGTTGTTCTTAGGTTTGAGAACCCATCTCCATCTCCTGTCCCACACTGTTAATGCTATTTCCTTCTAACGCTATTTGAAGTTTAAAATCAGTGTCAATGCGTTCGTACTTCCCGTCATCAGTAGAGTGAAAACATTTGATTGGAGGATGCATGTGTATGCGTATGCAAACACGCATCGTATTATATTTTATTTAAAATTTATACAATGAAATCAATAAAATTATCAGTAGCTTTATTTTAAATAAATTTACAATAATTTCAGAAAAATATCATTTTTTTTCCTTTTTACTTCAACAATTAATTAGAAAGAGAGACTAAAAAAGAAAGAAAGAAAGATGATTTAGAAAATTAAAAAAATAATCAATGAAAATATTTCTTAAAGTTTTTTAAAATGATAGATTTTTATGCTAATCTAGTATGCAGTCACGCTGCGCATCATACCGTCCGATCGAATGGGTAATGTTTGTATATCAAATTTTTGGTGATGGGATTGGATAGTAATTATCGCTCAGCATTTGAGGGGAAAAAAACTATCCTAAAACCATAAATATTGTGAGGAGGAGATAGTAGTTTGAAAAGAATATAAAAAATCTTACTTGTAAGATCACAAAAGAAGCCCAGCTAAAGCAGCCAACAGTGATCATTACTGCTCCTTTGATTGAGTTATGAAGATTGACTCCACCAGTTTCGTGTTCATGGTAAGTTTTCCCTTTGATCCCAAACATATCAATAGCTCTACCTTTCATTACTGTCATCACCATTGCTCCACCAACTGTTGCTATTGTTCCTGCTATCTTAGCTTGGCTATGGAGAGATGAAATCTTCACCTTCTCAAGCCTATCATTAATGTCAAAATACAATAATATTTATTGCTTATTAATGCAATAAATAATTTCTAATTTTTAATGTCTTTAAATTATATCATTTACCTGACTATCCAAGCCATTACAAAAGTAATGGCAGGAAGAATGTTGACTATAGCAGCTGCAAATGTTGCAGTTGTGTACTTCATCCCTAAAAAGTACAAGTTTTGGTCAATAACTGGCCTGCAACAGACGCAAAAACCATCGTGTTAAAAACAAATTAAAAGAAAAAAAGAGTACAAATTCAATATAAAAATATAGATAATTAATTACTCTAGTAAGCTGAGCACCAGCATCTTGATGAACATTGATAAAGTCATCTTTGGCCTTACTTTCCTGGTGAGAAAACAAAGAAAATTAAATTTTTGGGTTCAAATAATTCAAATTCTCATTATATATAAAGAATCATTAATTACTTGTCAAGAATAAGAGCAAAAGGAGTAATGACAATGGTGGCCACAGCATGGCGATACACAACAAGGACATAATTGCTCATTCCTCTGTTAAGTGCAGCTTTTGTAAGAATATCCATTCCTGCTAAACCAACTTGCATAAATATAACTGCTATGAATGGCTTCATTATAATTAAATAATTTTTCATTTTCTTCTCTGATCTCTGCCCAACTATCCCTTAATTTGCTCTTTTCAAGTTTAAGACCATTGGCAGTTGTTTTTCCAACTTATATAGACATTTTATTCTACAAATTTCCAAACTTTTTAATCAATAGATTAGTTTAAAAGTACTTCCTTTTCAATTTTGAAGATTATAATGTTAATTATTGGGTTTTTTTAGAAGAAATTATGGGGTGTTTCTTTTCAAAAGGTTTGTTATTTTAAAAAGACGGAAAAAAATATAAAAAGAAGGAAAAATATATAAAAAAATAACTCAGTGATTAACACAATCAATATGAATATAAATTCATATTGTGTACTCATATTAATTGTGTTAATCATTTGTATTAATCATTTAATTGAACGGCACGTAACGCAACCGAATTGTCTTTGATTACTCTTCCTATCTAATTTTTGGAACAAATATCTGCTCCCAATTTAATATTTGGCAACTTTTGCATGAGGTAGAGGGTGCTGGTGGAGTTGCTTTTTTATTTTATTTATTTATTTCAAAAGTGAATTTGTAGTGTTCCTTGAGTGGTTGCCAATTTTTGATATTCCTTGAATGTTTCTTATTTTATTAAAAGCTCAAATGGCGCATTAATGGATTCTCAATATTTAAGTGCTTAATCAACCCAACTAATATATCATAATTGATAATTGGGTCATTAACGTTGATTGTTTTATCCTTAATGCCATATTAAATTATGCAACTGCCTTGCTGTTGTTTTATGCAAAGTACAAAATTTTTAACCGCTAGAAATTTTATTAAAAATTGGTCTGATAGCTAGTAATTGATTAAAAAGTGCAAAAAAATTTCGAGTACAATTTCTCTTAATTAGATATTATTTTTTTTATAACTAAAAAAATGCAGATTTTTTTCTATTATTAAATTGAACAGAATTTTACACATTTTATGGCATGTGTGCAAATTTTAAATTTTTTACAAGATTGCCATTAATTTTTTTTATTTAATTTCTTTTAGAAACAAATTAAACCTTTGATGTCCTTTAATCAAATTCTAGCTCTACCATTGGTTGCATCCATGAATTTTTATAATAGTAATAAATTTTTGGTAAAGGATAGGACTGGAATTTAATGCATGATTTGATTCAATTTAATTTTATTTTTTGCGGTTAATAGTTTAACAAATCAAATGCTCAAAACTTTAGCTCAAAGTTATTGCCAGAGCAATACCTTTAAAGTAAAATTTGGGTTTAGTACATAATTTGACCCCCTAGTACTGGTAATAATTTGTCAATCCGATCCTTCAATGAAGACCTTTCCCAATTAAACACCCGTAGTTGTTAAAAATACATCTTTTAGATACAATTTAGCACAGATTTGAAATTCAAAATGTGCGTGTGGTACAAGCACAATGACGTGTAGGTGAGTTATTTATGGGAATGTATGTCTGTTTGAATGCCTCGAAACACTAAAAAAAATATCAAAATAGCGGCGGATTTTAGCGACTACAAAAAAAACAGTCGCTATTTTGTGACTATTTTGCTACTAAAATAAGATTTAGTCGTGAAAACATATTTTTGCAATCGGAAGTACAATTTAGCGACTAAATAGCGGCTGCAGATAAAATTTAATCGCTAAAATTGGCGCAATTTATTATGTGGCACGATAAATTTATTATTATTATTTACTTTTCGCGTACTTTTAATTAGATATACATTATATTCGTACGAATATTAATTATATATGTTTTGGATTATATATTTATACATTTTATTATAATTTACATTTATATTCATATTAATTTGTTTTATTGTATAATGATATAAAAATTTTTTAAAAAAAATTAAAATTCATAAAATTAGCGACGGATTTGTGACAAGAAAATCCGTCACTAAACATGATATGTATAATGCGTATTATCAGCGACGGACATAAAATTAGTCGCTAATATTTAGCGACTAAATTATTTTGGCGACTATCTGTCGCAAATTTACTTAACCAATAGCGACTACATTTGGCGACTAAAATAACAGTTGCTAATTAAATTTGGCGACTAAATTTATTTGTTTATTAGCAACAAAACTTATAATTTTTGCGACTAAATTTAGTCGCTAAAAATAGCGACTGTTTTTTGAGTTAGTCGCTAAAATTCTTGCGACGGCTCTATTTGCGACAGTTCGTCGTCTTGTCGCTATAGGTAATTAGCGACTAAAATCTTCACATTAGCGACGGAATTTGCCGTCGCTAATTTATCTTTTTTTTTGTGGTGAAAAGAGGGTGGCTTGAGGGATGCAAAAAGGTTGTATGATTGGATAGAACTTTTTTGAAAGGAATATGTTGAGGATAGATTTTGTCATGTGTATTCAAATATGGCAATAATCATATGTATCTGGTGGCTTGGGCTGTCATTGACAAATAATCCAAAGATACTTAGAGCTAGTTTTTAAGATATTTGATGAGAGACTTGAATTTGGTGGATAACAAAGGTAAAGGTTTAACTATTATGATTGACATGATGAAGGTATGCTATTTAAATATCTAGGTTTCAATGTTAATTCCTAATTGCAATATTTATTATGATTTTAATCATTGTATGTAGGGAGTTGTGCAAACAGTAGCTGAATTGTTGCCCAAATCAATGCAAAGGATGTGTTCTAGGCACATATATGGAGCAAATGAAAAAATAAATGGAAATGAGAGAAAATAAGAAAGAAATTTTAGGCATGTGCCAGTCATAATTTGAGGTATGTTTAAAAGATAGGATCAAAGACCTAAGTAAATTAGGGTATGGCACAATTGAAGACCTTTTGTGTTATAACAAGAAAACTTGGTGTAGGGCTTATTTCAAGAAGAATGGTAAATGTGATTTAGTTGAAAATAATATGTATGAGACTTTCAATAGCTGGATTGTAAGGCCTAGGCATAAGTCACTATAACTGTGTTAGAATTAGTGATATGAGGAATCTCAAATACATGGATAAATGATGTGTCCCCAATGGCTATAAACTGCATGCAAGACAATTCTCAAGAAGCAGTTAAGTGTCAAGTGAGCTGGAATAGGGATGTGAAATTATAAATTTTGCATGGTGAATACAAGCATACTATTGATATAAGGAGAAGGTTTTGTAGTTATAGGTCATGACAACTCAAGGAATACCTTGTGCTCATGCAATCTGTGCCCTTTTTTAAAGAAAATTAGAGCCTAAAAATTTTATTAAGCATAGGTATAAGAAGGAAATACATTTGAAGGCATATAATCATTCCATCAATGCAAATAACCAACCTTAAAATGTGGCTTGAAAGTACAAATCACAACCCCTACCCTATCGAGCCAACTAAAATCACAAGAATGCTTGGGAGATTAAAGAAAAATAGGATAAAAAATCCAGATAAGCTAAATAAGAAGTTTGAAAAAGCTTATAAATAGGGTGCAATGATTACTTGTTCATACTGCAAGGGTCAATAGCATAATAAGAAAGGACGTCAACTAAAGGTAATTGGAATTTTATTTACTTACTTCTTCAAACCTATTAGATTTGTATTGATAGTGAAACATTAATTATTTTGCAAAAAAATTCAAATGTACAACAAAATTCAAATATGCAACAAAATTCAAATATGCATCACAATTTTGATAATCCAAGAGCTTCTCCCCAACACTTTGAAATAAGTTCACGGCATAAAGTAAAGGCTGATTGCCAAACATGTAATGATCTTGTTAGATTGTATTGTATATGTGATGATTTGGTAACATTTGTCATAATTGTTGTTGTTAGTTTCGAACACCAAATACAAATCCTAATGTTCAAACTAGTGACAGTATGTCCATGGATTCAACTATGAATTTTGGATCAATTGGTCAAGAAACCACAGGAATGGGAGCTGAAAAGGGAAATGGAGCCAATATTGATGTAAGAGGAAGAGGCAGGGAAAAAGGTAACACAAGTGCAGGTTTTAAGAGACTAAGAGTTCAAGTATATGGCATCTTTTATGATATAATGACAAGGAATGTACTTGAAAAAGTGAGTTTTTATGTTTTCATGTTAATTAAAACTTTTGAATTTTCCAAAAAATTAATTTTAAAGTGTGTGGTTGACTTGTTTATACAGTCTAGTACAAGGAAAATAGCAGTTCAATCTTTAACTAATCACAAAGATGCAGTTGAAACCAATGTAGACTTGGGTTTCAAGCTAGATGGACTAAAATGGAAAGGGAGGAATGCAGTTACCCAAAGTAATCTTCAACATTAGAGTGCAAAGCTAGCAAAAGAACTAAGGCACAAGCTGTTAGAATTTCTTGAAATGGAATTAATGCATTTTTCCACCCACCAAAGATCAAACAATCAAACTTAACCATGAACGTCTTTTGATATTTTGATATGTCTGGAACTGCTATTTTTGTAATCTTTTTGGATATTATGCCACCAAATTCTTTATGTTGAAATGTAGCATGTTTTATCTATATATTATTATGACTAGATTTGTGATATTTTGGACATGACAAACTCAGTTAACATAGCATTTTGAACTATTTCATGTAGCTTGATTTCTTGTTTTGTACAAGAATTGCAATATTTATGCAAATTGGTTTATTATGTTTTTGTTGCCCATTTTGTATTTAGCAAGCTTCTATTTTATGTTTCTGTATTTATAGGTTTGCTGGAAATGTGCAACAAAATTATGCCTATAATTTCAGCAACTACACAAATTGTAAGAAAAATATTAATATCACAACAATACAAATATTAATGGCAACACAAACTAGCAAATTTTCCATTCATTTTAACTCTCAATTGCTTCCATAAATCTTACAATAAAAAATCCCTTAAATACAATTTTAGAACAAATCAAAATACTAAATGTCTTGAAGTTCTTTTCTAAACAAAACAAAATTAGTACAAACACTGCTAGCATAATAATTCCAAACATAAACAACCCCTTCCTCTATTTCGTAAATTGTCCTTTTCTTACTCCAATTCATTCATCCTTCGAAACAATCCTGTTGGAGTCGGGATGCGCCCATGACTTTTCGGGTTGACCCGGGATATATGTATCGGACCGGGAATACTACTAAAATGGAAAGAGTTCCATAATTTAAGGAAAATCAAAGGATTGTGTCCCTTGGATTTTCCTCCTCCTTATAACCTTCCCTTTAATATGTTATTAAAGGGAAGTTACTTACTCCCTTTAATGGGAGTTAGTGCTCCTATTTATGGGGCATTCATCTCCTTTGGGAGATGAAGGCCTATAAATAGGAGGCTCCTCCTTTGAAGAAAAGAGAGGAGAAGTTCCACATACCGAAACTCTGTCGGTTTCACCTCTCGCCGGTTTTGTACTCCAAGTGGCTTTTAGACTGTGATCTAGTTGTCGTTATCTCGCTCGTGGATATCAGCCAGACCAGTGACGCTAGAAGGGATCCTTGTAATCGCTTCCGCCAAAGTATCTGCGCTACAAGAGGTAGGTAGCATATAACTCGTTTATGTTACCTCCATATATGCATGTGGCATGTTGGTATATAAATCCTTCATTGGTATCAGAGCCAATATTTTTGGCGTCCTGGCATGTGGCTAAAAATGGATCTAAAATTTTATGTGTAAAATTAGCAGATCTAGGATGCATGAACCCGATATATATTTATTTCGTGTTAAAATATATATTTGTATATATTTTTTGGGTCTAAAAATACGTGTATGTGTACCGTATATTGAGGGGATAAATATGAAAATTCAAAACGCTAGACTTAAAATTGAGATTTGTAATTTTTGATCATACCATTAAAATCACAGACCCCAAAAACCCCCCACCGGAAAAAATTCGGAGTCCAGAATCCGGCGGGAAGGCGGCGCTTGGCTTGCACGCGCCGTTACTCGTAGGGCGCGTGCGCGTGGGCGGTGGCTCACACGCGCGCAACACGGGTTCACACTGTGGACACGTGGCCCAATAGGATTCAGCCACGTGGCTGAGCGAGATCACGCCACGTGGCAGAATGGGTCCACCAGCTGCCACGTAGGCGCCACGTGGACCACTCCGGGGGTGACACGTGGACGAATGGGATCGTGCCACGTGTCGTGCCATGTCAGCACAGTGACATGTCACTGTCGCCACGTGGACCAATAGGTGATTGCCACGTGGCGGACAGGTGTCGTGCCACATGGGCAATGACATGTCCGCCTTCTGCCACGTGGCAGACAGGTGGACCAATGGCGTTCTGACATGTGGCACCATAGGGTTGTGCCACGTGGCAGGGCAGATGGGAGGCGCGCGTGGTGCGCGTGAGCGCATCACTCCTCCCCTGGCGGCGCGTGTGAGCGCGTGCGGCCTCGTCCGACCACCAAATCAGCTTCGGTTTTTTGCGAAACCGTTTTTCAAAATTTTTCTGATTTTTTGGTTATTTTTCCAGAATTTTTTGATGACCAGAAAATAAATTCTTATTTTTAAATTATTAAAAATATTATAAAAATTATGGAAAATGTGTTTTCTGCCTTTAAATTATTTTGAAAAATATTTTTGAAAATTGTTTGTGGATCTGTCCTTATTGTTGGTTGAAATGAGTTTCAATTATATATGTTTATACATGAGTGTATTAACTACTTTTTAATTTCTGTGATGTGTTACAGAAATGGTGATGATAAGGACTCTGATTGTTCCTCGCACTCCGTTTGAGATTGCTTTAAGAAATGCAAAAGTGTATTTAGTAAGCAACTTAAGAATGCGAAGGAAGATCCGAGCTGATGACATTGATGCAATAGTGCATCACATAATATTTATGCATGAAGAAATGCAGGAGTGCATTTGGTTAGGTGGTTTAAGTATGGAAAAAGATGATAGAGTCCTGATCAAAGCGTTATCTGACTCATTTGAATATCATCCAGAACTCAGGGAGTTATTGGAAACTACCTGGTACATTGGAGATAGAATTTATAGAAAATCTATCATCCACTTTTTGGCTAGAGTTGCCAAAAGAGGAGTGTTGAGGAGCAACACCACATCTGTGATGAAATTGAGAAGTGGACGTAATGTGCATCGTCTATGGCTTCATCAACGAACTTATGAGTTACCTAATGAATTGATGAAGATGGTCAAAGTATCAGTCCCAGTGTCAAGAAAGATTTTGTGAAAATCTAGACTTATAAATTTGTTGACATGAGTGTTAATTTTAGTTAGCGTTTAATTTTATTAAATGGGATTTATGTTTCCTATTGTTATTTTGACATGAGTGTCATATTTTGGATTATTGGATTTTTTTTATATTGGTTGAATGAATGAGTTTATTTATTATGATAGCATTTAACTTTATAATAAATGTGTTTATTTAACTATTAAATGCTTTGCATTATTTTATGAGTAAAATGATTGCATATTTATTAAGTGGAGGCTTAATAAATTTAAACCAATAATATTCCCCTCTTAAGTTTGAGAACTTGATAATCCAATAATTCAGATTTACTATGCATGAAATATTAACTTGTAAGGTTGGACATTAGGACTAAGAGGGTAATTGGATACTATTAGTAGCCTTTTCGAATTGAAGCCTGATAGAAAACTTTACTGAGTTATTATTTTGGATGCATAGTAAATAGCATGTATTGCCTTATATCCTTTAATATTGTGCATTTTTTGTTCCATTTAAGATCAGAGGATCCTAATGGATACTGCTTCCAAATCAATTATCGTAGAACTTCATACAAGTATTAAGATGAATGGTGATAATTGTGAAATATGGAGTATGAAGATCCAATATGTGCTTGAAGAGCAAGAGGCTCTTGGACCATTAAGTTCAGTTATGGCTGAACCTAAGAACGGCACTACATCACAGTATAGGCGAGACTGTAATGCCTATGTGGTATAGAAAAAGAAGAATTTCACTGCTCGTGTCATCTTGCTAAGTGCAATAGATGATATCACTAAGTAGTTCAGCAAGTATCAAAATGCAATGGATCCGTGAATCACTTTGCAAGAAAATTTTATAGGTGTGTCTCTAACTGAGTGTTTTGATCATTAGTGATCAAATTTGATACTTATCAGAAGAAGTTTAATTATTCGATGCGAAAACATCTATGAGAGATGAAAATGATTAGTAAGCTTAGTGAGATTGGTCATAAGTTGACTGATGAGCAACAGGTTCTAGCTGTTATCCGTTCCTTACCCAAAAGTTAGGAGCATATAAAGATGCAACTAACTCAAACGGACAAGCATTGAGATATTTGAGGATGTCGCTTGTCATTTGAAGCTTGAATTGGACTATTTGGCACTGAGTAAGGTCAATGTCATTGTGCATATGGCACAGTATTATTCTGGTGAAATGAGTTCTAACTAGAATAAGATAAGAAGCTTCAAAAGTAGGATAAGGAAAAAGGCTCAATAGCCTTAAAAAAAAAAAAAAAAAAAAAAAAAAACAAAGAAAGAACAGAATTTTAAGAGGTCTAAAGGCAAGAAGATGGTAAATGTTTCAAGAGTGAAATATTTTAATTGCCAACGGAAAGGTCACTATGCAAGAGGTTGCACTGTGCCCAAACATATACAATATTTTGACTCATGAGTGAGTGAAATTTGTGTATCCAACTCAGAATTTCATTCTTTGTGAGTGATAGATTCAAGAGCAAAGGATCAAGATATCTTTGTTAAGAGTTTTGTTTCTGTTCTTACTTTATTGAAATTTATTTTCAATTTATATTTCGTGGATAACGGTATATGCTTATACTTAAATGATGATTATGATAGTTCGGGTTAAATGCTGAATGATTTCATTGTTATGGATGTGTACCATGACTATTTGAAGAAAATAATGAGAAAATCATTCGATAAAGGAACTAGAGCCAAATTTCTGTTGCAGTTAGTTCATTCTGATGAATGTGGTCAAATGAATGTGAGGGCAAGGCATGGGGCCTGCTATTTCATCACCTTTTATGGATGACTATACTAGGTATGGTCATTTCAATTTGATTGCTCACTAGCCAGAAGTATTGTGTTGCTTCAAGACTTTTATGAAGTTAGTTGAGAATCGATTAGATAAAAGGATCAAAGCTTTAACAACTGACAGAGGTCGGTGATATCCTACAGTAAATTTAAAGCTTCATGTGATGAAAAGTGATTGAACATCAGTTGTTCATTCTAGAAATTCACAACAAAACGATGTTGCGAAAAGGAGAAATAGGACTCTCCTAGATATGGTTAGATATATGATGGCAGAGGCAGATTTGCCAATCTCCTATCGGGGAGATAATTTATTGACTGCCACATATATTTTTAAACCAAGTGCCTTCTATCTCTGTCACATCTATAACTTATGAGTTGTGAACTGGTCGACAAGCTGACCTAAGCCATTTACGACCTTAGGGTTGTGTTGTTTACATCCATGATACATCATGTAAAATTGGTTAATTGGGACCAAGAGATAGAAAGAGTATTTATGTGAGATATTCTAAAGTATCAAAAGGATACATTTTCATGGGTGAGCAAGAAAATAGCACCGTGACAGAATTCAGATCACAAGTCATTATATTCTTAGCGAATAAATTTCCAAAGTTGGGCAAAGTGAATTAGGATTTCACTTTATATTAATCTCAGGAAAAGGAATTGTCAGGATCACTCCATCCGAGTGGGAGGAAATTAGAGGAAAAGGTCAAGGCCTTCATCCTCCAAATGATCCGGATGTTCAAGATCCTGATTCAAGTGGGAGTATTTTTCACTCCAGTGGGAGGAAAGAATATGGTATTCCTAACTCCAGTGGGAGTAAGGGAACATGGTTCCAGTGGGAGCATTTTGAATTACGATGAATATATGAGACATGTTTATCAAGATTCAGAATTGCGAAAATCTAAAAGGAAAAGAGTTATGCGCCGACGATTTGAGATCTAAGGCTCGAACAGAGTCCTTTTAGTTATCCCACAAGACAAAGAAAGAGCATAAAAATATTCGAGAAGCTCTTCCATGCCCATATAAGGAAAGTGGATTAAAGCAATGGAAGAATAAATGGCATCCATAAAATCAAATCATGTTTGAGAACTGATTGATTTACTGAAAGGACACCAATTGGGAATAAATGGATTCTCAAAGTAAAGCGAAAGACTGATAGAGGTATCGAAAGATATAAGACTCGGCTAGTCGCTAAGGGGTTTTATACAATAGGAAGAGATTGACTATGAGTAGACTTTCTCATCTGCTGTAAGATTTACGTGCATACGGTTAATTCTGGCTATAGTGGCGAGTTTGAACCTAGAGATACATCAGATGGATGTAAAGACTGCTTTTCTCAATGGAGAATTGTATGAAGAAATCTACATGGATCAACCTGTAGGTTTCATTGAAATAGGCAGCGAACATAAGGTTTGAAGATTGAAAAGATCAATCTATGGCCTTAAACAGTCTTCAACACAATGGTTCTTGAAACTTTATTATACAATCATGTCAAATGTGTTCAATAAGATTGATGAAAACCATTGCGTTTATAGCAAAAGCTCTAAAAGTAATTTTGTCATTTTAACATTGTATGTAGACGACATACTAATAGCTAGAAATGACAAAAGGTACGTAAATGAATTCAAAGAATGGTTATTGTCCAACTTTGATATGGGTCTAGCATATTACATTCTTGAAGTTAAAATTTCAAAAGATCATTCGATAAGGTTGTTGTTCTTTTCTTAAGAGAAATATATCAACAAAGTCATTGAATGATTTAATATGCGAAATTGCAAGCCCATTGATACCCCTGTTGCTAAGAATTAGTTTCTCAGCAAAGAGATATGTCCTAAGATGCCGAAAGAGATGGAACGCATGAGGAATGTTCCATATGCCAGTGCTGTGGGTAATCTTATGTATGCAATATTGCATACAAGATATGATATATGCTATGCAGTAGGCATAGTAAGCAGATATCAATTTAACCTAAGCGAAGCACATTGGAAAGCAGTTGAAATGATACTTAACTACCTCAAAAGTACAACTGATTATTCTCTCTATTTTTGAGACAAGGGTCTGCAATTAAGAGAATACAGAAATGTGATTAGGCAGGAGATGTAGATGAAAGAAAATTCATTCAAGGTTTTATATTCTTGTTTGGCAAGAGTGCCATCTCGTGGATTAGCAAGAATCAAATCTGTGTAGCCCTATCAACAATGGAAGCTGAATTTATCGCTTCCTCAACTGTTGTACAAGAGATAGTTTGGCTAAAATGGTTTGTGAGTCATTTAAGAGTAACTACCTCAGAGGTATCGGTGACAGTCTATAGTGACAGTCAGTTGTCGATAGCTTATAGTAGAGATAAGCATATTGACATTAAGTATCAATATACGAGAAATATTATTGCACGAAGAGAATGAACTTACAGTACGTTTCTACGCATGCAGATCCGTTGAGTAAACCTATAATAAGAGATGTGTTTTGAGGAACACATTAGATCTTGAGGTTTGCGTAGAATTTAATTGGTACTGTTATATTTTAATATATTCCCTTAATGTTATTATTTGCGAATAATAACGAAAGTTCATTGTTGGCAATACATGAGTGTGAATGTTTATGTGTAAACATTTACTGTTATTTATTTATGATTGAGCATGTTGGACAGAGAAGTAACCCACTCACAAGGGTATTTACCTTAGTTTTGTCAATGAGTTGACAAAAGACTAAGATGAGGCGAATTTTGAACATATGAGAATGCTCGAGAGCCTGTTCAAAATAAAAGTGCCGTCTTGCAGAAATTACAAGATTTGTCTTGTTAAGGTGTGAGATAAAGACATACATAAAGTTGTGTGCTTTGGATTGAGATCCAAATAAGTATTGTATGAAGTCCGATGGTAAGTTATATGTAACTACCATGTTCTGTCTAAAAAGGCCAGAAGTAGTCCTTAAGTAAGTGGACTAAAGTTGGATGTTTCGGTACATCGCAACCTTACGCTTCTGTATGGTGTGATATATACATTTTAAATGTAAGACATGCGCTCCTTTAAGGGAATGAATGAACACCATAACACATGTTTTATACCATGTGTGCTTATGTGACCAAGGGATGGGAAGTCAATATTATTGATCTCAACTTTTCCTATTGTGAGACCCTACCATATTTTGACCCTTAGAACCCTTAACTTATCCCTGAAGTATGATTCAGTGTGGCTAGCTTAGTTAGTTTCCAAGAGGCCATGGAATAATTTCGGTCTGGCGGACCTGACTAGAAAAGCGAGCTGAATCTTGATGGATGGCTTATAGTAAGAGGGGAAGATAGCTTTTTGATCACATTCAATCGTTTCGTGGTTCACCGGCATGCCTATTGTGGTTTCTATGAGTAGAGACATAATAGTGAACACGAAAATTGTTTTATGAGATCATGAGTTAAAACAATGAATGTGAGAAGGCAATCTAGGGTTTTGGCATACGTGTATAAGAGGATCTCGTCTTTTCGAGACGCTATATATCCCTAACAGGTGTATAGCACTAGTGCTCTCGATGTATGCTGGTCACACGGTCTATCTGCCTGTATAACTGGAGAACTCGACTGAAAATCATTCAGTCATGTGCGAGTGGGAGATGTTGGAGTCGGGATGCGCCCATGACTTTTCGGGTTGACCCGGGATATATGTATCGGACCGGGAATACTACTAAAATGGAAAGAGTTCCATAATTTAAGGAAAATCAAAGGATTGTGTCCCTTGGATTTTCCTCCTCCTTATAACCTTCCCTTTAATATGTTATTAAAGGGAAGTTACTTACTCCCTTTAATGGGAGTTAGTGCTCCTATTTATGGGGCATTCATCTCCTTTGGGAGATGAAGGCCTATAAATAGGAGGCTCCTCCTTTGAAGAAAAGAGAGGAGAAGTTCCACATACCGAAGCTCTGTCGGTTTCACCTCTCGCCGGTTTTGTACTCCAAGTGGCTTTTATACTGTGATCTAGTTGTCGTTATCCCGCTCGTGGATATCAGCCAGACCAGTGACGCTAGAAAGGATCCTTGTAATCGCTTCCGCCAAAGTATCTGCGCTACAAGAGGTAGGTAGCATATAACCCGTTTATGTTACCTCCATATATGCATGTGGCATGTTGGTATATAAATCCTTCAAATCCCAAATCACTCTTTTGTAGTGTTTAGTTATTGATGAATCAATCTATTTAAAATAATTGCAGTCATTCAAAATTTGTTATGAAAGAAATTTGTGAAATTTATTTAACTAATAAAACAAGAGAACAATATAAAGAACATAAAAGGCTTAAGAATCTACCCTATAATTTTGGCATCCAAGAAATTTCCACACATGATTCCCAGGAGTCCAAGATATTCGAGTCTCTGTAATCAAACCATAGTCACATGAACATATGCCCTCCATTTAACTCCAAACTCGATCATTCAGTAGCACCAAAGAAAACATGATCAAATTCAATTGCAATATAATTCTTGAATCTCTAACAAAAGATTTTTTTATATTAAAAAAAAAGGAGAGCTCAAGCTTGTGTAAGTAATTTAGAAGAGAAGAGGATGATGAATGAAAAATTTTTAAATGTTAAAGAATTTGATGTGTGCTTACATATGTTGATTATTTATTTATTTATTTTTACCGTTGAAGATGTATAATGAGTTCTTACTATAGAGTTCGAGTTGCCTCTGAGGTAGAGCCATTCATTGTATAGTGGGCAATTGCCCCTTTATTACTATTTTTCCTTTAAGTTCTTCTAAGAAGATTGATTAAAAGTCAAATATTTCTTATTTAATTAGAGGTAAATTATTAGGTTTAATTTCTTATATGGGCTTGCATATTAATCAATTACATTATGGGCTATCAAAACTAATAGATGAATTTAAGTGATATAAATTTGGGCTCTAAAAACATTAAGTAGGTATGAGTTTTTAATGTGTATAAGCTTAGAAGTTATGGAAACCCAACCTAAATCTAGTATATAACGAGCATAAAGGGTGAGTCAGATTTTGGTTGTCAATTTGTCTTATCCCATATTCAGAGTAAATTAATGAGATGACATTTGATTTATATTTCTATTTTGGACAAATCTAGTGATTTTTGTTCATTTGAAAATAATAAAGTTAGTCTTTTTCAAAATTCAAGTTTTATTAGTATTCGATCTTTATCTATGGATGACTACCTATATTTATTAGTTAAAGTTGCTTCGTCTAGTAAAACCTTATATACAAGTCCTCGTGATACAAAATGAAAATTAGCAAATGAAGATCTCATCGCATTATGACATTAGTGTTTAGGTCATATCTCTAAATAGAGAATTGAAAGGCTTGTGTATGATGAAATTTTTATACCTTTTGATTTAACAAACTTTCAAGTCTGTTTTTTAGTGTATCAAGGGAAAATAAAAAAAAAACATAATGAAATTAAGCGCCGATAAAAGTTTTGACGTCTTAGAACTAATTCATAGTGATATTTGTGGACTATTCCCTATAACATCTTGAAATGGCCAATGGTATATTATTACATTCATAAATGACTATTCTCATTATGGCTACCTATATTTGATTCATCAGAAGTTTCAATCAATGGACGTTTTTAAAGTTTTTAAGGCTAAAGTTGAGAACCAATTTGGCATAAGGATTAAATGTAACACCTCGATTTTCACCCTAATAGTTTTGAGCTTGTGGTTATGGTGTTTATGTACTTGCATGTGTGTATTAGGAAGTTTAAGGATATTTTTACATGATCACTTTAATTGTGTGCCTTAAGTTTGTGTGTGAAGAGAAAAGAAGGATTAGGTTGGAAGTTTGCCATATCCACCATTGATTTAGTGACACTTGGATGGTGGAGATGAGGTAAGAGAAGAAGAGAGTTGACTTTTGTTGAGGATGAGAGAAAGAGAAAGGGAAAGCAGATTTTACTCATTTCCCGTTCTCTTCCCCGTCTCAGCCTCCTCTTCTTCTTTCCTTACTCATCTTCCTCCTCTAGTGGCTGTGATTCACGCATGGGTACGGCAAAGATCCAGATTTTGGGTAAGTGTTTTGCTCTCTTCTTCTTCTTCCTTGGTCCCGTTTAGTTGTGTGTGTATGTGAATGTGTTTGGGTTTTGAGTAATTATTGTGTTTTGGGAGTAAAGGCCTAAATACCGGGTTAGCAGTATTTAGTGAATTTTATGAAGTCTGTAGTGTGATTTCGATATAAAGTGATGGCTTGATTATCTCTTATTACAGTAGAACTAAAAAGTTAAGTATACTTGAGGCATAGCAATGTCGGGATGGGTGACCTCAGGACAGCTATACAGTCGAAATTGACAGTAGTTATGGAAGAATTTTTAATTAGTAATATTGATCTGTGGACTTTCATCCGTCTAGTGGTAAAATTTGGTGTAAAAACGAGATCAAATAGGTCCCCGAAAGTCAATCTGAAGTTTGCCTCTGGTTCGGTTCGGTTCGGTTCCACCAAAATTTGACTGAAGTTTGACCGAATTTTTAAAAATAGTAAATGAGATTAAAAAGGTATAATGTGGGAAGTGTAAAGGTTTAAAATAATTTTTAGAAATTTTTGATAGTATTAGATTTGTATTTTTACGGCAGAACTGAACAGTATTAAAACGAATCGATTTAAGTGAACCGGGCCCCAAATGAACTCCGATTGAGCTAAAATTTTGTGTGGGGATATATTTGGTATTTTAAGAATGATGGAATTAATTGGGAGTGAAAATAACTTGAAGAACTCACAATTACCCTAAAACAGTGAAAAATGACCTGAAAATCAAAAATTGACCCAAACTGGTTTGACCATTTCGGTTGGATCTGGTCCGATTCAATTTTACCCATATAAATACATATATTCACCAGAGTTATCTAGAGAAACCCTATAGAAACCGACGTCCCTCCTCCTCCCTTTGGCCAAAGTGATGTTTCTCTATTCTTCCTCCATTTTTTTCATTTCTCTTCCAATATCTCCTCACATATAAGCCTCCTAAGCAAATTTTAGCCTCTCTAAAATCTGATGGTGGTGATTAAAGTTCATTTAAAGTGGAATAAGTGGTAGAAAATAAGTGGAAAAGTTTATGTGTCAAATTGAGGTATGTAAAGTTTATATTTTTAAATTGGTTTAAAGGTTCAAATGGGTATTTTAAGATGTCTAGAGTATGTTTGTGTAATTATTTGGCATAAAGGAAGCAAATTTATGGTGGTTTCTTTGATGTTTCTATTCGGCCACTTAAGGAATATAAGGAAAGTGATGGTGTTTTAAGGAGCTATGGATATAAAAGGAAGATCTAAGTGTGGAGAGCATAACATAAGGTTAGTGGATACAATATCCTCCTTTTTCCATGTTAAAAGTATGATTTTTAGTTATGTTTAAACATAAAGTATGTGAAATATGCATGTTTAATTGAATCAAACCATATAGTCATATTTAGGAAGGTTAAAAATGAGATTTTGAATGATTAAAATGAAAAAAAATAAAACATATATCATGGATAACATGTAGGTCGAATGGTATATATAGATAAAGATGAGATTTTTATGTGTTTTAATGTGATTAAATGATATAACTAGATAAATTAACATGTAATCTAGTTAATGGAATGAATTAGAGAAACAAAAATTCACATGATGGATGATGTGTGCTTTGGCCGAATTGAATAAGTGAGCAAAAAGGTGATTTTGATATGTTTTAATGCAAACTAATGATACAAATAAGTTAATTGACATGTGATTTACCTAAATGAATTATAAAGGTGATGAAAAGAATTTATGATGAATGATGAACATGTTGGCCGAATTGATCAATGTATATAAAGATATGATTTTGATTTGTTTTGATGTGAAATAATGGCATGGCTATGATATTTGGCATGTAAATCACCTAAATAAATGTTAAAAGTATCGAAAAGAATTAATCGTGAAAAATTGACATCATGGCCGAATGGTATGTATATGTGTATCCATGATGATTTCATGAGTTTTATGGTATGAGATGACACATGGATGAAAATTAAATGTATAATGATCGAATTATATGGAAAAGAATGGAATAAAATGATGAAATTCCATGAAAAGTATGACTGGTAACTTAAAAATGTGAAAAGTGGAATTTTGATGCCCCATGTAGTAATCTGGTAGTCAAGTCTAGTTCAGAATATGATGGCTAGCCATAGGGACATAAGACTGCGGGTGTGAGCATAGCGTCTCACTTACTATAGGCCAATGACGGTCCTATTCTGTATTGTTCTGTCTTAATACAGTATTGATCTATATTTCTTTTGTCTGTATTTAAAGACAGGGGTGGTCTTTTGGGGTCTCTCTGGTAAAGACAGGGGTGGTCTTTCGTGGTCCCTCTGGTATGTTTGTGAGCGTTTGGAGTTCACGTCTCATTTATCCTGATCATAGATGTATGCCAGTTTTATACAGGGGCAAATGGCAAAAGTAAGCTTGATATGGTTGATTTGTGATTAAAATGATATTCGTGTGAAAAAATGGACTTAATTGGAATAACTAAAATTTTTGAGGGCATAATTATAATTTTGACCATAAAAAGGTTAATAAGGGTAATAATTGAAAAATGAATAATTAAATGGTTATATATGTAATTAAGTGAAAAGATAAGATAAAGATATGATTAAGATAAAGATATAATAAAGATAAAGATATGATAAGGATAAAGATATGATAAGGATAAGGATAAAGATAGGGATAAGGGTAAAATGGTAATTTAAGCTTAAATGGTTAATCAAGGCTTAATGAAAAGAAAAATGTAATTTAATGGCTCATTGGGTAAATTAGTTATTATTTAAGCACTAGAATGAAATTTAGCATGAAAATGGTAGTTTAAGGACCAAAATGTAATTTGCATATTAAATAATGATTAAAAAGGTAAAAAGAATGAACTAATGGCATTTTTGTAATTTTGGTAAAGTTTAAGGATTAAATTGTAATTTTGCCATATTTAGGGACTAAATGGTAAATATGAGGAAGTTAGGGGTAAAATGGTAAATTTACACTTAGTAGGAAAAAAAGTGTTTAAGTTATGTAAAAAGTGTAATCATAAGGGCAATTTTGTAATTTAAACAAAATATAGGGATAAAATGGTAATTTGGCATAAAAGTGGTAAAGTAGGGACTGAAAAGTAATTTGGTGAATTATAAAAGGGTAAAGATGGAAATTAGGTATAAAGACGGGACGTATATGGAATTATAGAAAAAGTAGGGATGTATATGGAATTATTGGAAAAGATAAGGACATAATTGGAATTATTTAAAAAAGTTGAGGACCTAATTATAATTATACCATAGTTAAGGGACCTAAATGCAAATATGTAATTTTATGTGTATTATATATTTATATGTCCTTAAATGAATGACTTAATTGACATTAAAAATATTATTGCATGTTAGATAATGAAATAAGGATAATAATAAGTTAACTAATGGCATTATTGTAAATAAGCGAAAAGTAAAGGGTAAAACTGTAAATTGATGGAAGTCTAGGAACTTAAATGTAAATTTATCAATAACGAGGTAAATGAGGGATTTTTAAGATAATTGATAGGAAATTTGAATGTCAATTGTATAACTAATTGAAAATAGAGAAAACAATGATATTTATGTTAATATTAATAGAAATATTATTATTAAAACTAATATCATGGAAATGACAATAGTATTAAATGAAAGAAATATAGATGAGTAATATTAACATTAATAAAAGAATAAGAATACCTTTGAACTAGTAAACGATTATTATTACTGATTAGAAATAACTGAGATGTAGATTTAAATCCGTCTAATTTAATTGAAGATAAGAATAGAAATATGTAAAAGACATTGTTATAGAACTGATATAAGTATTATAGATTGGATTAATTAATTAAAGTATAAAATATGATAATTAATAAATTTTATAATATTGTACGTGAGAAATTTAGTAATGGGGTCACATAAGAATGTTAGTAACGGAACTAAAGACATGAAAAAGAATACAACTGTCAGTAAGTGTTGAAAGTTAATAGTGAAATAATAATTATTGAGATGATGATAAATTAACAATGTGGGCAATTCAGGTACTGGTGTATAAATAGTACTGTTAGGCATGGTAATAAGGAAATTAATGTAAAATAGTATTGATAGATATTTAATCAAAAATTAATAATAGAAATTATGTATAAAGTTAAGAGGATAACGATGTTAAGTCTACAAATAAGTTAGTGTATTAATTAATAGGTTTGACAATTCAAGTATATAATATGAAATATAACTGAGTAAAATTAATTAGAAAAATGGAGTAAATGTATTATGTTTATAGCTTAAAAATGGTATTGTAAAAAAAGTATTGAGGATATAAAGAAATGATAACGGTTAATCAGTATCGTAAATAACAACGATGATGACTGTTTAATAGATATGTCAGTAACTAATACTGTGCCCAAGCGTAGACTGTAACTGATGTAAATAAGTTATAAACAAGTAATAAAGAAACAAATGAACGCGTTAATAAGATAATTTCAAATATTGTTAATATAACCTGTTAATGTTAAAGTTAATAGTACAGATAATAATGATTCTGATGACAGTAATAGTAATATTAAAGTATGGTTATTAAAATCATAATAAAAAAGGTATAAGATAAATGATTAAAGCAAAATATTGGCTAGGAGATATAAAGTAAGGCATAAAGTACCTAAAAGTCTTAAGAATTAATGTTCATATAATAGAAATAAAGATATATGCTTGTGTGTGCATGTATGTTGTATTAATATGGAAAATTTAGGATATGTATCCACCATTGGGCATTTCAATGCTCAGCGCGTAGTGTGATTACTGCGTGCAGGTTATAGAAAGAAAAGAAGTTTAAAGTGGCCGAGGTTTGACGACAATTAAGATGGGAATTGAAAGCAAAAGTAAGGAGAATTAAGCATGGCATGTATACGACTGCGATGGATGAATACAAGATTATACAGGATAAGTATATGAATGGTGTGTAGTGTAATTGTTATGTTATTGTATATGCATGTTTATGATTGTAAAAAAAAAAATTTCACTGATTCTGATAAGTGCATTACAGTGTAATGTGGTGACATCCGATATCCATGCCATTTGCGGTATAGGGTGCTACATTGGGTATGGATTTTGTTCAGAGATTCCTGCTAGAGAACCCAAGGGGAAGGAAAAAGCAAGTGGTAGTAAAACCCTTTGATTTTGTGGAGGTTAGGAGTCAAAGGTTTGGGAATTACTTGATTTTGCATGTTATGTCTTTTGATTTTGTTATGATTTCTGGAAATTTGTGGAATTGAACTTGTTTGTATTGTATGAATGATGTGGGTTTTGATTATTTTTGAGTGGATTTGAGATGGGAGTTGCGTATTGAGGGATAGATTGAATTTATGTGGTTTATGGAGGAAATTTTTGGGTTTATGAATTTTGATATTCAAATTGCTTCTTTATTCAAGTGTTTAATTTAGGTAATATTATGGGTAATGTGTTTTGGTTGTTGATTTATGCTTGAATTGAAGTAATTCGGATGTTGGTTTGATTTTGGGAGGGTTTTGGGTTGTGGAGGTGATGTGCAGATCGACAATGGGAGCTGGAAATTCGACTCTGTTGCGAGCGCGACGGAGCTCGGTCATCCGAGCTTCTGCAGAAGAGTGTCTCTGTCGCGAGCGAGACCTTGGTCGCGAGCACGACAGAGAGCTCGGTAACCCGAGCATCTACCGGGCTGATCGCTTTCGCGAACTCGCCTGTGCACGTCAGCGAGACAGTGACCTCCCCGCCCTCTGTCGCAAGTGCGACAGAGGCCTTTTTGCTTTTTCTTCGTGAGCTTGGTTGGCTGTTGCGAGCTCGTCCTAGTGTGTGACCAGCCTCTGTCGCGAGCGCGACACTCCCCTAGTTTTAAATGTTTATTTTTTTTTATTTATTCTCCTTGCATGGTTTCTCACTTGTGATCCATTAATGTATCAATGTATAATTATTACATGCTTTATTATGTGTTTCTTAGTTGAATTATTGCCTAGCCTGCAAGAGTCAAGTAAATGGATAGATAGGCATGCCTATAGAGTTCTATAAGCTGCAGCCCCAATGTGTTCTGGACCCTGATCAGGTTACCGTTTGGGTCCTCACGATCCTTGTAAGTTGGGTCTTATTTAAGATCCCCTAATATGAAAATGTTTTTGGATGAAAATGAAAGAAGTTGCTTTTGTTTGTACCCACGGGTACCAATGTGTTCACTCGTTATCCGCTACTCTGAGTTTGCAGGCATATCTTTGTAAATTTGATTTCAATGTAAAATGATGAGAATGATTATTAATACTATATGGATGTTTATATTATGTAAAGTATCTGACGATTATAAATCATGCTTTAAGCCTGTTATGCTTATATATGTATGTGTGTGTGTGTGTGTGTGTGTGTGTGTACCATATGTATGTGAATTGCCTTAACGTCAACTGTGAGTGGTCGTTCATCTTTTGTGTTTTCCCCACTAAGCATTATCATTTAGCACGGGTTTTTATCCGTGCAGGTGTGGAAGCGGTGAAAGTTTTTGGGAGGTCTAATCCGCAGCAGCCTAGGCCAACACAATAGGAGGGCTTTTGTTTGAGGCTTAGTTGTTTTTGGCATTTTGTAATACATGATGTATAGCTTTTGGTTTGTAACCAATTTTGTTATTATGTAAGCTCTCAGTTTTGTATTTATGTAAAGGGATATTGTAAATGGTGATGTAATGTAAATATTTTGGATATATATATGAATGAGATTTGATTATTTCAGTCTGGGCTCAATTGTGTTTCTCTTTGAATGTATGGCTTTTTTTATGGACTTTATGGTTTCCGATTCTTTTATTATGTATGCCTGTTCTTTAGTTATGATTGCTATGCTTTGTTTAGTGTGGTAACAACCCTTATCTATGCGGGCACTCATTCCTCCATGCGGGTGAGCTCCCCTACGTATAGGTAAGGGGTGTTAAAATTTTATTGGTATCAGAGCATAGGTTTAGGCATTTCTGGGCAACCGTAGAATAGGGTTTTGTTTAGGATTAAGTTGGCCTGATACGGATATCCTTATGTTTTGTAGTTAGATGGAGTCTGCGTGCGGATCTCTCGAGGGATCAGCTGAGAGTACGAATCCCCAAGAGCAAGATCCGTTTGTCTCTGGTCCTGCTCAGCCAGCTAGGGTGCAGCCTGAGGCTCCAGTCATACCTTTTGAGGCTATGCTCAAGATATCTCAGGATATGTCTAGAGTCTTAGAGAGGGTGATGGCACCGAGAGCTCCGATTGAGAGCATGAGAAAGTCCGGAGCTGAAGATTTTTATAGGACAAGTTTGGATGAATCCAATAAGGCAGAGATGTGGATTGAAAAAGTGAAGAGGGTGTTGGAAGAGATTCGTTGTCCTCCGGATAGGGAAGTTGAATGCGTGATTTCACTCTTGCAAGGTTCCGCCTACGATTGGTGGTAACTGGTTTTGAGACAACCTCAGTTGCCCGACTCAGTCACATGGGAGTTCTTTGAGTGGGAGTTCCACAATAAGTATATGACTCGGGCGTATAACGAAGCCAGATGGGCACAGTTTTTGAGTTTCAAGCAGAGGGCTTTGTCAATGGCTGACTATGAGAAGGAGTTTAACCGGCTTAGTAAGGATGCGCCTCCGGGTGTTCTTACAGAAGATTTCCGTTGCCTGTACTTTGAAGCAGGCTTGAATGAGACTCTAAGAGCGATGTTGATTTCTTTGATGAGTTCTACGGCGGTTAGTTATTACCAGATTGTGCAAGCGGCTTTGCGAGCAGAACGCTTGGAGACTGTTTTGAGGGAAAGAGCTCAGAGGAGGAATCCCCCTCGTGGAGGCTCATCTTCGGGTAAGTGGTCAAGGAATACCTAAGGGAATCCCTCGGATGAGTCTTCCAATAGTCTTGCTGTGACGCGCGCCAAACCGGGAAGACCCTCATTGAGCCCGCTTTTAGGGCTCGAGGGATTGGTTCACATCTTTTGATCTTGGGTACCATGAGATATTTTGGAATCACCACCCAACAGAACATTGGGATGGTTCATCTAGCCCCATGGGAAAGGTCATCTAACCTCTATGGTCTAAAGTAGAGAAGGTGTTCGGAACTTTACTTTTATTTATGCCTTACTTAATTATAAATGAGTTTTTAAATTCATAAAATTCCATCTCTCATTTCACGCGATTAATGCATTTAATATAAAGGAGCATTCCAAGCATTTAGAAAGCAGTAATAAAAGCTATAAAGAAAGTGGTATATAAAGCAAGTAAATAAAACGCCAAGCACATCATTACAAAATGAAAATTGGGAAGGAACACAATCTCCAAAGGAAAAGAAAGGAAATTGGGATGGAATACAATCCCCAAAGGAAAACAAAAGCTAAATAAAATTGCTCCAAAAATAATTAATTACAAGGGCCCATAAGGTATATAAACTTCTAAATAATCAAACAAAATCAATCAAGGGAAATAACATACATAAATCGGAGTATTCATTTGGTTTGGGAACATTGGTTCCCCTATGCTCATTTAAAGAGGGATCGAAGAGTTATTTTAATTGTTGGATTGAAAAACCGGAATGAGTGATCCCATTTTTAAGAAAACTTAACCTTTCATTTTAATCCGTGACATTTTGCATTCCTTAGTTAAAATCGAGGACATTGGTCCTAATTTATTAGTAATAAAAATAAAAATAAATATTTTTTCCAAAATAGAATTTTTATTTTAAAAAGGAAATTCTCGACAAGGGAAAAAATCAGTTCGAACATCTTTGCTTGTGAACAAGCATCATTTTCATCATCGGGTAATCTTGATCTTGGACCGTCTCGGGGCCCGATGTCTACAGTTGCCCCCAATTTTGGAGAAACTAGCACGTAGGTGCCTGGGTGAGCCAAAATTCAGAAAAAAGGAAAGAAGTGCGTACCTGAGGCGACGACCTTCCCACAGCTACGCGAAAGAAATCATCTCCTCGAGTCGCCATCCATACTGTAGGGCGATCATCATCCTTCTGTATTGTATCGAGTCTTCTCAAGACTTTCGAAGTGCTGGTACCATCCTCAAATGGCGAGACACCGAGTTTGCTCCAAACTTACAAAATGTCGGAATTGTACTCTTGAACTACGCCGAGTCTGCTCCAAACTTCCAAAGTGCAGGGGCCATCCTCAAATGGCGATGCATCGAGTCTGCTCCAGACTTACAAAACGCGGGAATTGTCCTCCTGGATTACACCAAGTCTGCTTCAGACTTCCAAACTGCGAGTGTCATCCTCTGATAGCGATGCGCTGAGTCTGCTCCAGACTTACAAAATGCAGGAATTGTCCTCTTGGACTGCACCGAGCCTGCTCCAGACTTCCAAAGTGTGAGTGTCATCCTCAGATAGCAATGCGCCAAGTCTGCTCCAGACTTACAAAACGTGGGGTCATTCTCTTGAACTACACCGAGTCGCTGTCAATACTACGAAGTGCTGATAGTGTTTTCTTTTTTATAGCATAGCCTCAGCTATCCCCTGAATAAAACAAGCACTGTTAGATCAATTTTTCACAATTATCATTTTCATCATTCACCTTTCGTGAAGGTTCAATTGTTATTATCTCATCTTCTCATTTTATCATTTACGGTTTTGACATCTCAGCATATTGTTTTTAACCTTTGCTGCGTCAAAAGTGTGCCAAAGGAAAATAAGTACATAAAGGAAGCAACCGACCATCATCATACAAAATATATCTGTTTTGTACAAACAAATCTACAAATCATGACAGAAGGTCTCTCTGGGTGTCCGGTTGCGCTTCTCCGACATAATTTTCATTATTTAATATTCCCTGTAGGATTAAGCCAAAAGTGTACTAATAGGAATAAAGAAATAGAGGTAATAAAGGATCATTTATATATCGAGTGTCTGTTTGGCATAAAAATGAACTAAGGTAGATATCATGATAGGCGGTCTCCCTGAAAATCAATGGCCTCTAATTTGACCGGTCGTGTCTGTAAATCTGGTGTCCACACCCTCCTGTAGAGGCTTCACTAACCGGGATGTGCCTTATGCCAACCCCTTTGAACATTTCCTCCATATGTCTCTCATCCATATGTTGCTCCATAGTCATCAGCCTCTCATGCATAGCCTGGACTAGGGCCTCCATGCTCTTCTGGCTCCGCTCAAACCCTAGCCTAGGTGGCGGTGGCGGAGCTTTCGAAGTATATGCCCCCGGCAAATCTAGACGGTCATGGGGATGATACCCCCTAGATACCTGAGGATCTAACCCCTAAGTATATATATGAGGAGGAAAGTGCATCTGATCCCTCGGAGGTGACAGCGATGATAGAGTGCAAAAAAGATCCTCCAGATCTATATCTATATCCATACCATCTAGCGACGAGTGAGGCTCTCCTCCTCCTAGTTGCAGATAGTAATACCCCTCATCTGGCTGAGGCAGTGGAGACTCCTCCTCGGCTTGAGGCTAATCCTCGGGTGGCATTGCCGTTGTGAGCGAAGGTAAATGGTATATCTACCGAGTCTTTGCCATAGTAAGTAATCTATATCCTCCTGCATGCCCAGGCAATTGCTCCACCATGCCCATACTACTAGCAAGAACCTAGTCGACATAAATGTCCCTGTCCACAAGGGGGCTGAACGTGCTGGGGTCATGACCCAGATGCAATAGCAGTCTGGTGACTACTCCACCTATACGTAGCTGTGTTGTGGCCCTCTGGCCCTATTTGACTATACCGACCAGACTCTTATTGTCACACCCCACAAGTGGCTTATTTGGAAATCAGAATTTTAATTGGACAATTAAGGTTAATTGGGTAAAATTCAGGTAGAAAGGAGGATTTAATTGCAAGAATTTAATTTGAGTAATTAAAGATTTTAAGTTAAGTGAGTAAAAGGTATTTTGGCAGGGACTTAATTGGTTAAAGAGGATTATGTGAAATGTGTAATAGTGCATGTGTGCCAGGTGGATGAGGTGAGTGTATGGGCACGTGGGTGAGGGAAAAAGAGAGGTTTGAATGTTTTGGTTCCTGGAAACTAAACATATGAGTTTTTCTCTCTTTTGCTCTCTCACGTTGGCCATCTTCTTCCTCTCCATTTTCTGTCCTTTTTCCCATTGCATGTGTGTGTTCATCAGTTTTGAGAGCTTGGGTTATGAGTTTTGAAGCTTCAGCAGGGTAAGTAGTTACTGGTTTTCCTTTGGGTTTTAGAGATTCTGTATTGGATGTTTATTGTGATTCTACTTGTTTTCAAGCTACTGAAGATAAAAGAAAGGAGAAGGGAAAGGATAAGGTGGTGGACTGAGAGTTACAGTGGATTTCATTTCCAGGTTTGGGAATGTGTCTGTCATTTCTTGTTTTGAGTTCCAGCTACTGTTCTTCTATGATTACCTGTTGTGTGTTTATTATAGTATATGAGAATTGTAATGTGTATAACTGAATTCAGTAGAGAAGTATGCAAATGAGTTGTTGATGCTTGTATGTGGATGTAAAATTCTGGGATGGTGACTTCCTGGTTTCAGCCTCTGATTGAATTGTGATAATATGTGATTTGTACTGTGAGTCTTATAATTGTGTTCTGAAGACTTAAGGTACGTGTGTGTTTGATTGTTGCATGAAAATTGGTTTTGAGCAAGAAAGGGTTTTGAATTTAGGTAGTACTCTGTTTTAGAAATCTTCTGGTTTTTCACGTTTTCTGGGTTTCTAAGTTTTCTGGAGATTATGAAATTGGAGAAGATGAAGAATTGTGAGAAGGAGGTCACGTCACGTGACTGGTGGTCACGTCGTGACCCCCTTCTCGGCTGAAGGTCACGAGGGCGAAGCAGCTTCACGCCGTGACTTCTTCTTCACTGAAGGTCACGTCGCGTGAAGCGGCATCACGCCGTGACTCTCGCCCTTCTTCCTGCGCGACTTCTCTTCCTCTCTCAGGCATCACGTCACGTGACCGGTGGTCACGCCGTGACTGCCTTGCGTTTCGCCTGGCGCTCGCGTGAAGCTGGAGTCACGCGACGTGACTTGAGGTCACGGCGTGACCAGCCTTACCTGCTGCCCTGTTTTTTTTCCAAAATTGAGATTTTAACTTCTGACTTCAAGAATTTTTCATTACATGATAAATATTTGACCTAAAATCTGATTGTATTTTCATAATTGCATAATATTGGGTTTCAAATACATGAATAATAATAGTATTATACATGATTTATAAGCTAGTATTTATTGAAATGCTCATGATTTGTTATATAAATTATTGAGTTGTGTCATTTAAGCCTGTATAAGTCATAGTAGTGGATAAGTAAGCGCTTACTTAGGTCAGAGTGTGTGTGCAGCTGCTATATGATAAAAATGTTATATGCGGGTCCGTTTGGATCCTTGTTTCGACCATGTTTGGTCTATATGGAAATACAGCGAGACCTCGGTCTCTATATGAAAATTACATGTTTGAGACTCATGTCTCTATATGCTTGGGATATTGTGTTCTATCAGTATCCAATTGACCGTATCCACTTCTTAGGTTTATACCAGACTAATCAGGCTATGTGTTTATATGTATGTATGTATTCTATATGTTGAGATGATTTTAACAAGATTAAATGAATATGTTTTACATGAATTCTTGTATATCCTGTCTGGGTGTAATCAGAAAAGTATGTGTGTATTGTTAATCGCTTATATTGTGAATATTATAATGTGATGAGATACTATATTGTATTTGTATATTGTTATTTTGTTTTGTTCCTCCCCACTAAGCGTTATCGCTTAGCACGGGCTTCTTTTCCCGTGCAGGTGGCGAGTGCAGTTCTGAGTCGGATATCTGCAGGTCGGCCACTAGGAGTCTTTTTGATTGAAGTTATTTTGAAGTCTTCCGCTGTAACTATTTTTGTATATGGCTTGTATTTAGCAAAGTAAATTTTTGTAAAGGAACAAGTATTCTTTTTGTATATGTTTTTGCTTACGAGCCCTTTTTGTAAAACGATACTGATATGTATATGTATATGTTACAGGTTTTTCTATAAACGATTTAAAAGTTTCTTTACATATTATCTTTTGTTTTATTTTATTGGCATGTATTTGGATTGGTTTATATGTTTGCCCGCGTGGCACTCCGGTATCCTTCCAACGGGGATGGCGGGGTGTTACACTTATGACTGATATTGAGCAGTGTTCCTATAGCCATAGCCCATGGGCTCCAAATTTCTGCAGCACTGACAGCGTTAGGGCTACCTGTTCTGCCCAAATAACTACTAGCTAAGACCCTCTGAACATACCTGTACACCTGTGAGGCCAACAGAGTGCTCTTGGCCGTGTTACTGTCATAACGGGCCCCTAGCATTGTGATCACCTCCCATTGACGTGCCAAATCAGCCTTGTCCGACACTTGCGTACCGTCTCCGATTACGAGACCCATAATTTCTATAAATTTTCGACGACTCATCATCTGCTCTATGTCTTGGACACGGAACGATATGGCATCAGTGTTTGTATCTGATCTTGAGAACCACCCATACTTAAGTGTTGCCAGGAACTCTCTTGTAACCTCCGGATATGTGAGAAAAGCTAGTGTGAAGAAATCCATCCAACCCACGGCTGTTAACAACATGCGGACTTCCTCCCACATGACCATCTGTTCCAAGAACGCCTGGGACAGAAACTTACTGGACAAGAACTATGGGCAACATAGTGCCTCAAACTTTTGCCTCTGTGCATCTGTCATCCATGTTGGAGGTTGAATATCTGTTGGCTCTTTAGGTGGACTGCATCGCAGAGGCATCCCTAAAAAAAAGGAAACTTGAACAGTCATTCATTTATTATTTTTTGAATACTCCCTGAATGTTTTAGAGGGACTTTTCCGGGTAACCTTCACTGCCGATATTTCCTGAAAAATTAAAAGCCATATGTAGGGGTAAGTTATGCACGTGAATGTACACATGCTATGCGAAATGCGAGTGACATCATTCATCCGAGTGGCCCAGGTGTCGGGGCGTAATATCATTCTTTGATAACCTCCACTGATATAATTCATGGTTCGGGTTCCCATTGCACTGACTCTGTAACTCACAACTGGAAGTCTCTAGTTACCCTTGGTGCTGTTGGTCATTATTTTAAAGGTAGCGCGTCCCTTGTGGATTTTCACGCTAGCTTTTCTTAGTGGAAAATGCTTTCCCTTGGGATAGACCCAACCCAACCCAACGGCTTTTATTCATTTCATTTTTTGTAAGGCAGACTGCCTGTTTCCAGGTTTTCACCCTGCCCTTTGGCCTGACTTTTACTTAGAGAGCTAGTCACGGTTTTCAACTCTAACGGCCTTTTTTTTTTACGTTCCTTAAGGTAAGACGGCTAAAGTCCCTCACCGGCAGAAGCAACAACGGATAAATAGCATGCTTACGAAGGAAAACGATGGATTATGTTTTCATAAGGGAACTAGATGACATTAACCATACGAAGCGAGTTATAATTACCTATGTGTATATGTTTCCACGTGATTTCATTACACATGATCACTATTTAACATCAGGCTCAAAATACAAGATCATATTTAATCTCGGGATAGATCTTGAAAGCATTATAACTCATATTACCAATCAGCCCTCTTGCTCGATTGAACATTTTATCTCAAAATTTTTCTTTTGAGCCTTTAGCCATGGAACCTCTTCAACCTGTCAACATTGATCGGTTCCCTAAATTCGTTTCCATCACCATTTGTCAAGATTGCAACTCTTTTAGATAAAAGCTTCTTCAGAACAAAGGGTCCTTCTCAAGTCGGTCTGAACTTGCCTCGAAAGTCTGGAACCCCTGGCCTTATTTGCTTGAAGACTAAATCTCCTTCTTTCAGGGGGTGTTTTTAGACTTTCTTCCCGAATGATCTAGCCAGTGTCTTCTGGTAAATCTAGTTGTGGTAATAGGCCCGCATCTTGTCCTTATATAATAAGTTCAATTATAGCAACCATTGTTGTGCCCATTCCGCTTCTGGTATCTTTGCTTCTGATATCACCCTCAAGGATTGGAGTTTGATTTCTACTGGTAAAACAGCTTCTGTCCCATAAACCAAAGAGAAGGGGGTAGCTCCTATTGAAGTTCTGCCAATGGTCCTATAGCCCCACAGTGCGAAAGGTAGCTTTTCTGCCCAATCCTTATAGGTCTGCATCATCTTGGCCAGTATCCTCTTCATATTCTTATTAGCCGCCTCGACTACCCTGTTGGCCTGTGGTCGATAAGGAGAGGACTTGTGGTGCTGGATGGCATACTTCTTGAGCATCTGCTTGGTTTTAGCTTGGAATTGTACCCCGTTATCCGACACAATGTGATACGGGAGTCCATGTCTACAAATCAGGCATTGTTTAATGAACCTGGCCATCTCCCAGGCACCCAGTTTCTTAAAGGACTCAACCTCTACCCACTTATTGAAGTAATTGATAGCAACTACGATAAATATATGCCCGTTAGAGGTTGTTGGATGTATTTCTTCTATGATGTCAATCCCCCAAGCTGCGAATGGCCATGGAGAAGTAAGATTGCATAACTCTGAAACCGGTAGGTGTCTTAGATTGGCATACTGCTGACACAGTTGACACTGCTTCACATATTTAGAACAGTCTATATCCATCGTGAGCCAGAAGAATCCTTGGCGCATGATCTTCTTTGCTAGAGCTAGACCATTCATATGAGCTCCGCATACCCGAGCATGGGTCTCCTCCATAACCTTCTTGGCCTTCTTCTCATCTAAGCATCTTAGTTGTATGCCATCAGCTTGCCTCTTGTACAGCACACCATCTATACTGATGAACTGGGTGGATAGCTTGCGAACTATCCTTTGGTCCTTTTCGGTGGGCTCTTCTGGGAATATTGACTTTTCCAAATAATTATGGACATCGTAATATCACGGCTTTCCATTGGCAACCTCAATATCCCCGACCCGTTCAATTTCATTGTACGGCTTGTCTGAACTAGAAATAAGTATAAGCTTCATGGCTATTCCTTCTGTGTTATCCCACATAGACACCAGGGTGGCCAAGGCATCTGCTAATTGGTTCTCATCTCGAGGCACATAGTTAAAAGTGCAGATTTCAAATTGACCATTTAGTTCCTTTAGGCACTCTACATATGGTAATAGTCATTTTTCCTTGATAGACCATTCACCACTGACCTGATGGACCACTAAGGTTGAATCTCCAAAGACCTCTATTACTTTTGCCCCCACGGCTGAGAGCGCTTCCAACCCGAAAATGCAAGCCTTGTACTCAGCTTTATTGTTGGTGGCTTTATATCTAAGTTTCTTAGCTAAGGGAACCTTCTCACCCTCTGGAGTTACCAAAATTACCTCTACTCCAGCTCCTTTGCTATTCACTACTCCATCAAAGTACATTTGCCACTTTTGCACTGTAAAAGCTACCACGTCTTCGTCTGAGAATTCATATTTAAATTGGTCACCTTCGATCGGATGGTCAGCTAGGAACTCTGCAACTGCCTGGCCCTTGATGGTCTTTCTGGTGATGTACTCCACGTCAAATTCTTGCAGCAATATCAGCCACCTCCCAATTTTTCCTAGCAAAGAGGGTGCTTCCTGCAGATATCGAAGAGGGTTTTGTTTGGCGACTGCCTGTACCTTGTAAGAATGGAAGTAGTGTCTTAGTTTCTTCGAAGATCAAATTACTGCTAAACATATCTTTTTCACCTCAACATATTTGGCTTCATAATGAAGGAATTGTTTACTAAGGTAGTAAACTGCAAATTCAACCCCAAACTCATCATCTTGGGCCATTATAGCACCTATAGAATTTTCCTCTATTGCCAGGTAAAGGATTAATGGCCTAACTGGTCATGGCGGTCGCAAAACTGGAGGGTGTAGGAGATATTCTTTGATGGTATCAAAAGCTTTCTGATAGTTATCATTCCACTGAACTGGCTGATTCTTCCTAAGAAGCTCAAAGATCGGTTTGCACACTAAAGCGAGCTTGGAGATGAACCTGCTAATATACTGCAGTTTACCTAAAAAACTCTTGACTTCTTTTCCTTTTTGGGGCACTGGCATTTCTTTGATTTCTTTGGCCTTGTCGGGATCCACCTCAATTCCCTTTTGAGTTATCACATGGCCCAGCAGCTTACCTGAGGTGACCCCGAATACGTACTTCTTGGGATTGAGGCAAAGATTTTACTTGTCGATCCTCCGAAAGAACTTCTCTAAAGCCTTAAAATGACCCTCTCGAGTAACCGACTTGATCATCATATTTTCAACATATACCTCTACCTTTTTATGGATTAGGTCAGCAAGAATTTTGGTGGCCATTCTCTGATAGGCCGCTCCAGCATTTTTTAACCCAAAAGGCATAACCCTATAGGTGAAAGTACCCCATTCCGTGATGAAAGCCGTCTTGATCTGATCTACTATCTTGTTGAGGATCTGATTGTACCTAGCGTATCCATCCATGAAACTATACATACTGTAAGCGGCGGCGCTATCCACTAGGACATCTATGTGAGGCAAAGGGAAGTCATCCTTCGGGCAAGCTTTATTCAGGTCTCGATAGTCAACACACATCCGAACCTTTCCGTCTTTTTTGGCCATGGGGACAACATTAGCAAACCACATTGGGTATTGAACCTCCACCAAGAACTTAGCCTCAATCTGTTTGTGCACCTCCTCTTTTACCTTCTTTGCCCATTCTGGCCTGAGCCTCCTGAGTTTCTGTTTGGCTGGCTTGTATTCTAGATAGGTTGGAATGGCGTGTTCAGCAACTTCTCAATTAATCCCTAGCATGTCCTCATAGGTCCAGGCAAAGAATTTTTCATATTTTTTCAATATTCTCTCAAACTTATTCCTCTCTTCAGGAGTTATATCAGATGCTATTAGGATTTCCTTTGGGTTTTTCGAAGTTTCAAGATTAAATGAGGTAGTATTAATTGAGTTAATGTCAAATATGAATGATTCATGTTCGTCATCATGCATAATGAAAACATGAGAAACATCACACAAGTAAGCAAAGTCATTCATCTTATTGAGATATTCAGAATTACAAGCATAATTGTCAAATAATTCGGGAATGAAAAGTACATCTGAAAAGCTATCATTAAAATCTTTCGCTGATGCCGGCATTAAAGCCGACGGTCCATCTTCTCGGTTGTCTGCAATCTTCAGGTTTTTAAACTCTGGCATCGTTACTTCAACTTCCACCTTTTTCTTGCCCTTCACTCGGGTGGCTAATAATCTGCCAGTAATGACTTTTTTGGGGACTTCTCGATCCCATGCAAAACTTTGATTAAGAATCTCCTCGTCCCAGAAATATACTACAGACTTGACCGTTCCATTAGCCCAATCAAAGACATCATTAAAGATTTCAATTCTTGGGGTGACCTTGTCATCAATCCATTATGGCTCAGCCTCCCCACAATAGGCACATGCTAATGCAGCTGGCACGAAACTCTCTAAAATATGCGGGATCTCTACAGGCTATGTCTCAAGCTTGTTCTTTCTAGTTTCAACAATACAACCCAACCCCTTCCTATCCTTTTGCCTCCTTATGGTGACGGGTACCTGAGGCCCTTGTGAGTTCTTGCCCAAACCGGCCCCTGGGATGTAGTTCATCCTTTTCATCATATTGACAACTTGAGGGCTCTCCACTGAATCAACCTCTTCATTTATTACGGCCACATGGAATCCGTTGAAAGGTTGGTTAGAAATCTCGAGGACTCACACTTGATTATCACTGGCTGCCTTAATGGTCACAACTTGGCCCTCATAGGGGATTTTGATCATTTGGTGGAGGGTAGATAGAACCCCCCCCCCCCCAACTTATGAAACCAGGGCCTCCCTAATAGCACAGTGAAGTTGGCCAGGATAGGCAGGATAACAAATTCATCTTCTGTCTTAACTAGCCCAGTTTTCACCTGTGCCTTGAAAGTCCTAATGGCTTGCCTCCTTGAATTGTCATAGGCAGTGATGGTCAGGTCCGATCTGCTCAACATGCCTTCATTCATCCCAAAGGCAGATAGTACCACGAGCGGGCATACATTAATGGAAGATCCATCATCCACCATGACACAGGCCGTGTGCTTGCCATTAATCTGAGCTCTGATGTACAGGGGATGATTATGGTTGCGACCCTCAATTGGCAAGTCAGCGTTAGTATAGACTATATTCTCCCTAGATCCCCCTTTTACCATATCCAATAGCTCGGTGGGTTAAATGGTGGTGGTGACTGTTGATTCACACAAGGCCTCCACTAACTTCTGCCTGTGACTCGGAGATTGCCTCAGTAGGTCCCAAACTTATTTCTGAGCTGGTGTCTTCTTCAACTACCTCATTACGGGGTCCTCTTCCAGTTCTTTTTTCACGGGTGCTTGACCCAAATCCTGCGGTCTCTCGGCCTCGACAAGCACCCTTCCGCTTCTTGTGACAGCCCGCACTTTTTGCACTTTCCCTTTGCCCTTAGAATTCCACAAGTCCTCTGGCTCATCAACTTCCTCAACCTCGCTCTCACTGGTCGAATCCCAGCAATCTATTGCAGCCATAGGAATCCCTTCTTCACTTTCCTCAGAGCGAGTGATAGCGACATACTCATTACCATGTAAGTCTCGCAATACATACCACTCAGGTAAACTTGACCCAATTATAAAGACTGGTGGTGGCACGATATTGTAACCAGTCTTCTTCTTGCTTTCCCTCTGTTTAAGGTCAGTAATATGCTTACTGTCAATCAAGTCCTAAATCTCATGCCTTAGTCTTACACAGTGGTCTGTCATGTGCCCAGTGTGCTGTGGAAGGCGCAGTAATCATCATCTTTATGCCCTGGCTATCCTCGAGTTTTGGCCGGCTTAGATGGCAGGGGTTGCAGCTTTTCCTCTTTTATCAGTCTCTTTAATACCCATGATAAAGGTCGGCCCAAATTCAAAAAGTGCCTTTGGCTTGCCCCCGTAGCAGACACCTCAACTATCTTCCTAGTCCTGTTGCCATTGCTAGAGCCTACCAACTTATTCGCCCCCAGATTGCTATAACCCTTCTTGGCAAAGGCTTCACTATTCGCTTTCCTAGCCATGTACTCGCTTTCTGCTTCTATGGCAATGTCTTTCAGAGACTTTCAATCCTTCAGCCCTTTCATTTTAAGTCATTCTCTTAAGTATGGGCTCGTATTCCTAATGAATAGCCTGATCTGATATGACATATCAGGCTTTCTTTTCATCTCTATAACTCGATTCCTCCATCAAGTAAGATAGTCATGAAAGGACTCACCATGCCTCTGCTGCAAAAGTTTGAGGTTTTTCAGTGTTATTTTCATTCTGGTGCTACAGTCGTATTGCTTCATAAACTCCCTCGTTAGCAGATCCCAATCTTCCCTGGACCTCCTATCTAACCCATGGTACCAAATGACTGTCGGACCCATCATACTAATGCAAACGTACTACACCTTTTATTTCTTTATCAGCCCCGTGCCCTTCATAATCAAGATATGCTGCTTAATGTACGCAGAGGGGTCCGAAGTACCGTCAAATTTTGGTAAGTCTGGCATTTTAAACCTCTGGGGCAATAGCTCTTCATCACCCAACTCTATATCTTTAGAGCTGATCCCTTTCCCGGCTGATAGTAGACGTGTAATCGCTTCAATCTTTTCTTCCATCTTCTTCACCACATCATCCTCTACTTTAGGGGCCTTATTTCTCAAAGCCTGAGGAACTACCGGTTCATCCTCCTCCTCCACTATGAAGTCATCTCTTGGATCATAGATCCTTACCCTTCTTTGCTCCATTAGCATCGGTGCTCTGGGTTCAATGACCGGTTGCTATAGGAGTCTCTCCAACAATAGGCAGTTTGACTTGTCTCACAGCAGGAGCTACAAGTGGCTGCCCGGCATTCGGTGCCATTTGAGCAACAATATTCCCCATCATGGCTAACATCCTCCTCTCAAAATTCTCAAATCTTTTGCCCAAATCTTGAGTTGTCAAAGCACCCATTTCTTGCGGTAAATCTGCCATTACTGACCCAGAGGATTATTCTAAAGAGAATTCTGAGCTTTTATCTGAATTCGATGTAGGCACTAACTCTGGTGATAAACTTCTAATGAGTCATCTGTCAGATCCCCTAAACCACCCGGATGACTCAATAATGGCTGTAAAAACTCGAAAGGTTAGGATGAAGCATGAATGAAGTGCGATGTATGGCCGTGAGTTGTGCAGCATTTACAACCACATGCGAGCAAATAGACCCTTCCAACCTTTTAACTCCCGCACATGAGGTCAAATGGTCTCTCCCTAGGTAGGCTTAGCTCATGGGTTAATAGGGGATCCGATGAACGCGCGTAGTATATGGAAAAAAGCCGGCTGCATAACGTCTCTCAGAATGTGCATACGTATAAGTTTCGGCCAACATGTATTTAAACACTTCAGTCAAATTAAGGTGAATCCACTGGGGCATAAAAGCCTTTGACAGAAGACCACTCAATTCGTTTGATTTTATTCAATACATGATGGCCCACATTACAAGCATTGTATTACGGTTCATTTCACCTAGGGTAAGTATCTATTACCATTACATGAGCTTTGGTCAGGGTGATGTTACTTTAGGGCTACCCAAGTATGGTTCCTGCCAATGGGTCTAGCTCATCACGAGCATAAAGATCGATCGGGTCTCCATTCGATATACCACAAGGTACTGGATTTAGGCTGGTGATTATCCTTAATACTTTGCTACATTGAGTGAACATAGGGTCATGCTTCGGGAACGCACCAGGGTAGAATAAGGGTACAAACTGGCATAATTCTAAGGCTCTAAAGTAATGCAATGCAATTTTTGAAAAGAAATAGAATTTTAGATTTTAAAAACTCAATTATATTTTAACCAAGGCACTTTCAGAGCAAAGTCGCAAAGTCACCAGTGGAATCGCCACTGTGACGCGGTCCGAACCAGGAAGGCCCTCATTGAGCCCGCTTTTAGGGTTCGAGAGATTGGTTCGCGTCTTTTGATCTTGGGTACCATGAGACATTTTGGAATCCCCACTTAATAGAACATTGGGATGGTTCATCTAGTCCCATGGTACCTTTAGGCACATTTGGGATATTTTGGAGTCGCCACCCAATTTACAAGAATTTAGGAAAGGTCATCTAATTTCTATGGTCTAAACCAGAGAAGGTGTTCGAAACTTCACTCTTATTTATGCTTTGGTTGAGTATAAATGAGTTTTTAAATTCATAAAGTTCTATCTCTCATCTCATGTGGTTAATGCATTTAATATAAAGGCGTATTCCAAGCATTTAGAAAGCAGTAAATAAAAGCTATAAAGAAAGCGGTAGATAAAGCAAGTAAATAAAGCGATAAACACGCCAAGCAGATCATTACAAAATGAAAATTGGGACGAAACATAATCCCCAAAGGAAAAGAAAGGAAATCAGGACGGAGTACAATCCCCAAAGGAAAAGAAAAGTTAAATAAAATTGCTACAAAAATAATTAATTACAAGGGCCCACAAGGTATATAAACTTCTAAATAATCAAACAAAATCAATCAAGGAAAATAACATACATAAATCGGGGTATTCTTTTGGTTTGGGAATATTGATTCTCCCATGCTCATTTAAAGAGGGATCGAAGAGTTAGTTTGATTGTTGGATTGAAAAATTGGGATGAGTGATCCCATTTTTAAGAAAACTTAACCCTTCGTTTTAATTCGTGACATTTTGCATTCCTTGGCTAAAATTGAGGACATTGGTCTTAATTTATTAGCAAAAATCCCAATTTAGTTATAAATATGTTTTCGTGATTTTTTATCCGATGCGCGTATGAATAAAACTATTTTACTTGCAAACAAAATACAGTTATATAAATAAAAGACAGGTAAGATCTCACCAAGGGGTTCCCTACGCGTCGTGACCCCGTCCATTTGGTCGAAGCGATGCTCAAGCGAACGACATCACATTTTACCCAAACACGAAGAAAATAATAACAAAAAAAAATATTAGTAATAAATCTAACATTACACATATACATGTAAAGATAAGAGAAAAATAAATAAAAATTAATCATGCAAAAACCTAACAACAGTATCGACAATAATGATATAGTAGTAATAATAATAATAATAATAATAATAATAATAATAATAATAATAATAATAATAATAATAATAATAATAATAACAACAACAACAATGGCAAACATATAACAATGTTAAATAACAACTATAATAATAATAATGAAATGATAACAACAGTAAACAATATCATGATAATAATAACATTAATAATAATGATAACAACAACGGATGCATGGTGACATTAATAATAATAATAATAATAATAATAATAATAATAATAATAATAATAATAATAATAATAAACAAGATTAACACTAAACAATGACAATAATGTTAACAATAAGCTTATTCAATTAGATAAAGGAGGATGAAGAAGCTAAATGAACATGCAGTAACAAAAATATTAGTTTATAAAATTGGAAGAAAAATCATAAAAATCATGCGAAGGAATAAATCTCAAACTCAAAGAACATGGACGTGCATATATTAAACCACCATTCATATATTAATCAAAACCACAAAAATAAAGCAAATGAGGTGATAAAAAATGAGCCCAAAAATGTTTACCCTCAGAGTTTATAGATCAAAAATAGGATGTCTCAATCCGTCCCCTTGACGAATTTGAGGTGATAAACACAAAAAATATTTAAGAAAACCTAAGTTTTTAACACAAAAAAATCAAGAAAATGATTTTTGATGGAGTGACCAAGCGAAAAAAATTAATTTTCATTGCTCCAATCAATCTAAGAACAAAACCCTTTTAGAAAGAAGAATTAAATTCCTAAGATTTTTGAAGATATTTTTTTTTCCTCGTCAGCCTCCTTTTTCTCTAAGGAAGAAGCCCTATTCTCTTGTAAATATAAGAGAAAAATAAATAAAAATTAATCATGCAAAAACCTAACAACAGTAACGACAATAATGATATAATAATAATAATAATAATAATAATAATAACAACAACAACAACAACAACAACAATGGCAAACATATAACAATGTTAAATAACAACTATAATAATAATAATGAAATGATAACAACAGTAAACAATATCATGATAATAATAACATTAATAATAATGATAACAACAATGGATGCATGGTGACATTAATAATAATAATAATAATAATAATAATAATAATAATAATAATAATAATAATAATAATAATAATAATAATAAACAAGATTAACACTAAACAATGACAATAATGTTAACAATAAGCTTATTCAATTAGATAAAGGAGGATGAAGAAGCTAAATGAACATGCAGTAACAAAAATATTAGTTTACAAAAATGGAAGAAAAATCATAAAAATCATGCGAAGGAATAAATCTCAAACTCAAAGAACATGGACGTGCATATATTAAACCACCATTCATATATTAATCAAAACCACAAAAATAAAGTAAATGAGGTGATAAAAAATGAGCCCAAAAATGTTTACCCTCAGAGTTTATAGATCGGAAATAAGATGTCTCAATCCGTCCCCTTGACGAATTTGAGGTGATAAACACAAAAAATATTCAAGAAAACCTAAGTTTTTAACACAAAAAATTCAAGAAAATGATTTTTGATGGAGTGACCAAGCTAAAAAAATTAATTTTCATTGCTCCAATCAATCTAAGAACAAAACCCTTTTAGAAAGAAGAATTAAATTCCTAAGATTTTTGAAGATATTTTTTTCCCTCGTCAGCCTCCTTTTTCTCTAAGGAAGAAGCCCTATTCTCTTCCCCGGAAAAAAATAGTCCCCCTGCTAATGAAGACAATATCGCCTCCTTATTTTCCCTATTTTCTCAAAAAAGGAAAAGACCAAATCCCCTTTCTATTTGCTTACCCCAAAAAGACCCTGAAAGGTGAAAAATAACGGTCTTCAAAATTTTTGAAAACATAGGTTCTGCAGGTGTGGAAGGGACAGGGTCGCAGCAACGCGACGTGCGGCATGGAAGTCGCACGCGGAAGTTGTGAGGTGCGGCCCTCTTGCAAGGGGCTGCACGCAGAAGCCGCGAGGTGTGGCCCCCTCGTGGGAGGCCGCACGCGGCAGCCACAATGTGCGGCCCCCTCGTAGGGGAGCCGCACGAGGAAGGCCCCTGCGCGCAGCGTATCGTGAGCCCCTATGCAGGCACTGCGTCTCACACGCTCCCGCACGCAGGCGATGTGCTTCATGTTCGCTGCGCCATCGCATGGTCGCAATCCACCGAAAGCCCCAAAACTAAGTAAAATAAAAATAAAAATAAAGATTTTTTCCAAAATAGAATTTTTATTTTAAAAAGGAAATTCTCGACAAGGGAAAAAATCAGTTCGAACATATTTGCCTGTGAATAAGCATCATTTTCATCATCGGGTAATCCTGATCTTGGACCGCCTTGAAACCCGGTGTCTACACCTATTACGAGGGGTAGAAGCAAGGATCTTCTTTTGTATCTGGTGGTGGTAGAGGTGGTTCAGTTGGTAGGGGTGAGGTTGTGCCGGAATGTTCACACGGTAATAAGTGTCACAAGGGCGAGTGTCGTTGGTTGACTGGAGGTTGCTTCCGATATGGTAGCATGGACCATTTTTTGTCTAATTTCCCAAGGTTAAGTGTGAACAACCAGGATCAGCAAGAGGCCAGTAGAGCGGGATCTAATGCCCTACAGGTCAGTCGGGGTAGAGGTCGAGGTCGAGGTGGATGGCCTAGAGAGGGAACTTCATTTGAGAAAGTGGAACGTCCCCAAGTGGCACCAGCGAGAGCTTATCCGATGAGAGCTCGAGAGGAGCAAGATGCACCTAAAGTGATTGTGGGTAAGTTCCTACTCTTTGACACTGAATTGTATGCTCTAATTGACCCTGGATCTACACACTCATATTTATGTTCTGATAAGTTGTGTGCTAAATTGCTTAATGTGGATTAGTTAGACTATGAGATTTGTGTGACCAGTCCCTTAGGGCATAGTGTCAATGTGATTAGAGTGTATGGGAATTGTACCCTAGTGGTGCAAGGTGTAAAGTTCCCTGTGGATCTAATTAGTTTGCCTTTCCATGAGTTTAATTTGATTCTGGGTATGGACAGGTTGTCCAAGCACCGAGCTATAGTGGATTGTCATAAGAAGACAATTGTGCTCAGAGATAAAAATCAGTCTGTGGTGGTTGTGAGAGGTTTAGGTTCTGGTTTTTTGGATAATGTGATCTCGACTATGCAAGGCAGACGATTTATGAGGAAAGGTTGTGAAGCGTATTTGGCTTTGGTTTTGGATTCTAGGCGAAGTCAAGTTAAAGTTCAAGACATTCTGGTAGTGAGAGAATTTGCGGATGTGTTTTCAGAAGAGTTACCGGGTTTGCCTCCAGAGAGAGAAGTGGAGCTATCCATAGAGATTCTGTCGGGTACTACTCCTATAACTAAAGCTCCTTATCGAATGGCTCCTGTGGAATTAAAAGAACTAAAAATTCAACTACAGGATCTATTGGATAAAGGCTTTATTAGACCTAGCATTTCTCCATGGGGTGATCCGGTTTTATTTGTTAAGAAGAAGGATAACACCCTAAGGATGTGTATCGACTATTGGCAGATTAATAAGGTCACTGTGAATAATAAGTACCCGTTGCCTAGGATTGAGGACCTATTTGATCAGTTGAGGGGGCGCAATAATGTATTCTAAGATTGATTTGATATCAAGTTACTATCAGTTACGGGTCAAGGATGCGGATGTTGCTAAGACTGCTTTTCGGACGCGATATAACCACTATGAGTTCTTAGTGATACTGTTTGGTTTGACTAATGTGCCAACGAATTTTATGGATTTGATGAATAGAGTGTTTAGACTATATCTTGACCGATTTGTGGTAGTGTTTATTGATGATATTTTGGTTTACTTGAAGGATAAGAGTGAGCATGAGGAACATTTATGGGTTGTGCTTCAAGTTTTGAGGGATCACCAGTTATTTGTGAAGCTCAGTAAATGTGATTTTTGGTTAAAAGAAGTGTCTTTCTTAGGACATATTGTTTCTTCTGAGGGTATTCGGGTTAAATCGTCTAAAGTTGAGGCAATTGTGAATTGGATGCCACTGAGGAATGTGCCTGAAGTGAGGAGTTTTCTTCAATTAGCTGGTTATTATAAGCGGTTTGTAAAAGGGTATTCGGTTATTGCTTCGCCTTTGACTAGGCTTCTTTGAAAAGGAGTTAAGTTCGAGTGGTCTGATAGGTGTCAGGCGAGTTTGATCACCTGAAGAGTTTGTTAGTTAAGGCTCCTATACTTACTCAATCCATCTTGGGTAAAGAGTATACTATGTACAGCGATGCTTCGGGTATTGGACTTGGTTGCATTTTAATGTAAGATGGTAAGGTGGTAGCTTAAGCGTCCAAACAATTGAAGCCCCATGAGCGAAATTATCCGACACATGACTTGGAATTGGCTACTGTAGTTTTTGCTCTTAAGATTTGGTGTTATTATCTGTATGGGGAAACTTGTAGAATCTTCACCGACCATAAGAGTTTGAAGTATTTGCTCAAGCAGAAAGAACTCAATTTGAGGCAACGTCAGTGGTCAAAGTTGTTCAAGGACTACGATTGCATAATAGATTACCATCCGGGCAAAGCGAATGTGGTCGCTGATGTCTTGAGTTGGAAGTCAGTTTCAGCTCTAGCATTGCAGTATGATTCATGGAGATTTGATTCTGAGGGAGCTCTGATCTCCCAGTTGAGAACTAGGCCAAATCTAAATCATTTGATTATTAATGCTCAGATGAGGGATCCTAAGTTGTAACATTCTTTGCAAGTAGTTAAAAGTGGAGGTCAGACTGAGTACTCTGTGGATAGTGAAGGGGTGCTAAGCTATAGAAATCGTTTGTGTGTGCCTAATAACGGAGAATTGAAGAGAAAGTTGTTACAAGAGGCGCACACTGCAGTTTTTGCTATGCATACAGGAAGTGTTAAGATATACCGTGATTTGAAGCCATTCTATTGGTGGCCCGGTTTAAAGAGGGACATTGTGGTCTTTATTTCCAAGTGCCTAACTTGTCAGCAGGTAAAGGCCGAGCACCAAGTTTTGTCGGGTTTGCTCACTCCTTTGCCTATTCCTCAGTGGAAGTGGGACAACGTCACTATGGATTTTGTATCGGGTTTACCCTTGACTTAGAGGACGCACGACTCCATATGGGTAATAGTTGATCGGCTTACCAAGTCAGCTCATTTCTTGCCGATTCGACTCAATTATCCTAAGGATTGGTTAGTAGAGATTTATGTGAATGAGATAGTTCGGTTGCATGGAGTTCCCTTATTGATTATGTCTGATCGGGATCCCAAGTTCATGTCGAAGTTTTGGAAAGAATTGCAGTCCGCTTTGGGTATTCGACTAAATTTCCGCATTACTTTCCATCCTCAGACCGACGGTCAGTCAGAGAGGGTTATTCAAGTTCTAGAGGATATGCTCCGGGATTGTGTATTGGATTTCTCGGGCAGTTGGGACAGATATGTATCGTTGATGGAGTTCGCATACAACAACAGTCATCAAATGAGTATCGGGATGGCCCCGTACGAGGCTCTTTTTGGACGAAATGTAGGGCTCCAGTGTGTTGGACTGAATTGAATGAGCATTCCATTGTGGGTTCGAAATTGGTTAGGGACACTGAAGAAAATATCAAATTAGTTCAGCAGAATATAAAGGAAGCAAGAGACCGATAGAGATCCTATGTTAATTTGAAGCGAAAAGATATTCAGTATGAGGTCGGAGATAAAGTTTTCCTGAAAGTGTCGCCTTGGCGTAAGATTCTCCATTTTGGCAAGAAGGGAAAACTTAGTCTGAGGTTCATAGGGCCGTATGAGATTTTGGAACGGATTAGACCCGTTGCCTACAGATTGGCGTTACCGAAAGAGTTAGCCAAGCTTCATGATGTGTTCCACGTGTCGATGCTTCGTCGGTATAGGTCAGATGCCTCACATGTATTATCGGTTCAGGATGTGCAAGGTCAATTAGATTATTCTTATGATGAGGAATCCAATGTTATTTTGGCTCGGGAAGTGAGACAGTTCCGAAACAAGCAGATTCCGTTGGTTAAAGTATTGTGGCAATATCATGGGGTTGAAGAAGCTACTTGGGAACCAGAGTCCGTTATGAGATCTCCGTACCCACAATTGTTCAGTGTAGGTGAGAATTTTGAGGACGAAATTCTTTTAAGGAAAGGAGAGTTGTAACACCCCGATTTTTACCCTAGTAGTTTTGAGCTTGTGATTATGGTGTTTCTGTACTTGCATGTGTATATTAGGAAGTTTAAGGGTATTTTTGCATGATTGTTTTAATTATGTAGCTTAAGTTTGTGTGTGGGGAGCAAAGAAGGATTAGTGTGGAAGTTTGTCATATCCACCATTGATTTAGTGACACTTGGATAGTGGAGATAAGGTAAGAGAAGAAGAGAGTTGACTTTTGTAGAGGATGAGAGAAAGAGAAAGCGAAAGCAGATTTTGCTCATTTCCCGTTCTCTTCTCCGTCTTAGCCTCCTCTTCTTCTTCCCTTACTCATTTTTCTCCTTTAGTGGCTGTGATTCACACGTAGGTGCAGCAAAGTTACAGATTTTGGGTAAGGATTTTGCTCTCTTCTTCTTCTTCTTATTCTTCTTTTTCCTTGGTCCCATTTGGTTGTGTGTGTATGTGAATATGTTTGGGTTTTGAGAAATTATTGTGTTTTGGGTATGGATTTTGTTCAGAGATTCCTACTAGAGAACCCAAGGGGAAGGAAAAAGCAAATGGTAGTGAAGCCCTTTGATTTTGTGGAGTTTAGGAGCCAAAGGTTTGGGAATTACTTGATTTTGCATGTTTTGTCTTTTGATTTTGTTATGATTTCTGAAAATTTGTGGAATTAAACTTGTTTATATTGTATGAATGATGTGGTTTTTGATTATTTTTGAGTGGATTTGAGATGGGAGTTGCATATTGAGGGATAGATTGAATTTATGTGGTTTTTGGAGGAAATTCTGGGTTTATGAATTTTGATATTCAAATTGCTTCTTTTGTCATTTTGATTCTTCATTCAAGTGTTTAATTTAGGTAATATTATGGGTAATGTGTTTTGGTTGTTGATTTATCCTTGAATTGAAGTAATTCGGATGTTGGTTTGATTTTGGGAAGGTTTTGTGTTGTGGAGGTAATGTGCAGATCGGCAATGGGAGCTTGAAATTCGACTCTGTTATGAGCGCGACAGAGCTTGGTCATCCGAGCTTCTACCGAAGAGTGTCTCTGTAGCGAGCGCGACAGAGAGCTCAATAAGCCGAGCATCTGTCAGGCTGATCGCTGTCGCAAGCGCAATAGTGACCTCCCCGCCCTATGTCACGAGCGCGACAGAGGCCTTTTTGCCTTTCCTTCGCGAGCTTGGTTGGCTGTCGCGAGCGCATTCCGACGTGCGACCAGCCTTTGTCGCTACCGCAACTGGTCGTCGTGAGCGCGATACTCCCCTGGTTTCAAATGTTTATTTTTCTTATTTATTCTCTTTGCATAGTTTTTCACTTGTAATCCATTAATGTATCAATGTGTAATTATTACATGCTTTATTATGTGTTTCTTAGTTGAATTATTGCCTAGCTTGCAAGTGTCAAGTAAGTGGATATATAGGCATGCTTATAGAGTTCTGTAAGCTGTAGCTTCAATGTGTTCTAGACCCTAATCAGGGCACCATTTGAGTCCTCGCGATCCTTATAAGTTGGGTCTTATTTAAGATCCCTCAATGTGAAAATATTTCTGGATGAAAATGAAAGAAGTTGCTTTTATTTGTACCCATAGGTACCAATGTGTTCATTTATTATCCGTTACTCTGAGTTTGCAGGCATATCTTTGTAAATTTGATTTCAATGTGAAATAATGAGAATGGTTATTAATACTATATGGATGTTTATATTATGTGAAGTATCTGACGATTGTAAATCATGCTTTAAGCTTGTTATATATATATACATATATATATATATATATATACACAATATATATACATATATATATATATATATATATATATATATATATACATATATATATACATATATGTATATATATATATATATATATACATATATGTATATATATACATATATACATATATGTATGTATACATATATGTATATACATATATGTATGTATACATATATGTATGTATACATATATGTATATACATATATGTATGTATACATATATGTATATATATATATACATACATATATGTATATATATATATACATATATATATGTATATATATATATACATATGTGTATGTATGTGTGTGTGTGTGTGTGTTCCATATGTATGTGAATTTCCTTAACGTCTACTATGAGTGGTCGTTTATTTTTTGTGTTTTCCCCACTAAGCATTATCGCTTAGCAAGGGTTTTATCTGTGAAGGTGTGGAAGCGGTGGAAGTTTTTGGGAGGTATGATCCGTAGCAGCCTAGGCCAACACAATAGGAAGGCTTTGTTTGAGGCTTAGTTGTTTTTGGCATTTTGTAATACATGATGTATAGCTTTTGGTTTGTAACCAATTTTTGTATTATATAAGCTCTCAGTTTTGTATTTATGTAAAGGGATATTGTAAACAGTGATGTAATGTAAATATTCTAGATATGTATATGAATGAGATTTGATTATTTCAGTCTGGGCTTTATTGTATTTCTCTTTGAATGTATGATTTTTTTTATGGACTCTATGATTTCCGATTCTTTTATTATGTATGCCTGTTTTTCAGTTATGATTACTATGGTTTATTCAGTGTGGTAATAACCCTTATCTATATGGGCACTCATTCCTCTATGCGGGTGAGCTCCCCTACGTATAAGTAAGGGGTGTTACATTAAAATTGTTAAGTTTGATCATGGTGGTTAGTACTATGACAAATATGACGAATTAGATGAACGACGTTAAAGATCTTTCATTAAATTCCCAAAGGAATGTGGTATTTTCCTAAATTACACCATGCCAAGCAAACCTAGCATGAATGGTGTTGTTGAAAAATGAAATAAAATGCTTAAAGATATGGAAAGAAGTATGATTAGTCATCCTAGTTTGCTAGAATCCATTTGGGATGAAGCACTAAAGACTGCAACATGCATTCTTATTAGAGTTCCAACTAAAGCAGTAGCAAAAAATATTTATGAGCTCTAGACATATAAGAAACCTAGCATTAGGCATTTGCACATTTGGGGCTATCTAGTTGAGGCAAGGTCATATAGGCTAAATGAAAATAAACTAAACTCGAGAACTATCAGCTAATACATTGTTGGATACACTAAAAGGTCAAGGGATTACAAATTTTATGATCCCACTAATCAATCATTTTTGAAGATGGAAATGCCAGATTCTTTGAGGAAGTTGAGTTCGGAAAGGAAGATAAGGTCAATAACATTAATTTTTAAGCGAAATTTGTTTCTTTTCATATAGTTGCTATTGATAATGATCAAATCCATATCATTGACATTGTTTAAGAAGCAAATACAAATAAGACAATGTTAATAACTTCCCTATCAAATATCAAAAAGTTGCTTCTGAAAAGCAAACTCAACTACCTCAAGAGCAAGCACCATCAGTGGTGTTATAAATTTCATCCAGTTTTTATCTCTTTAGGTTTTAAGATGAATACAATTGACTATTATATATACCATAAGTTTAATAGGAGCAAATATATTTCTTGGAATAACATACATTTTCTAATATAGATTATGTTGTTAGGATATTAGAAAGATATTTGGGTAATCATAATATGGATCATCAGGAAGCAGCCAAATGGATCGTGGAATATTTACAAAGAACTAAAGACTACATACTCACATATAAGAGATCAAAACATTTGGAGATCATTAGGCATTATAGTTTCGATTTTATGGGATGCCAAGACATTACAAAATCCACATCTAGCTAAATTTATATAATGTTTGAAGGAGCTATTTCTTGGAAGAATGCTAAGCAAACACTCGTATCTTCTTCTAAAATGGTAGTTGAATTTATAGATTGTTATAAGGCATCTAATCATGAGATATGACTAAGAAACTTTGTCACTGGGCTGTGAATTGTGAATGGCATTGAAATGCCATTGAAAATGTCTTGTGACAATAAATCAACTATATTGTATTTTAATAACAACAAGAGTTCTATAAAGTCAAAGCACATCGACATTAAGTTCCTTGTTGTTAAATAAAGAGTCCAGAGTTATTATAGAGCATATTGTCACAAAATTCATGATTGCGAATCCGCATACTAAAAGGGTTTACCACCTAAGGAGTTTCATAAGCATATTGCTCATATGGGTGTTAACTATTTAATGATGTGCTAGTTTAGTTGGAGTTTGTATTCTTATGTTCTTAATAACATGCACACCTTATGGTTATTCTTTGCAAGATAAAGTATATGGCTATTTTACACACTAATTATATTATATGTATTATATTTTGGCATGATCTCATAAGGAGTAAAGTAGGACTAGTTAGAAATAGGCATGTTGAGATCACATATACGTAATTTCCATACCACATACCATACCCGATCTATGTCATTGAATATGTAAGTATGGTGATCATTGATAGGCCGATTCGCGAATTTGTGTGATAAATGCCTCTTTAATTCTATACCAATATACTAAATGGATTAGATTGTAACTAAAGAGATGTTTCAATGTATTATAGCCATTTCAATGCGCACGTTAGCATAATATAATTATATATCTAATAACAACAAAGGTAAAGGTAATTTTTTTTTAATTTTAGAAGAATAACTTTAGTTTATATGTCTAGATGATTAATTTTCATGATGGTGGATCTAATTTATTTATATTATATAAAGGCTATTTAATTGGTATGAAAAGATTATTTGCGAAAAAAAAAAAGAAAAAGTAATTATTAAATCTTTCCATATGTTAATTCAGTTAAAAAATTGTGTTCGCATGATTTGTTTCTAAAATTGATAGTTTAGAATTTGATTTGCATGAATTTGATTTTGCATGAGTTTACAAGTATATTTAAATTAATCTTTAAATGACATATGTATGAAATAATTAGTATAAGATATTTTTATTTTTAAAAATATATATATATAATGTTATTCTGTAGAAAAAAATTATTGCATAAAAATATAAAATTTAATAAATAGTATTAATTTTAATTTTAATTTTGAAGGCGTGTACCAAATTTTTGAGGAATTTGTATATTCTTTTAATTGTTTTTTTAGGATGTTATATTTATGACAAAAAATAGTAAATTAGTGGAGAAATTATTATATATGCACATATAATGTAGGAAAAAAAATATCGATTCCATTTACTTTTATAATTCATACCATAAGATAATCAGGGTTGGGAGTAAATATTGGCTTTTAGTATGACACTTCAAGCCCATCAACGAGATTAAGGAGATTGAAGATTAGTAACAAACTAACATCTGCAGAACTTGTTTGTAAGATTTCTAATAGAAATCGGTACATGCATTTGCCGATTTTTGACACTGCAAAAACCTAAATATTTTAACTGTAATCCCATTTTTCTAATTTTTTTTTAAAAAAATATGCCAATTTAAAAAAAGAAAACCCACATGGGTTTGGTTAGAATTTATGAAAACCTAACTAAATCTAGTACATAAGGAATATAAAGGAATGTGGTCACTGAGTAAAATTTTAGTTGTTGATTTGCCTTATCCCATATTTAGAGCAAATTAGTGAGACCATGAATCCAAATTTAGAAGCACTCAATCCTAAGTGCACGATTCATCAAACATGGATATAGATATGTTTTTAATCACTAGTTAATTTGTTTAGGATGTGTTCGATAAAGTTGTAGTTTTTTTAGTTTTTTGTTTTTAAAATCTAAAAACTATTTTTAGTTTTGTTCTTTATTTTTTAGAAAACTGTTTTATATATTTAAAAATTTTATTATATTGTTTTAATTATTCATGTATATTTTTTAATTATTCATGTACATTATAATAATGACTTCGGTGGTAGCAGTGACAGCAGCAGCAGTATCGTTGTGGTGGTAACGGCAGCGATATTGTAGTGGTAGCGGCAGCAGTATGGTGGTGGCGGAGGTGGAATTGGCATGGTGGTGGAGGAGGCGGTGGCAGTGTGGTGGTGGCAGAGGTGACAGCAGCGTAGTAGTGAGCGTGGTGATGGTGGAGGAGGCAGCAGCATGGTGATGGCTGAGGCAACAGCGGCGACACCATGGTGGTGGTGGAGGCGGCAGCAGTGTAGTGGTGGCAGAGGCAGCAGCGGCATGGCAGTGGCGGTGGTGGTGGAGGTAGCAGTAGCGTGGTGGTGGTGGTGGTGGAGGCAGCAACGGTGTGGTGGTGATAGAGGCAGTGGCAGCGTGGTGGTGGTAAAGGCGGCAACAGTGTGGTGGTTATCACCGTAGTGGCGGAGATGGCAACGGTGTCGCCGTGGTGGCGGCAACGGTGTGGTGGCTGTCGCCGTGGTGATGGAGATGGCAGCGGTGTGGTGGTGGAGGCAGCAACAGTGTGGTGGTCATTGCCGTGGCGATGGAGGTGGCAGCGGTGTGGCGGTGGAGGTGGCAGCGGTATGGCGGTGGCATGGTAGTGGTTGAGGAGGCAGCGGCAGGGGAGGCGACGGCGGCATTGTGGAGGTGGTAGTGGTGGCGGTGTGGTGGTAATAAAGATAAAGTAGCAAAATTCTAAAAACCTCATTTTGAAGATTTTTATTTTTTGTTTTAGATGTGAAAATCAGTTTTTTAAATTTTTGTAAAAACCGAAACGGAAATGAGTTTGCTGAACATGTTTTGGTTTTATTTTTTAAAAAATAAACAAAAAAATGAAAACAAGAATCTCCCCGAGCGCACCCTTAACAATTGGCTTGGGATTTGGATTTTACAAAATTATTCTCGTTAATTTTGACAAAACTAACTTAGAATTATAACAAGTTGTAACACCTTGCCTCTCTTACTTTTTTTTCGTTTTTTTTTTTTAAAAATAAGAATTTAAAAATCATTTATTTTGTTTTAGAAACATATTAAAATTTTTCCTCTCTTAACATCAAATTCTAGCATCCATGACTTTCCATATTAGTAATAAATTTTTGGTAAAGGGATAGGACTGAGATTTAATCTACAATTTTATTTCAACTTTTTATTTTCGCAATTAGCACTTCAACAAATCAAATGTTAAAAATTCAATAGCTCAAATTAGAGGGGGCAAATGGGTGGGTTGGGCGGGTTTGGATTGGGTCATAAATGGATTGGGTCATAAATGCGTGGGTCATAAATGGGTCAAAAATATATGGTTCATAAATGGGTCAATACCCAAATGAGTTGGGTGAGTTTGGGTCGACCCATTTTACATTTTTTTAATGAAAAATAATTATTGATATAATAACGGAATATTAAAAAGATTATTATAAAACTGTTGGCCCAAATGGGTCGGTGGAGATCCAAACGGATCGGGATATCGGTTGACTTATAGCTGTCCAATTTACTATTCATTTGGTAAAAATTTTGGCAGTATAATGGCTATATATATAGAATATCCTTCCTGCAATTCAAACAATCCACAATCACACAGAGAGGTACAATAACACAATAATTTATAAACCAAATGGCCCTTTTTTCATTTTTAAGCCAATTATGTAATCCTAAATTATTTCACTCACTTTCTAAGCTCAATTTCTCCCAAAATTAATTTTATAATTCTTAAAATATATAAATTAGTCTACCTGCAAAATTTCAGCTCAAATAGAGTCCGTTTCTCGATCTGGTACATTTAAATCAGTCCATTTCGATAATTTTCAGTGTTACCAAAAAATTAATTTTTCGCTGTCAAAAATTTCTATATATTAATGTAAGTCTATATATACCATTAAAATAATTTTTAGAAGTCATTTGCTATTTTTAGAGGTCTAGTCAAATTTTGTTCAAACCGAGTACCCTTTAAAATGAGCCGGGCTTTTTTTATTATTATTATTTTTGACTTTTGGAAATCTATTTGAGCTCATTTTTGTCCAAATTTTACTCTCGAACTCCTTGTGATTAGTATTTTCCCATGATCAAATAAAATATTTTTTTACCTCCGGGTGTAATTTTTGTCCCAATGCACTATTTACCGTCAAAAAATACTATTCAAGACTAACCCGGCCATTACAAATTTAATCAACAAAATACGCATACACATTACACAATAATAATACAGCGGGACAAACTAAGCAAAAGATCTTGTTTATTAAGGCAAAAGTTTTTAATATTCAAGAAATAATGAAAAAAAAAAAGAACAAACACCCATTGGGCACAGGAAGAATGATCCAAATGGGTTGTATTTTATGTGGGTAGATTTTGGGTGGGTTTAAATGGGTCAATTTTTTAGTTGGGTTGGGTTTGGGTCAATTTTTGTTAGGTGGGTTTGGGTTAATTTTAACATGTATAGCTCAAATCTCTTATTAGAACAGTACTATTCAACCAAAATTTATTTGTAAACATTAATAGCTATGTATAAATTTAGTAATTTTATTATACTAATAATTGAATAATTTTCTTGGAGCATATATATTGCAGATTAGTTGTACTTTTAACCACTAAATTATTAAACATTTTATTTTCGAACTTTTAATTGCTATATATAAATCAACTGCCACTACAAGAAAAATTGAAAATAGAGACGAAAATTTTTTCGTCTCTATTTAGAGACGAAAATCAGTTTTCGTCTCTAAATAGAGACGGAAAGATCTATCATTCCCTATTTAGAGACGGAAAAACTTTCGTCTCTAAAATTCCATCTCAAATTACTCTATTTAGCGACGGATAATGGATTCAGTCGCTAAAAATGGCGGGATTGATTTTTCTCCATATTTAGAGATGGAATATTGTTTCCGTCTCTATTTAGAGACATAATACAAGTTTCGTCTCTAAATAGAGATAAAAATCAATGTCCGTCTCTAAAAATAGAGACGGACGTTGTTGTCCGTCTCTAAATAGAGACGGAATATCAATTTCGTCTCTATTTAGAGACGGAACTTGTGTTCCATCTCTAAATAGAGACGGAAATATTATTACGTCTATATGTTTAGAGATAGAAAAAGAATTCTGTCTCTAAATTTCGGGGGTATAAAAACCCCCTTCCTTTTCTTTCCCCCTCCTCCTTCTTTTTCCCCTCCTCCTTCTTCCAGATCCAGTCGCTGTCCCCTCCTCCTACGGAGCCGTCGCCATCCGGTTACCGTGCCACCGACGAGTCGAAACCGGCGATCTTCTCTGCCTCGTCACCTGCTCCGGCGTCCCCTGTCCTCCGACGAGATCTGCAACAGGTATTTTTTTATTATTATTAAATGTAATATTATATTTAAATGTAGAATGTTATATGTTGTTGTGTATTTTTTTAATTTAGTTTTATTTATCTTGTATTTAAATTATTTTAAAAATTTTAATTACTTTAGAATTTTAGAAATTGGTTATGTAGTTATTTTTTGTGTTATAGGTGTATATTGAATTATAATTTTTTGAATGTGTATATTTATTGGGTTATTTGGTTTTATTGAATTATATTATTTTGAATGTACTTTTTTGGTGTTAAATTTGTGGGTTATGTTATAATTTATGTTATGTTTATATTATTTATAATTTTGTTGTGTAATGGATTTGTATTTGTTATTAAATTAGTATATTATTTGTGTATATATATAGTGTTTTGTGTGTGTATATTATATTTTATTAAAATGTTTATTATGTTATTATAATTTTTTCGAAATTGTGGCATATTTTTAATGTTTTATTTTGGTATTAAATTGGGGTATATTAACTTTTTTGTTGTATATATCTAATATTTTATTATGATTGTTATTATGTAGATTTTTTTTATGGCATGCTTGTTAAAATTATATGTATTATTAATTTAAATATGTGTTGTGTAAATTTTTTGTTTTCTTTGAAAATTTTTTTGTATTCTACGTATGGTTATTATAGTTCAAATATTATGGTATTAAATTTGTGTACATATATTATTTTGGTGTATATATATATTTTTTATGATTTTTATTATGTTGATATAGTTTTTATTTTTTGTTTTATGGGATGTTTGTGAAAATTATATATACTAATGTTTTAATTATGTGTTATATATATGTATGCCTAATTTTTTTTTTTTGTGTATACTATTTGTATTGTGTATAATGTGGTATAATTGTTATTATACTTAGTGTTGTGTAAATTTGTATTATGTTTAATTTCATTTGAAGTATGTATTACGTATATGTTGTTAAACCAATAGATAACATTTATAAATTATATTATATTTGTGATTGCATGTACTCATAACCGCCGCAACCGGTTCCGCATTTAGCTGTCCTGTGCGCCGAATCTCTGCCTGTTACCGGTTGCTTCACCCGAGGTAAGTTTGATATGTACTTAAATTAGGTTGTTAATAATATGTATATGTTTGAATTAAGTTGTCTCAATTAGAAAATTTATTTGTATTAATATTTATTGTTCTGTGTATATACATTTCATGACCGTATTGTAATTTGACTGTAATGACTATGCGAAAATGATACTGTAATAATGTCATATGGTGCCGTAGTGTGATGATTAAATTAAATTACAAATGTTATAGTTCTATGTAGGTAATTGTGCTTAGTATTTTCTTTTAGACATTGTATAACTTAAAAGGATAAATTCATAACTGTTGGTGAATTTATCCTTTTTATGCATGTTTGAGGTGGAAGGGGAAATTTGATATTGTATTGATTTATTTATGGAGTTGAGATGTATTGAAACGTTATAAAAATGTGAAATTTGCTATTGTTTAACAAGGGGATAGGGACCCGTACAAGGGAAACGCTATCCGTTTTTTCATAGAATTTTTAGCATTGTAATTTTTGTAAGTAATGTAATTTGTCATGTATGAATGCAATTATATATAGATGTCAGTGTAGATTTAATTTTTCGATATCAAAGTGATTTTGATAATAATAAATATATATGTGTATGAGATTTTTGTTTAGGTATTTTAATCATGTTTATATTTTGTGCTGTGCATATATATGTTGATATAATTTTTATGTTGTTGATAATTTCTATTATATATATAATTTGGTTAAATATACTAGCATATTGTTTATGTTTTAATTCCATATTATATTTATCTATATTTATTTTACGTGTATTTGTTTTGAGTTGTACTTGTTATTATGTTTAAAATTTTGTAAGAGGGTATTAAATGTGAGAGCTTATTGTAAAACTAATTATGAATTAATTTGAAAAAATAGAATATAGAATTGAATTGAATTTAATTATGATAATTGACACGCTTCGGTACTAATTATGTATTTATGATTGTTGCACAACAGTTTAATAATAATGAATAATTAAGACAGAAGTTGGATGTATAGAAGACTAACGCCTGATGGTTACATTAATCTTGAGTTTGCCGAAGGCGTTCAATCTTTTATTGAGTATGCAATCTCTCAACCTGCATACATGGACGGTTTGAAAATTAGATGTCCATGCAAAAAGTGTAAACATAGGTGTTATATTCCTACGGAGGATGTGCATCTACATTTGCTGAAAAAGGGTTCTGTGCCAAATCATTTTGAATGGACAAGGTATAGAGAGCCAATAACTTGTAGCACATCTAGAAATTCGAAATTTGGACCAGATACAGTTGATTCTGAATTGCATTCGGAATTTGTACCAGAGATGTTTGAATCTGATTTGCATGGGGGGGGGGGGGGGGAGATTTGATGACAAGCAATGTTTTTGCTACAGAAAATCTTTATGCCCAAATGGTTTATGATGCAGCGGGGAATATATTTTCGTCTCTATTTGTGTTTAGAGACAAAATTCCGTCTCTAATTTGCGTTTTCCTTTTAGTGTGCAGTCATATCCAATGAACTACATTAGTACTAAAGCAAGGAGGCATCATAGCCTATCTTGAATTGCAAAACTGATAGTTCAAAAATTTTTACATGATTACCATGTTTAGTATTCTATCATAATCTAGAAATAAGGGCCTTGTTGAAATAAAAATAAGAACTAAATTATTTTATTGATATAAATCAAATTTAGAGGCTAATCATAATAGACATTATCTTAATATAGTTGTGGATGAATTTGTGATATACTTATTCTAAGAATAATTTGATATGAATGTATTAAATTGGCGCATGAGTATCAAATGGGCTAAGTTTTACTTAAGAATTTGTTTTAATTCTATATAAAAAGCCATATTCTGTTTATAGTTTTATTTTACCTAAGAATTTATCAAATGTTGTGCGAGTTATAAGTCCATGCACCAAGCGTTGTGCATTGTCCGATCACCGTATTGATGTTAATCGGATAGGGGTGGGCAAAACCCGACCCAACCCGAACAACCAGAATAGCCCGAACCGAACTAGCTGTTTGGATGGGATTATTTGGATAGTTCGATTCAAATGTTAAAAATATTGAAATTTCGGGTTCGGTTCGGGTGAAACCTTTCTTAACCCGAACCCAACGGAACCTTTATATATTATATGTGAGGCTTTGAATAACTTTCAAAGCTTTGGCCCAGTGGTGGAGGTAATAGATTTCATACTCTATTTACCCAAGTTCAAATCTTTGGCCATGCACTTTTAACTATTTTTTGTTCTTTTTCCTCAGCCACTCATTTCTTTAACATTTTTTTTCCTCTTTATTCTTTTTCTTCGGCCACTCATTTTTTTAACCTTTTTTTTTATTCTTTTTCCTCTTTGTTTTACCATCATTATTCATTTTTCCTATTTTCCTTTCCTATTCTAGAGCCCTTCCCTATTTCCCTTTCTTCTTCCCATACCATCTATTTGCCTCTCCTTGCCCTTCCCTATTGCAAAGTGTCGATCTCTTGTCGCTGCCTATCTCCTGCAAAATTAATCACCATCGATCTCCTGCCTCCACCCACCTAGTTGTCTTCTCCTCTATTGGTCTCCATTTATATTTGTGATTTTCTTGTAATTATAGATTGTAACATTGAACTTGTATGATTTCAGATCTGTGATTTGAGTTTCTTAAAAATATTTTTGTTTGATTTGTCTTGAATATATTTGAGTTTCACTTTCTACTCTTAGTTCCTCTCATTTTTAGCTTTAATCTAGGTTTCAATTTGTTCTTCTATTGATAAGAATTACTAGTTTGAAGGTGAATTGAAGGTTGAGATCTGGGATTTTGGGTTGATTTTTGCAGATTATTGGATTTTTGGGTTCATGAGACGGTTTGGTTCGGGACCCAAAATTTTTTGGGTATTTTGGTTCAGGACTCTAGTGTAAGTTAGGGTCGGTTCGGGTGACGATTTTAGCAAAAATTCGGGGTTCGGGTTAATCGGGTTCGGTTCAGGTTGACCCGAACCCGACCGATGCCCACCTTTATAATCGGATGATGTGTAGCGCTCGGTTCATGAAATTATTACCCAAATCATATAGGATAGACCTGATTTCTGCGTCAGTTACAGATTTTGGATCACACAGAAAGAGAAAATATCATTCCATCATTTAATAAAATCTTATTCATTTAAGCATCAGAATTTAGATTAATCCTATGGAATTGTTTTGTTTTAGAACAATCATGGATAAATTTATGTTCCAATTACATTTATTTAGAATATGAATAATTTGATATGACTTTATTAAATTAGTCCATGATGGGAAAAATTATACTCAAATATATAATTTATGGAGTTAACATTAATAATGGTACCTACCTCTTGTAGCATAGAAATACATTGCAGAAGCGTCTACAAGGATCCCGTTTATTTTTTGTCACTAGCCTGCCTCTTATCCATATGCTGGCTAACAGCAGTTTTTCCACAATCTAAAAGCTCCTGAGAGATCAAGACAAAAACAAGTGTGAGTGGAACGAGCAGCCTTGCGTATTGAGATCTCCCATCTATTTGTAGAGATCGTAAAAGCTAGAGACCTATCTCTAGTTTAACTCAGTCTTTTTCTGAGATAGGATTTGGTAATCTCATCCAAATTGAATTACTCAATTCTATCTGGATATGGAACTTCATCCATATTAGAGTTATAGGCGTACGCAAACTCTGTCATCTCTCACTTGCACATGACGGAATGAATTTCAGTCTTAATCTTCAGTTATACTGGCAGATAGATTGTGTGACCAGCATACCTCGAGAGCACTAGTGCTATACACCTATTAGGGATATATAGCGTCTCGAAAAATGAGATCTTCCTTTTCACGTATGCCTAACCCTAAATTGCCTTCTCACTTCACTGTTTTAACTTATGATCTCATAAAATTATTTTCATGTTCACTATTATGTTTCTTCTCATAGAAACTATAATAAGCTAGCCAGTGAATCACGAAACCTTATGAAAGTGATCATAAAATTATCTTTCCCTCTTACTGTATGTCATCCATCACGGTTCAACTCGCTTTTCTAGCTAGATCCGCTAGGCCTAAATTTTTCCCGGACCTCTTGGAGACTAACTAAGCTAGCCACATTGAACCATACTTCAAGGATAAGTTAAGGGTTCTAAAGGTTGAAATATAAATAGAGTCTCACAATAGGGAAAGTTGAGATCAATGATATTAAATTCCCATCCCTTTGGTCACATAAGCACACATGATATAAAACATGTGTTATGGTATTCTTTCCTTCCCTTAAAGGAGCGCATGTCTCACATTTAAAAAAAATGTATATATAAAACACCACACAGAAGCGTAAGGTTGCGATACACTGAAACATCCAACTTTAGTCCATTTACTTAAGGATTACTTCTGGCTTTTTAGACAAAACATGAAAGTTATGTTTAACTTACCATCGGATTCCATACAATCCTTATTTGGACCTCAATCCAAAGCATACAACCATATGTATGTTTTTATCTTGCACCTTAACAAGACTAATCTTGTAATTTTTGCAAGACGGTACTTTTATTTTGAACAGGCTCTCGAGCATTCTCATATGTTTAAAAATTGTCTCATCTTAGTCTTTGCCAACTCATTGACAAAACTAAGGTAAACACCCTTGTGAGTGGGCTACTTTTCTATCTGACATGCTCAATCTCATACAAATGACAGTAAATGTTTACACATAAACATCTATACTCATGTTTTGCCAACAATGAACTTTGGTTATTATTCACAAATAATAACGTTAAGGGATTATATTTAAATATAACAGTATTAATTCAATTCTACGCAAATCTCGAGATCTAATGTTTCTCTCAAAACACATCTCTCGTTATAGGTTTACTCAATGGATCTGCATACATAGAAACGTACTGTAAGTTCACTTCTACTCGTGCAACAATGTCTCTCATATATTGATACTTAATGTCGATATGCTTAGCTCTAGTATAAGCTATTAATGACTGACTGTCATTATAGATTGTCATTGGTACCTCTGAGGCAGTTACTCTTAAATGGCTCACAAGCCATTTTAGCCAAACTGTCTCTTATACAGCAGTTAAGGAAGCATCAAATTTAGCTTCCATTGTTGATAGGGCTATACATATTTATTTTTTGCTAATCCACGGGATGACACTCTTACCAAACAAGAATATGAAACCTGAAGTTGATTTCCTCTCATCCACATCTCCTGCCCAATCAATATTTCTATATTCTCTCAATGCAGATCCTTTTCTTGATAATAGAGAGAATAATCTATTGTACCTTTAAGGTATATAAGTGTCCTTTTAATTTCTTCCAATGTGCTTTGCCTGGGTTAGATTGATATCTATTTACCATGCCCACCGCATAGCATATATCATGTCTTATACACAATATTGCGTACATAAGACTACCCACGACACTAGCATATCGAACGTTCCTCATACGTTCATTTATTCTGGCGTCTTAGGGCACACAACTTTGCTAAGAAACTGATTCTTGGCAATGGGGTTATCTATGAATTTGCAGTTTTGCATATTAAACCATTCAAGGTCTTTGTTGATATATTTCTCATAAGAAAAAGATAACAACCTTCTCAAACAATCTCTTGAAATCTTAACTTTAAAAATATAATATGCTTGACTCATATCCTTAATCTCAAAGTTGGATGGTAACCAATTTTGTATTTCATTTACGTACCATTTATCATTTTTAGCTTTAAGTATGTTGTTTACATACATACAATGCCAAAATGACAAATTTACTTTTAGAGCTTTTATTATAAACACAATAATTTTCATCAATCATGTTGAACATATTTGATATGATTGTATGATGAAGTCTCAAGTATCATTGTGTTGAAGACTGTTTAAGGCCATAGATTGAACTCATCAATCAACAAACCTTATGTTTGCTGTTTTTTTCGATGAAACCTATAGGTTGTTCCATCCAATTCTCCATTGAGAAAAAAAACAATCTTCACATTCATTTGATGTAGCTCTAGGTCCTAACTCGCCACTATGGCCAGAATTAACCTTATCGACGTAAATCTTACAACAGGTGAGAAAGTCTCATCATAGTCAATTCCTGCCTATTGTGTTTCTTCTCATTAGCGACTAGCTGAGTCATGTATCTTTTGATTCTTTTTTAGCCTTTTGCTTCACTTTGAGAATCCATTTATTCCCAACCTATGTCCTTCCAGTAGATCAACCAGTTCTCAAATATGGTTTGATCTCATAGATGCCATTTTTTCTTCCATTACTTTAATCCATTTTTCCTTAGATGGGCATAAAAAAGATTTTTGAATATTTTTATGCTCTTTCTTGTCTCGTGGGAACCAAAATGGTTTCGTTCAAACCTTCGATTTTAAATCATTAGCATGAAACACTTATCCTTTTAGATTTTTTGCAGTTCTGAATCTTGATAAACATGTTTCATATATTCATCGTGATTCACAATGCTCCCACTGGGATCATGTTCCATGCTCCCACTGGAGTCAAGAATACCATATTCTTTCTTCTCACTTGAGTGAAGAATACTCCCATTAAAATCAGGTCTCGAACATCCGGATCGTTTGGAGGATGAGGGTTTTAACCTTCTTCCTCTAAATCCTTCCCACTAAGATGGAGTGATCTTGATGGTTCCTCTTCCTGAGATTAATAGAAAGTGAAATCTTAATTCACTTTTCGCAACTTTGAAAAATTATTCTCTAAGAATATGACGACTCGTGATATGAATTCTGTCATAGTGCTATTTTCTTGCTCACCCATGAAAATGTATCCTTTTAATACTTCAGAATATCTCACATAAATACTCTTTTTACATTTTGGTCTCAATTTACCAAATTAAGGTATTATGGACGTAAGCATTATAACCCTAAAGTTGTAAATGGTTTAGGTCAGCTTGTCGACCAGTTTACAACTCATAAGTTATGGTAATGACAGATTTGGAGGGCATACAGCTCAGAACATATATGGTAGTCAATAAAGCATCTCCCCAATAGGAGATAGGCAAATCTTCCTCTGCTATTATAGATCTAACCATATCTAGGAGAGTCTTATTTCTTCTTTTCGCAACACCATTTTATTGTGGATTCCTAGGAATGAACAACTGATGTTCAATACCTTTTTCATCACATAAAACATTAAATTTATCTGTAAGATATCATCGATCTCTGTTAGTTCTTAAAGGTTTGATCTTTTTGTCTAAGTGATTCTCAACTAAATTTATATAAGTCTGGAAGCAACTTAATGCCTCTGACTTGTGAGAAATCAAATAGACATGACCATACCTAGTACAATCATATATAAATATGATGAACAGTAGGCCCCATGCCTTGTCCTCACATTCATTTGGCCACATACATCAAAATGAACTAACTGCAATGAAAATTTGGCTCTAGTTCCTCTTTCGAACAATTTTCTAAATATTTTTCCTTTTAGGCAATGCTCGCACGCAGGCAATTCAACCTTATTTGAATCACTTATTAAACCTACTTTAACTAACCGACTCATTCGGTCTTGCCCAATATGGTTTAATTTAGCATGCCATAATTTCACATTGCTCTCATAACTATGTGAAAAATAAGGAATTAAAGGAAAAATTAGTTTTACTCAAATAGTCATGGTCCACATCCATAACCATAAAATCGTTCATCACATAACCAGAACCATAATAGAAATCATTCAAGCATAAGCATACACTGTAATCCTTAAAATTTAAACTAAAAACAATTTTCAATAAAGTAAGAATAGAAATAGAACTCTTAACAAAGGCATCTGGATCCCTTATTACATGGTCCATTGGTTTAGAATCTATCACCCACAAAGGATGAAATTCAGAACTGGATACATAAATTCCACTTACTCTTGAGTCAGTATAGTGTGTCTTTTTAGGCATAATGCAGTCTCTTGCATAGTGTCATTTCTATAGGCAATTGAAATATTTCACTCTTGAACTTCCTTTTTTGCCTTTGGACCTATAGTGATTCTGTTTTTCTTTTTGCTTTTCAAGCTCTTGAGCCTTTTTCTTATCCCTACGTTTGAAGCTTTTCTCTTATTTTAGTAAGAACTCAATCCACCAAAATGGGACTATGCCATATGCACTATGGCATTGACCTTAATCGCTGCCAGATGGTCCCTTTTAAGCTCCAAATGACAAACAACATCCTTTTATGTTGTCCATACGAGTTAGTTGCAACTTCATATGCTCCCAACTCTTGGGTAAAAAACGGATAACAGTTTGGACCTACTGCTCGTCAGTCAACTTATGACCGAATTCACTAAGCTCACTTATTCTTTTCCATATCTCTTAGATATTTTCGCATCGAATAATCATACTTTTTCTGATATATATCAAATTTGATCATTGATGATCGGAACTTAGTCAGAGACACACCCTGAACTTTTCCCGCAAAGCGATTCATGGATCCATTGCATTTTGATACTCGCGGAATTGTTTAGTGATGTCATCATCCTTTGCACTAAGGAAGATGATGCGAGCAGTGAAATTTTTCCTTTTTTCATGCCACATAGGCATCTCGATCCTGCTTATACTGGATTATAGTGCCATTCTCAGGTTCAGTCATAACCAAATTTAAGTGTTTTAGAGCCTCTTGCTCTTCAAGCACATTCTAGATCTTCGTAATCCAGATTTCATAATTGTTAGCATTCATCTTAATATCTTTATTAAGTTCAGCAACAATTAACTTGGAATCAGTATCCATTAGAATCCTCTGATCTCAAATGGAATAATATTGCACATTTTTAAAGAGATAAGGCAATACATGCAATTTACTAATAACTTAGTAAAATTTTCTACTAGGCTCAAATTCTAAAAGTGTACTAATAGTATCCAATTACCCTCTAAATTCTAATATCCAACTTTACATGTTAAAATTTCATGCATAATAAATCTGAATTATTGGATTATTAAGTTCTCAAAATTATGAGCGGATTTTTATTAAGTCTCTACTTAATAAACATGCAATTATTTTACTCATAAAATATTGCAAGACAATTAACAATTAAAATAAACCCATTTATTATAAAATTAAATGCCATCATAATAAATAAACGCATTTATTTAACCAATAAATAAAATATAATAATCTCAAAAGTAAGACACTTATATCAAATAACAATAGGAAACATAAATCGTATTTAACAAGAATAAACTCCAACTCAAATTTACACTTATGTCAACTATTTTAGAAGTCCAGATTTCATAAAAAAATTTTAGCTATTAGGATTATTTCTCTAACCGGTTTCATTAATTTATCACGCAACTCATAAGTCCATTGATGAAGCCATAGACGATGCACCCTCCGTCCATTTCTTAATACCATCACAGATTTTTAGTGTTACTTTTCAACACTTCCCTTTTGGCAACGTGAACTAAAATTCCATTTGCATACTCAGACCACCAATCCAAATGCACTCTTGCATTTGTTCTCACACATGTACTTTATGATGCACTATTACATCAATATCATCAGCTCAAATCTTCCTTTGCATTCCCATGTTGCTTATCGATTGCACTCTTGCACTTCTCAAAACAACCTATGCGTAATTTAAGGAAGATTTAGTGTCCTTATTTAATATGTCTATAACATATTACCGAAAAATTTATACACTCATGTATAAATACATATAATTGAAATACATTTCAATCAATAAGTAAGGATAAAACCTCAAAAAAATTTTATAAAACACATTTTCTACACCTTTTTATAATATTTTTGAAATTTTAAAAATAAAATTTGATTTTATGGTCATCAAAAAAATTTGAAAAAATGACCAAAAAATAAAAAATGATTTTAAAAATTTATTTGATAAAAAATAGAGCTGAAAAGGTGGTTAGAAACGACTGTACGCGCCCACATGTGCCACTAGAGGGAGAACAAACACGCCCACGTGCAATACGCGCCCCTCCCACTTGACTTGCCACGTGTCTGCATTTCATTAAGCCACGTGTCACCACATCATCAGCACATGACACGTGTCAGGATATTATTGGTCCACCCGTCACCCACGTGGAAGACAGGTTGACATGTCATCGCCACATGGCACGAAACCTATCATCCACGTGGCATGCTATGATTGGGCCATGCATCGTTGTTCACATGTCATCAATGCCATGTGGCATGACCTCAGTCGTCCACGTGTCATCCTCTCAATGAGCCACGTGTCACCCAAGTAGACACGTCAACGACACATGGCATGGCCACTGTCATCCACGTGTCACCCTCTCAATGGGCCACGTGTCACACAGGTAAACACGTCAGCGACACATGGCATGGCCACTGCCATCCATGTAGCGTGCTGCTATTAGGCCACGTGTCGATAGTGACGCATCACTGTGGACACGTGGCGACGCGCGTGTGAACTACAGTCCACGAGCACGCGTCAAGCTTAAGGCAGCGCGTGTGATATATGCGCCTTCTTTCCGGCGGATTCAGGTGTTTAGGTTTCGACCGGTGGGGGGGTTTTGGGGTCTGTGATTCCAATGGTGAGGTCAAAAATTAAAAATCCCGACTTCTAGTTTTGCATTTTGAACAGTCACGTTCATCCCCTCGAATCGCTGTGTACACATACACAATTTTTGAGCTGCAATATATACACATATATATTATTCACACAAAGAATAAATTTTTGTTGTGTTTTATGCATCCTACATCTAATAATTTTATATATAAAATTCTATATCTATTTAGCCATATGCCAGGACACAAAAACAACGGCTCTATACCAATTATGGAAAAATTATATGCAAATATATAATTTATGGAGGTAACATTAATAATGGTACCTATCTCTTGTAGCGCAGAAACACATTGCCGAAGCATCTACAAGGATCCCGTTTATTTTTTGTCACTGGCTTGACTCTTATCCACATGCGGAATAACAACAGCTTTTTCACAATCTAAAAGCCCCTGAAAGATCAAGCCAAAAACAAGTATGAGTGGGAACGAGCAGTGTAATACACCCCAATACCCCCTGGGAGGATACCGTGGTCGTTATCCCACTCAAATATGTATAAACACATACTTACATACACTAATGCAGAAAGAAAAAGAATATCATTATACAAAAAACATAATTGTAAAAAAACAAAAATTCCATTTGCATACTCAGACCACCAATCCAAATCCACTCTTGCATTTGTTCTCACACATGTACTTTATGATGCACTATTGCATCAATATCATCAGCTCAAATCTTCCTTTGCATTCCCATGTTGCTTATCGATTGCACTCTTGCACTTCTCAAAACAACCTATGCGTAATTTAAGGAAGATTTAGTGTCCTTATTTAACATTTCTATAACATATTACAGAAAAATTTATACACTCATGTATAAATACACATAATTAAAATACATTTCAATCAATAAGTAAGGATAAAACCTCAAAAAAATTTTAAAATATTTTTAAAAATGTAAGAAGGCAGAAAACACATTTTCTACATCTTTTTATAATATTTTTGAAATTTTAAAAATAAAATCTAATTTTATGGTCATCAAAAAAATTTGAAAAAATGACCAAAAATTAAAAAATGATTTTAAAAATTTATTTGATAAAAAACTGAGCTGAAAAGGTGGTCAGAAACGACTGCACGCGCCCACATGCGCCACTAGAGGGAGAACAGACGCGCGCACGCGCAATACGCGCGCCTCCCACTTGACTTGCCACGTGTCTGCATTTTATTAAGCCACGTGTCGCCACATCATCAACACATGACACGTGTCAGGATACTATTGGTCCACTCGTCACCCAAGTGGAAGACAGGTTGACATGTCATCGCCACATGGCACGACACCTTTCATCCACATGGTGTGCTATGATTAGGCCACGTGTCGTTGTTCACACATCATCAACTCCACGTGTCACCCTCTCAATGGGCCACGTGTCACCCAAGTAGACACGTCAGCGACACATGGCATGGCCACTACCATCCACGTGTCACCCTCTCAATGGGCCACATGTCACCCAGGTAGACACGTCAGCGACACATGGCATGGCCACTGCCATCCACGTGGCATGCTGTTATTAGGCCACGTGTCGATAGTGATGTATCACTGTGGACACGTGGCGATGCGGGTGTGAACTACAGCCCACGAGCACGTGTCAAGCTTATGGCGGCACGTGTGATACACGCGCCTTCTTCTCGGCGGATTCAGGTGTTTGGGTTTCGACCGGTGGGCGGGTTTTGGGGTCTGTGATTCCAATGGTGAGGTCAAAAATTAAAAATCCCGACTTCTAGTTTTGCATTTTGAACACTCATGTTCATCCCCTCGAATCGCTGTGTACACATACACAATTTTTGAGCTACAATATATACACATAAATATTATTCACACAAAGAATAAATTTTTATTGTGTTTTATGCATCCTAGATCTAATAATTTTATATATAAAATTTTAGATCTATTTAGCCATATGCCAGGACATAAAAACAACGGCTCTGATACCAATGATGGAAAAATTATACGCAAATATATAATTTATGGAGGTAACATTAATAATGGTACCTACCTCTTGTAGCGCAAAAACACATTGCGGAAGCATCTACAAGGATCCCGTTTATTTTTTGTCACTTGCCTGACTCTTATCCACATGCGGGATAATAACAACTTTTTCACAATCTAAAATCCCCTGACAGATCAAGACAAAAACAAGTGTGAGTGGGAACGAGCAGTGTAATACACCCCAATACCCCCTGGGAGGATATCATGGTCGTTACCCCACTCAAATACGTATAAACACATACTTACATACACTAATGCAGAAAGAAAAAGAATATCATTATACAAAAAACATAATTGTAAAAAAATGAATTTTAAAACTATATATATAATAAACATCACTGTTCATCTATTACAAAATATTATTTTCCAAATTACATAGTCATATAATTACAGTTGAAATTTATACTTCATATACTATAAATCTTTTTACATAACATGATGTTACTTATTACAAAAAGAAACTCTATCATAAACAAAAAAAACTCCACTCAAGCTCTTAGTGGTCAGGAGATGCTCAAAACTCTGTACCGAACCTGCAACCTACATGGAAAAATGCCCGTGCTAAGCGCTAACGCTTAGTGGGGATAAACAAAACAAAAGATTTCTATCGAAGTCACAAAAAAAAATTAACACACGCTTCATCTCAATAGTCATGCTCACCACATAACAACATATAATCTTTTATGCAAAAAACCTCTTGCTCTAACAATTTCTCATATTCATACAAACATCACATACGGTAAATGATAACATTTCACTATCTCTAACATATATTCAAATACGTATATATATAACACATTATTTGTTTTCATATAGAGGCAATGATATAAAATAGCCTCCACTACATCGCATATACAATACAAAACATCTAGTAGCCTGAATTCACATCAATGGTGGATATGGGTACTCTGGATACCGGTTAACAGTATCAAAATATATGGAGACCTAACTCAATAATTAAGTACACAAGGTATTCAACATCTAGGCACACAGGGTGCCACTCTAGAAGCTGCACTCTAACCCATTTATAAGCATGCTTATCTATCCACTACTATGACCATTCAGGCTTATACATATAAACTCTATGCAATAGACCAAATACTCTACATGTATTTCAATATCCAATAAATCACTATGCATCTATTCAATTTAAGTATTAACTAAGCAAACCATGCAAAGCATAGATGAGAATTTATACATAATGTAAAAAACAAAGACTATTCAAAGTACCAGGAAGGGTCGCGCTTGCGACCATAGTCACGCCCGTGACAGAGACAAAAGTCCCTAGAGTCGCACTCGCGATAGCTCATCGTGCCCACGACAGAGAGCTGGATTTCTTTTATCGCGTTCACGCTCGTGACAAAAGCCAGAAGGCCTCAGTCGCTTTCGCGCACTCAGAATAGCCCGCGACAGCCAATTAGCCTGGCCGTAACTCGACTACCGAACTCTCTGTCGCATTCGTGACAGAGAACTCCTCTGCGAAAGCTCGGATGACCAAGCTCCGTCACGCTTGCAATAGAACCGATCCTACCAAACAAATGCCGATCAACTCAACTCGACACCAGCCAACTTTACACACACAATATTTTATTCACATGCATACTAACATGCACATGATCATCAAATCACATGATCACTTCCAATTACTCATCAATAGCAAATCATATTCGATTTAACAACTAAAAAAGCTGTTGAACTAGATCAAAGCTCTCAATTCCTAATCACTTATCATGCATCTAGAAACCAATCAAGTATAATAACAACTCAATAACATGCATCAAATAAACCACACACGGTCCCAACCTCTAAGGTAGCTTGCTCACTTCTCTTCTTGCTCAAACCTTGTCCTTGCCCTTGTCTTTCGTCTTGTCAATAGCTTCCATGCACAAACAAACACTTAATCCAAATTCAAATCATTTTAAATCAAAAACAAAAATGAGAAGAAAAGGAACTACTGAAATCCGGAAATCCATCACACTTACCTCTTCAAAACTCACTTTAAACTCTCACTACACTCTTCAAACCAATCCAAGCTAAAGCTTAACTTGAGGTGCTCAAATGGAAGAGAAAAATAAACACGAGAGAAAGAACAAAAGAAAGAGAAGAAGAATAAAGGAAACCAAATGCAAAAAATGAAAACAAAAGAAAGAAAAGAGAAGGGACCCCAATTAAAGGCCAACAACCACAATAAATGCCACCAAAATGCATTAATGTCCCCAAAACATAAATTCACTCTATTAATCTCATGCACTAGTCCAAGTGTCAATTCCCCATGCTGCCACGTGCTCAAACTCTAATCAAAGCCCAATAAATCCAGCTTTTGTTGGATTTCCGCTAGAGTCACTACAAGAAATTTTACTTTTTGTGACAAATTTTTTAATGACGCATAAAATTTCGTCACTAATTATAACTTACAACGACAATTTTTTTAAAACGTCACCATATCATTTATTATTGTGACAAAATTATCTTGCGTCATTTTATGTTTTAATTTTCGTCACTAATAGATAAATTTTGTGACGAAAAATATATTTCGTCATGATTTCTTTAGGTGGGAAAATTTCCCACCTTTTTTTTGGAGGAAAAAAAATTTAATGACGAAATAATAAGTTATTACAACGTATAAAATCGTCACAAAATATTTATTTTTTGTGATGAATTATTTTTGTCATAATTAAATAAATTAGTGACAATAATATCATTTCGTCACAAATAAGATATCAATATAAAAAAAATTTCTAATTATTTTTTTCAAAAAAATTTAGTTTAAAAAATAATTATATTTATGACAAATAAATATGTCATAAAAAATGAATATACTGTGACGAGATACAATTTTGTCACCTTTGATATGGAGGGAAAATTTTCAACCTTTTTTTTGTGGGAAAAAAATATAACGAAAAAATAACTATTTGTGACACAAAAATTCGTCATGAAATACTTATTTTTTGTGACATAAATTATATTTGTCACAATTTAATGAATTAGTGACGATAAAATTATTTTGTCACAATTTAATAAATTAGTGACGATAAAATTATTTTGTCACAATAATTTTTTATGACAAATAATTATGTCACAAAAAATAAATATATTATGACATAGTACAATTTCGTTACTAATACAATCAATTTATGACAATAATAATTTTCCGTAACAGTTGGTTGTAATATTAATATATGACAAATAAATTATGTCATAAAAATTAATTGAATTTATGACAAACAAATATGTCAAAAAAATGAATATATTGTGGCCAAATATAAGTTCATTATTATAATACAACCAATTTGTGCGACCATAATATTTTATCACAATCGACTGTAATAAAAATGTATTATAACTAAATCTGATGCGGAACTGTAACGCCCCGATAATTTCGAAGTTGTAAATAGTATCACAGTAAATCAAAAATTTATAAAATATCAATTTTGATCTGAGACTAGTTATAGTTAACTCTAACTAAATAATTAAGTCGTAAATGAAATTAACTATGGGTATTTAGTTAGGACAATATCAGTTACGACTATTAAGCAATGTACGTTTGATCTATTGATGATATTAGAGAATTAGAATTAAATCTTTAATTTTTGGGATAGGTAAAATAAAATAACTAAAAATATTAATATAAAAATTTTATGTTAGAATTATTTTTGCCTTTTGTGAAATATCTCAAGTTAAGTGAATCATATCTATAAAATTTAGGATAAAATAATATAAATGACTAATAATAATAATAATAAAAAAAAGACCAAAAAACAAAATGGGAACCAACGCAGGTGGGGAAAAGAAAGGAGAGAAAAACGCAAGGGGAGGGGAGAGAGCAAATCGAAAAAGAAGGAGAGGGGGAGGAGACGCCGTCGATCTCCGGCGATAGCCAACGTTGTCCCCTCACCAGCGCCGTCGTCAGCACCGTACGCCGTTCAGCCGCGATTTCTTGCCGTTCTGCTCCTTCGTGACAGAGGAATCAAAAACTTCCTCTTTAGATTCCAGCCACCTCCGACGTTGGGTGGCTACACGAACAACACCGGTGAACTCCTCATGGCCAGGCAATCCTTCCGGTGTCTTCAGATCACCCCCACTCGCCGGCGATGGGTAGATCGGAAAGTGGCAGTCGCGAGCTACCGAAGCTGATTTGGGCCAAACAATACGGCGGTTGAGCACGTGACCACTTCCTCATGGTTGGCTCTAGCAGAAGCAGTTAACGAGCGTGTTGAATCTGCAGTTGGAGGATTTCTGAGCATAATTGGCAGACTGCAAGCTGAGCAACAGAGGCAAATACAGGACTTCCAGGTAATGAACTTTTCAAACGTGAACCTGAAATAAAATCATTTCTTCAAACTTAATTCTTTTTTTTTCTTATTGTTTTTTAATTGAAAGAAGTTCCCTTTCTACATGTGTTTGTATCTCTGCCCATATTTATATTAGTGATTCTGATGTGGGTTTGAGCAAGGATATGTATATTAATATTAGTGATTTTGATGTGATTCTATTCACGGTCCACAGCGGCCGGCTAGCTACAATCTCATCTCTTTTCGATATTTCCTATCGGACTGTTATTATCTGTTTAAGTAAAAACAAATAAACAATATTGTATCTGAATATTTTCTATTTATGTAAATTGGGTAGAATTGAATCAATTCATTTGTATTTATTTTTTCTTCGGACGCCTATTATTTCCCCTCTCTAGTTCTGATCCCTTCCTTAGCTTTGTTCTTCTTGTTACTATTCTGCTTCAATCCAATTTTTACAGAATATCTTTCTCGGCCAGATTCATTTACCATTGAGGTTTGCATGCTGATGATTATGCATCTGTAATTAACATTTGAAATCTCTATAGAAGAAATTCCCATTGATAACTAGACAAAAAACATTACAGTTACTATTTTCTAAGTAACTAAAATTGGTATTGCTGACCGAATTTTCAATTTAGAAGTGGAATGCAATCAATACTAAAATTGGGAAATAACCTCAATTAAGGGCTACATCGCAATCACCATCACCTAAAATGTTGGGGCAATTAGAGTTTTAATTGTATCAACAATATATGTCATCCTACATGTATCCCCATCACAATAGTGTGTGAAGATGACCATATTTATTTATTTATTTATTTATTTAATGGAATTCATCTATATCCAATTCTGCTAAAGAAAATCAAATTTATTATTGAATTTTTAATTCTTTGCAAGAAGTTGGATTTTGCTTAGCGTTTGCTGTTATCTATATAATATCAATGAGCGGCAAACTTCTTGCAGTCTTGTAAGTTTGTTATTCAAGTAAGTCAACTCCAACTGGTAGGAACAGAAAAGGTGAAAGGTACCCAGATCCTCATGAAACAGCACTAATAAGCATTTTGCTAGCATTTCCTGGTATGTGCATTAAGAAATTATTATGTTCTTAGAAAATAAGCATTTTGGTGGCTGAAGGTTGTTGCTATAGCAGAGGAGCAGCCTTCTGAGGTCAGCATTAATCTTTAAATTGTTTTTGCTTATTTGATGGAATTTTCTAGTATCTGAGTTTCCATTTGCTCATAATTTGAATTTTAGTGAAATACAAAGGTTGAGATATGGTATCTCAATACTGCAGCAGGATTTTTTGATTAGCTGAAAACTGTTCTGGTGGCTCACCAAGTAGTTCTACCGAGTTTGTTTCCAACTTTATATAACATTTTAATTATGATCCTGCTATTTTGTTGGTAATGCAATGCTCATTAACTTCATAATGCTGGGGACTATTAATGCTGGCTATAATTCAATTGATAGACAAGTGGGTGGTACTTTAACCTGTTGTTTCTGGAATAAATTGTACCTAGATAACAGTTTTGCTAGTTAATGCTATAATGGGTTCAGATCCCATATCATATGGTCACCTTAAATGTGCTCGTGATGGTCAAAGTTCTTTTACCCCTCTCATTATTTATGTAGAATTTTATCTGTTTGTTCTCTTCCATTAAGATTCTATTAGTCTTAATGGATGTCTTACATACGTTTATCTGCGCTTTCTGGTTGTATATAAGCATGTGCAATCAGATATATGACTCAAACGTCTGTTGAAAGTCATTGGAAACTTGTTCTACCTGATAAGAGAATGAACTGTTTGAATGATGTATGGCAATACATGCCTAAGTTTTTAAAAAATTCCATCCAAATATCAGAACTTGGAAACCAGCTACTGACCTTTTCTCTAATGCATAATGCCACTTTATTTATTTTAAAGTGACATGGAATTTCAATAATCATAAAGTAACTAGTTGAATTGAACCCACTTTTATCACAAGAGGTTCTCTTTTGAATTGTATACTATTTTTCTCTAACTGATTCCTTGAGATTTTGTGGAATTTGAATTGAAGTGGGGTGAATAAATATATAATTATTTGAAGTGTAAAGATTTTATTATTTACAGGGGGATAGGCAATATTATAGAGGGAATTCTGCCGAAATTTCGATAGAATTAAGCGACATATTTGTATTTTAATTGAATAAATAGTAAAACTAAATAGCTATGGGGCAGATGGGTATAGTGAAAGGATAAAAAAAATAATTACTTGGATTTCGTAATAATTTTAAGAGTAATTTAAGAAAATCAAGTAATCGTGCAGTATCGTTGTAACCGTAGTGTGTGTATAAATGAAGGATGTTACATGATTGAGTTTTTTTATCTAATATAAGATTTTATTTTTTTTTGGCAGGAACAGGATGCAAATTGTGAAGTTTCAATAGATTTTATTTCTTGATTAGGATGCAAATTTAATTTTTTGTATTAGGCACTATGTTTTTTTTTTAATTAACCTCTTATTTGAATAAATACATTATATTAGATTTTCTTTAGAAATTTAATTGATTGTATGACATTAAATTTAAAATGTGTCATTTTTAATATAATGCATATATGATAACTATATTTGTCATAATTTGTCAATTTGTTCATAAATAACGATATAATGTTCACAATTACGATATTAATATTATAATAAAAAAATATAATTTAATGACAATAAAAAATTGTCACTAAAACTATTTTTTTGACAATTATTTTTATCCTATTTATGTCACTAAAATGTAACGCAATATGACGATTTATATTCATCATTAATATACATTAATTTAATGACGAAATTATTTTTCGTCACTTAAAGTATTAGATTTAGTGACGATATTAAATATTTTATGACGAAAATTATATTTATTTGTGACGAAAATTACGTAACCAATACTTAATGGTTTTAACAAAAAACAGAGTTTCGTCATTAAAAGTATTTAATTTTGTGACGAATTTTAAATTTGTCATAAAAAATGCCAATTTTTAGTGACGATAAACAATATAATGTGACGAAATATAATTTTATTGATGACATAATTTTTGTCATGAAAAGTAAGAACTAAAGATGACGATAATCATTTTCGTCACAAAAAATGATTCTTACGGTGACAAAAAAGTAAATTGTCACGTAAACTTTAATGTTACGCGCCTACCGTTACGTTCTCTGTGACGATAAAAATTCGTCACTTTATTTTTTTAGCAACGAAAAATGAATTTTTCATGACAATTTTTTATGTCATAAAAGGTGTAATTTCTTGTAGTGAGTGTTCCATCGCGCTCGCGACAGAACCCTCACTCAAACCATTTACTTATCATCTAGGCCAAACTCCCTCATATAATTTCTTCCCTCAGCAACTTATATGCTCTTTCAATTATGTCCTCTTTACCCATACACTCCTAAATACTCTACCAAAAACACTGTAAATCCTACTAGGGTCCAAATTGGGTTGTTACAAGCAGTCTTGCAGCGTATTCGTTTTCTCGTTACTAAATACTAAGATCTCCCATCTATTTATAGAGATCCTAAAAGTTAGAGACCTATCTCTAGTTTAAATCAATCTTTTTCTAAGATAGGATTTGGTAATCTCATACATATTGAATTACTTAATTTTATCTAGATATGGAATTTCATCCATATTAGAGTTATGGGCGTATCCAAACTCTATCAGTCCACATCCAATAGGCTAAATTCTTACCTATAATTTTATTCTAGCTCTGTATATAACGACATATGTTGTTATAACTTTAATTTACCTAAGAATTTGTCATGTATTACGCATCTGATTTAATCGAAGATGCTAGATCACAATGGATTGTATCCCTTGTTTGAATCATGATTGGAAATGGTGTGGTATGATATCGTATTAGTCAAGTGCTTATTTCTAAAAATTTAGAATTTATGGCTATGGTATTTGGTGGTTAACTCATGGCTTTGGTTTAGTTTTGTCTAAATTTTTAAGCAACTAAATTAGTAGTTTATCATAATTTTTGATATCTTTATCCGCTTACCACTTTTGTTTAATTTTGGAAATTTCACTTTTATTCTAATATAATCCTAATTTTATATATCTTACTAAAAAAATATTTATATTTTATATTTTATTTTTTCTCTTATTAAAATTTTTGTTTGATATGAGTACAGATACCTGAATTTGGTTCAATAATTCATTTGAATACTTAAATTTTAACAATAATGCATTGAATACTTGTACTTGTCAATTTTACAATTAACAAATACAAATTCAAACTGAATTTAAAAGTTAATACGTGTGATATTCAAGTATACTGATTGGCATCACATAATATAAAAATCAATAAAAAATCCATCAAAATAAAAAAAAAATTATTCCATTTTTAATTTTCGTCAATTTCAGTGTGCATGTGAGACATATGTTTTCATTACAATGGTTCAAATGTTATATTAGTACAATTGAGTGTCATATGCACCAATATTTTAAAAATAGTATAAATATGTGTTTATTATTTACAAAATTAACAAGTATACATACTCAATTGGTTATTGTTAAAATTTAAATGTTCAAATGAATTATAAAATCAATTTTGGGTGTCTATATATGTATTAAGTCTAAAACTTTAATAAACCATAACATACTATGCCATACATCTTTCAAAACCTGTTAGCAATAATTACATCACTATATGATATTATATTGCACCGTTTATACTACATCATACCATACCTTATCTCATTCAAACAAGGGTTAAACTCAATTTAGGGATGAATTATTTACCGTGGTCCCAAAAAAGAAATTAAGTGACAAAATGCGCAGATTGAATTAGATGTATAAACAATATAAGCCCACATATTTTCATTGTTGCTTCAAAGAATCAAAACTAAAATTGCTTTTCTTTAATGTCTATGGTCATTGGTCAAGAGACCCCAGAGTACACATAGTAGGATTCCTTTCTTCTTTAAGAATATTTTAAGTTCGAATTTCATTTGTGGCAGTTTGGCAAAACTTATGAAAATAGCTTTTTCTATTGAAAAAAATTGTGTTCCAAAAAGTTGTATATCGAAAAGTAAATAACTGTTTGGTAAATAAAATTTAAAATGACTTATAAAATCAAAAACAGTGGTCAACTGTTTGGTAAATGATATAATTAAAAATAACTTTTTAGAATAAAAAAATAACAAATGATATATATATATATAAATTTTAATATATTATATTCAAAATCTCACTAAATAATAATAATAATTCTCACTTATTTGTCATTTTGAAATAAAATAAAGTATATTTTTGTCTAAAAAAAAGATTAAATCTGCTGTACTTAAAAGCTGAAAATTAGCTTTTCTGAAAAGCTTCAATTTGCAGCTCCTCTAAAAAGCAGATTTTTTCACTTTTCAGAAAATTAATTTTTCTAAAATCAGCATTTACCAAACACTTATTTTTGTCTCATAATCAACTTTTTATCAAAAAAGCAGTTTTTTGACCTTCCAAAAGCAATGCCAAACACCCCATAAATACTTGAAATAGAGCGTTTTGCTTTTTTTTAGGCTTATCCGACATTAAATTAGATAGTGGACTTATATATATATATATATATATATATATATATATATATATATATATATATATATTGTGATGGTGAAGAGAATATCAATGGGTGATTCATACCTTAATTAAAACCAGGAATAATTGAATATGTGCTTTGCTTTATGAAGGCACTGGTATCCAAATTCTGATATAAAATCCAACTCTGTTACCTTATTGTTTGTGTTTTATGGCCCAAAACCAACGTGGAATACATTGTCTCACATAATGATTATCTCGTAGATGCCACTCACAACTAAAGTCCTAGTTAGTTACCTATAATGCTGCTATCAATTTATATAAAGTGAATTAAAGGCCAAACACAACCAATGCTTTTAAGAATATGGCCTTTGGCTAATCCAAAATTCAGCTATGTCACCAGTTGGCTGTACCACAAAATTCTAGTAAACATTTCGAAATTACAACGTCTTCTCTTTTCCTTTAACCGTGATATTATGCCTCAAATTGACGTCATTTTGAGATGTAAAAACCCTGTTTAGGAATTTTCCAATTAAGCTATGACAAGTTCTAGATGGGTTCCATTTCATGGCAAAGTATTGCAAGATAGAGGAGAAAATAGTTAGAGACCCGCCAAGGATTTTGTTTGAATTAAAGGTGGGTATGATTTGATTTTCATTATCACTGAATGGAATTAAAACTTAATTTTTAAAAAAAATTATAATCTAAAATTAAAATGAATTTTTGTACTAACCAAACTTCTCTTCTATCACTAATTAAAACAGAATCAATTAATAATTTAGAAAATTTTATTAGATAAAGCAATGCTATTTTAAAAAATTCATTTTTTTTTGGATTTTTGATTATTGATCGAACTGTTAAATTGAATTTTACATATTTTACTAATTAAAGCAGAATGAATAACCAAACCGACTAATTTAATTAATTTGGCTGGGTTTTCAATATCTAAAGGCTATTCGATTTCCAAGCTAGAGAGAAGGGAAATTGATTTAGAGTGAGCCATAGTGTGTGTAAGAATAGAGGAAATGGATATTAATTAGTGATTGTGCTTGAGAGGTGTCCTCTTGTGCCAAGGACGCCTGCAATTTGGCTAATCAATTGGTTCCGCTAGTGAATACGCGTTGAGATCTTCGGTCTTTAGAGAATCAGAAATTAAGAACGCCTGCAATTTCCTTCAAGTGACATTGGTTATTGTCCCTAATGGCTCATTCAATGCTTACTCAAGTATTGCCATTCATACTTACACAGAAATCTTTTTTTTTTCCTCTTAAATAAGGATTGTGGCAGAGTAATTATTATCCTCAAAAATTGGCCGATAGTTATTAATTCATTTTATTTCAATGTATTAATATCTATTCTAAATCCATTTAAATTTATCTATCTATTACTTATACTCATTTCAAATTCCTTTATTAATAATCATGCGTATTTATATTAGTATAAATATTCATTTTGAAGGGAAAATATAAAAGAATTTAGTTAACAATAAAATTGGTACCTACATCTTTTAACGCGTAAAACTCATTGCGGAAGCGATACAAGGATCCCTTTCTATTTGGTCACCGGTCTGGTTTTTACCCACGAACGGGATAAGAGCAGATAGATCACAATGTAAAACCCTCTAAAAGATTAAGACAGAAAACTTGTGAGTGGGAATGAGTAGCCTTGCTGCGTATAAGTTTTCTCGTTACCAAATCCTTAGATCTCCCATCTATGTATAGAGATCTTAAAAGTTAGAGATTTATCTCTAGTATAACTCGGAATTTTTTCTGAGATAAAATTTAGTAATTTTAATCAGATTGAATTACCCAATTCAATTTGGATTGGAACTCAATCCATAATAGAGTCATGAGCGAGCGCATCTCAACTCTATCATCTTCCACTCGCACATGACGAAACATATTCCATCTTTAATCTCCAGTTATACAGGCTAATAGATTATGTGATCAACATACCTCGAGAGCGCTAATGCTATACACCTGTTAGGGATATATACCTTCTCGAAAAAGAGAGATCCTTCTATTCCATGTATGCCTGACCCTAGACAGACTTCTCACAATCACTGTTTTAACTTATGATCTCATAAAATATTTTTCGTGTTCACTATTATGTTTCTACTTATAGAAACGATAATAGACATGCCGGTGAACCACGAACTCTTATGAATGTGATCAAAAAATTATTATCCCCTCTTACTATATGCCATCCATCATGATTCAAGTCGTTTTTCTAGTTAGATCTACCAGGTCTAAATTTTTTCCGGAACTCTTGGGGACTAACTAAACTAGTCATATTGAACCATACTTCAAGGATAAGTTAAGGGGTCGAAATATAAAATAGGATCTCACAGTAGGGAAAGTTGAGATCATTAATAATTAAATTCCCATCCCTTTGGTCACTTAAGCGCACACAGTATAAAACATGTATTATGTTATTCTTTCCTTCCCTTAAAAGAGCGTATGTCTAACATTTTAAAAAATATGTATATAAAATACCATATAGAAGCATAAGGTTGCAATACACCGAAGCGCTCAACTTTAGTCCACTTACTTAAGTACTACTTCTAGCTTTTAAGACAGAACATGGTAGTTACATATAACTGACCATCGGATTCCATACGATCCTTATTTGGATCTCAATCCAAAGCATACAACCTCATGTATGACTTTATCTCACACATTAACAAGACTAATCTTGTAATTTCTGCAAGATGACAATTTTATTTTGAATAGGCTCTCGAGTATTCTCATATGTTCAAAAAACGTCTCATCTTAGTTTTTGCCAACACATTGACAAAACTAAGGTAAACACCCTTGTAAGTGGGCTACTTCTCTGTCTAGCATGCTCAAACTCAAATAAATAACAGTAAGTGTTTACACATTAAACATTTACACTCATGTATTGCCAACAATGAACTTTATTATTATTCATAAATAATAATATTAAGGAATTACAAAACTAAAAAATAGTACACATCAAATTCTACGCAAACCCTGAAATTTAATGTGTCTCTCAAACACATCTTTCGTTACAAGTTTAGTCAACGAATCTGCAATCATTTCATGCGTAGATATGTACTGTAAGTTTAAATCTCCTCATGCAACAACATCTCTTATATAATGATAATGTCGATATGCTTAGTCCTACCATGAAATTTTGGATCTTTCGTGTAAGCTATCAACGATTAACTGCCACTATAGACTGTCACTTGTACCTCTGAGGTAGTTACTTTTAAATGGTTCATTAACCGTTTCAGCCAAACTGCCTCTTATACTACAGCTACAGAAGCTACAAATTCAGCTTCCATTGTTGATAAGATTACACAGATTTGTTTCTTGCTACTCCATGAGATGGCACCCTTGCCAAGCAAGAATATGAAACCTGAAGTGAATTTCCTCTCATTCACATCTCCGGCCCAATCAGCATCAATGTATCCCCTCAATTGCAGATCCTTATCTTGATAACAGAGAGAATAATCTGTTGTACCTTTGAGGTATCTAAGTATCCTCTTAACTGCTTTCCAATGTGCGTCGCTTGGGTTAGATTGATATCTGCTTGCCATGCCCACTGCATAGCAAATATCAGGTCTTGTATACAACATTGCATACATAAGACTACCTACGGCACTAGCATATGGAACGTTTCTCATACGTTCCGCTTCTTCTGGCGTCTTTGGACACATTTTTCTGTTAAGAAACTGATTCTCGGCAATGGGGCAGTCTATGGGTTTGCATTTCTGCATATTAAACCGTTCAAGAACTTTGTTGATATATGTCTCTTGAGAAAGAGATAACAACCTTCTCGAACGATCTCTTGAAATCTTAACTCTAAGAATGTAGTCTGCATTACCCATATCTTTCATTTCAAAGTTGGACGATAACCAATCTTTGATTTGATTTACGTACTCTTTGTCATTTCCAGCAATTAGTATGATGTCTACATACAATGTTAAAATGACAAAATTATTTTCAGAACTTTTGTTATACACACAATGGTTTTCATCAATCATGTTGAACCCATTCAACATGATTGTATCATGAAATCTCAAATACCATTGTCTTGAAGATTGTTTAAGGCCATATTGATCTTTTCAATCGGCAAACCTTATGTTCGCTGCCTTTTTCGATGAAACCTACAGGTTGCTCCATGTAGATTTCTTCATTCAGTTCTCTATTGAGAAAAAAACAGTATTCACATCCATTTGATGTAGCTCTAGGTCTAAACTCGCCACTATAGCAAAAATTAATCTTATAAACGTAAATCTCACAACAGGGGAGAAAATCTCCTCATAGTCAATCCCTTCCTGTTGTGTAAACCCCTTAGCGACTAGCCGAGTTTTATTTCTTTCGATACTTCCATCAGCTTTTCGCTTCACCTTGAGAATCCATTTATTCCCAATCGGTTTGCGTCCTTCCGGTAGATCAACCAGTTCCCAAACACAGTTTGATCTCATGGATGCCATTTCTTTTTCCATTGCGTTAATCCATTTTTCTTTAGCTGGGCATGAGAAGGCCTCTTTAATGTTTTTAGGCTCTTCCTCTTCTTGTGGGGTAACCAAAAGGGTTTCGCTCAAACCTTCGATCTCAAATCGTCGGCGAGGAACACTTATCCGTTTATACTTACGCAGTTCCGAATCTTGATAAACATGTCTCATATATTCATCATAATTCGGAATGCTCCCACTAAGACCATGTTCCATACTTCCACTGGAGTCGGGAATGCTCCCACTCAAATTAGGGTCTTGAACATTCGGATCATAGTATTCATATTAACTACCATTTATATTTAGGCTTAATATATAATCAAATACCTAAACTTAACTCAATAATTCATTTAAACGCTTAAATTTTAACAATAACTTATTGAGCACTCATACTTCTCAATTTTATAAATAATAAATACAAATTCACGCTGATTTTGAAAAATCAGAGCACATAACATGCAGCTGAGTTGATATAATATCACAAAACATTAAAATCTATAAGAAAATCCATCAAAATAAATAAAAAATGAACCCTTTCTGTTTACAATTTTTATTAGTTTCACTGTTCATTATAATGGTTCAAATGTTATATCAATGCACTTAAGTGTTACGTGTTTCAATTTTCCAAAAAAAAATATGAATTTGAATTTATTATTCAGAATTGATAAGTATCAAATTTATTAAGTCAAATTCAAATATTTGAAAATATATTAACTCTTATATTTATAGTCTATAAGCAAAGGAAAGGTGGCTATACTTATTTTGTAAACATCCAAAAGTGGCCATGCACATGGACGGATTTACACTTGGGGCAGAGGGAGAACTTGACCCACTGAGTTTGAAGATTTTCAAAGAAGCTTTTTATGTAAATTTTTATTTGCCCTCACACTTCTAATTTGCAGTGTATACATATATTTTAATTTAAAAATTATTTTGTTAGTTTTGAGCTAAATATTTGTAACTTATGTATATAAATTTGTCCTACTAAAAATAATTTATGGATCCGTCTCTGCCTATGCGCAACTACTCTTTGCTTTTGTTGTGAATTTTTTGTCATTTATTTAACAAATGATTTTTACTTTCACTTTAGCTATGAGCTGTGTTTTTTTCTCGTTATTTTATTGCCATTAGCTTTGAACTTGAATCCCAAAATACACAACCTATATTTGTGATTGTGGCCCCCAACCAACAATACTACACATGTACATAGAGACTGTCCGAAACACGATATTGTGTTAGCAACGCATAGCATTGTATTATTATTTATATGTATAGTATTAATCTGTATAATTATTTATATTATTTGATATAAAATTATATTAGCCTGTAAAATTTTATATTGAATTTGATGCAGAATGCCATATTATTTCTAACTAAATTATAAATTAAATTTTTGCTAATTTAAAAATTAACAGTTAAATTATTTCTAATTAAATTAAAAAATAAATAATTTCTAAATAAAAATAAATTATTGCTAATTAAAAAAATTAAATTCTCGCTAATTAAAAAATTATTTCTAATTAAATTAAAAATGAAAATATTGCTAATTAAATTATTACTAATTAAACAAAAAAAACAAATTTAAAAAAATAAAAATAAACAAAATTAACTTTAAAGATTAAAACAAATGAAAATCACAAAAAACCAAAACCTCAATAGCATTTGATTTGGCTCCATTTCATCAAATATAATTTTTATCGTATTACACAAATCTAAAATCTAAAAGTAATTAAATTGTGTATTGGTATATCTAGCGCATGTGGAATAGTGATATATTAATTTTTTAAAAAATCTTCCAAACATTATATTTATTTACAAAAGCCTATATTATATTATATTATATTATGCACTAACCAATGAATAAAACATGCCCATAGGGCCTTACATTTGGCGACACTTTTTCAATAATCATCTTAATATGGGCATATGGTTATAAACCCTTCTCTAATTGGATGCGCTGCATCTCTACTCCAAATTCAATGACACTTATTTTTAAATAAGTGCATGGGGAAATCGGATCAAGAGAAGGAAATTTCTTACCTAAATCAAATCCATGAAAAAATTAATAAACCAAACTTATTATATTTTGCTATATTTGAAATAAATAACTGTTTTGTATATATCACAAAATCTAATTGGCTTGCTCTACTATTTTTTTTTCATGCACCTTATCCAGGTATCCAAATTGAAGTACGGAAATGAAATTGTTATTTAATTTATTTTGAGGTTTTTTTTTTCTGAAAAAGAAATTGATATGATTTTACTTGATTTTTAAGTTGAAAGACCTATATATATATATATATATATATATATATATATATATATATATTATAGTGTGAACTGATTTTCAGCATATTTCAATTTTTAATTTCTCTTTTATTTATTACCCAAAAAAGCTAAACTTTTAGGATAAAAATTAAAAAATTTGAAATGGCAATTGACATGGCATGTCTTAATTGGTTTGGTCCATATGTGGGGATATGGACTGAATTTTGATAAGCATTTCTCTCAATTCCATAGCTACCAATTTTTTGATCTAATGTTGGAGTTGCCGTCACTTCATTTTCAGACGGTAGCCACTCGTTTCTCTTTTTTTATCTTATTTTTTTCTATAACAATTTTCAGATCAGTACAGATTTGAATTTTAATTTTATTCGTTGTATTTTTATTTATTTTTTGAATTTTTTTGTGTCTTTTGATTATATTATTTGGTTCATAAACTTAGATTTGAAACTTTTTGTATTTTTCTTTCGTTTTTGAATTTTTGTGTCAGATCTGAAACATTTTGTATTTTATTTTTGTGTTTTTTTTGTTTCAATAAACATAGATCTGTATATATCTGAGTAAGTTATTATTTGTTTTTAAATTTTTTGTATTTTTTATTTCAATAACCACAGATCTGAAACTTTCTGTGTTTTTGTTTTCGAGTTTGGATCTTTTTATCAAATCTGAAATTTTTTAAAATTTAGTTCTTTTTAATTAAAGTTGAATGCAATTTAAATTTTTATAATGAAAGTTTATTCTCCAAATTTGGAGGTTGTTATATTCTTTTATGGAATTTTGGTTGTTTTCCGTTATGAAAAGTTGATTATCTTTTTTTATGGAAGTTTTCTTTTGAACAACAGATGGATTGAGTTTTCCGCTGAAAGTCAAATTGTGCACCGTATGTTACCATTATTCACTGTTTTTGTCGAAAAAATTTAAAAATATAATTCACTAATTTCATTTATTTCATAAATCTTATATATTTTTAACTTTTATAAGCTTATTTGTATTTTTCAGATATATTTTTTATTATATTAATGAAAATTTAATTTACATTAAAAAAAATGCAAAAAACAATATATCAACATCTGTCCCAGTTACTTCCAGTTTTTAGGCAGATAATAATACTACTACAAAATAATAATAATAATAATAATATATGAAAGAACTAAAGATTCTAAAGAAAAAGTTTATTTTTTCTTCATCACGCAAAAGTTCAAAGGTTGTTATAACTGGATCAATTTCCTTTATTCTTCGCAATACTAATAGTGAAAATTTTTACTTAAAATACACGATAATTAAATCAGAGCATAGTATATTAAAAAGACAAGTAAAAGCGTATGACGAATTTAGATTAGTATATGAGACCATTTTATATAATGTTCATCTCATTAAACCCAATATAAATACTTATTAACTCATAATGGTTGAACCACACTAACCATCATAACACATATAAATTACCTTTAATTCTCACTTCTTGCGCAACGGTCATCAAACCGAAGTCATGCCGTACCGAGCTAATGTTGCACAGCTAGGATATAGCCACATTATCGCTAGGCTTAGTGACAAAACACAGTTACTAAAATAGCTTGTTACAAGAACGACTAGACTGATTTAATTAGTTTCTCTTTTGAGGGGAAAAAAAATAAAGTCAGGATTCAGATGTAACTAATTAGGAATTACTAGTAAACTTAATGCAATTTTCTTGTGATCGACAACATTCAACAAGAAGCCAAAAGGAAAAGTAAGGATGATATAAATGGCTAAAAAAAAAAGAGAGGCATAAAAAACCAAAACCAAAACCAAAACCAAAAGAAAGAGAGCACCACATTGGCCGCTTTCTTGAAAGCTAACTAAAAGGGAGATGCCCATGCCCCAAGTATATCATCACTACCAATAGCAAAGTCTTGGAAATGTGAGCTTTGCGAAGATAGTGATAGTACTCGTGTTTGTGTTTGATAACTTTCTTGACCAAGTCCAACCTATCCCCTATTTGATGATAACTTTCTTGACCAAGTCCAGCCTATCCCCTATTTCATATTTTCCATGACGTTGCACCACCTTTTTTTTTTGTTTTGTTTTTAAATAGAGATGACTCGGCATCCAACTCTTTCACATTTTTCTTCTTTATAATCAATAAAAAAGTAAGTAGAAGGTATTCTCAAATCCTCGAATTATAACACATAAAAGTATGGATGGAAGAAGACTTTTAGGATGTAATTGGATTCATAGTCCGATTGGGTGTAAACTTTAATGTCCTAAAATACCAAAAAAAATACTAAAGAAATGATTCGATTTTGATCGGAAAAGATATTCTGATGGTTAAATAAGTAAATTGAAATAATATTAGGAGAGATGAGAGAAAGTAGAAAGAGTTAACGGTTACCAAATCACTGCATCTCCAATAGTATTTATAAGTAGCGAACTGTTTGGATTTATCCGTGGAAATTCGACTATGATCGGCTGTCATTAGACAATGTGACACGTAGCAGGTCTAAAAAATTCGAACGAAATTCGTCAAATCGGGAATTCTTGAAATCTTGTCTAATTCACTATCTGAATCCCTTTTTGGACCAACTTTAAAATGTTTTACGGGCTTTATGTTGGCTTATGCCCAATGATAATTATGGGCAGTATCAAAAACTTTTCTTTTTTTCTTACATTAAGTTTATATTTGGGCCAGATGAGATGTTGACGTGCTACCCAGAAAAAGCTTGATATCACATGACGGACCCAAGTATGCTGCCTATGGCCCAGCCCAAGATAATTAATTTCTTATGTTTAGTTGTTTTATTTATTTAGGGATATGTTAGATTATTCTCTAATATTAACTTACCGATTATTTAACTTAACATCTGCGTCTTAAGTCTATTTTATAGTGACGGCAGTGAGACGGGTATCTCAAAAGTTGGCTAACCAGTTACCAAATCCATTTAGATCTATCCCTCTATTACTAATATTAATATTCGTTCCCAAATCTGTTTATTAATATCCACTACTTTATCAATAAAGTCAATATCCATTCAAAACTAATACATAAATTTATATTAAAAAAAGTAAATTTCAATAAAATTGAAATTTATAAAACAACAGAAAATTTAAAACCTTAATTGAATAAATTTTTAAATCAATATTTAGGTAAAAATTTATATCTACTATATATATAAAATAAAAAATGTACATAAATGTCGTAAAACTTTAAAATTGAAAAAAAAAATTAAGTGCATGGTTTCAACTCTGAGTTTCTAAATCTTCAAGGATTCAAATATTCACTCAATCTTACAATTTTTAATTTATTTTTTAAATAAATGAATTTAAACAATGTGAGTATGCATTGATATTCATTATTCATGACTAAAAATATAAATAGGTTCAGATAGTTGGTACCCGAAATACTAAACCCGTGTCCGATCCAAATCTACGATAGATTTTATTTTTAATATATAGACGCATTTATAAATACACACGCTCAATAAATTAAACGTAGCCCATGGGATACTCTAAAAAAAACCTAATCCGCTGCCATCCCTACTGTTTTCATGGTTACTAATTTAGTACATATATGCTTTGCATGTGATAGATATTCTTATAAAAAAACTAAGTAATTAATTCATTATATTTTAATAAATAAAATGAAACTCGTAAAAGATTTTTTTTTTTCCTTGTAGTTTCTTTTACTAATTGCCTTCTTCTTTCATGTAGTTTATATATATATATATATAACTTTCTTTTATTCGTAATTCTTTCTTTATTACGAAATAAAAAGTTGAAAGGGCAAATACATAAGAAGAATGCATTTACATTTGGCAAAATTTTCAATTTAAATACCTGAATTTAGTTTATGATCAAATAAACACTTTAATTCAGAAAAATTCATGCTTTCAAACCATTATTTTCCTCACCATCAAAGAAAGTTAGGAGCATGTGATTTAAACAATATGACGTGGCAATAAAAACAATAAATATTCGCCACGTGTCTGTCATGCGTAAAAAAATCTTAAAAAATGGCACACTTTCTGATTGCGTTTTTAGTCAAGAGAAGGGAAAAAAGTCGTGTAATCCCATTTCCTGTTTCAGTGAAACCCCGTTGCCCGTTTCAACATCATGATTCTTCTTTTGCATACTAATATTCTTCCATCATCCTTAATTCCTATTTCAATTAATCGAAAGTGATAGGTGAAAAATGCAAGAGCATTGTTGATTTTTTGTTTGTTTAAAACAACAGTAATCTGGTTTTTCAATTTTTTTTATCTGCTATTTGAACTATTTGTCATTGAACACAATGAAATTAATGCATAAAACCGAACAACTTTGATAGTTAAACAGCTTAATTTGATAGTTAAACACACTGCATTAATCAAAAAGACCCACAAAACAGGTCATTACATGTCCCTTTCTTCTTCATTAATCCTAAATAACATAAGCATCAACCAACCCACAAAGAGGCTAAACAAAGAGGCCCCGTTGCAGAAACAGTATAAACAATCCAAAAACAGAACACAAATACACAGTAAAAAAATAATAAATTGCTCATGAAATTAAGGATCCAACCATGAAAAATATCCACAGCCACCGACCTCTTGAAATTAATTATTTCCATCAATTACTAGAGCCCAAAAATGATATAGAGTCAAGAGAGGAAAAAAGAAAAAAAACGTTGAAATTCTGCAGTCGTGGAATCCATATGCTAATCTAAGAGGGGCGACATCTCCACAAAAAATAAAATAAAACTCTGTTGTTTTGATTCATCATGCAATTAAGAGGAGTGAAAAATTTAACCTATTAAAATTCTTGTGCATATGGAGAAGAACTGGTTTAAGAATAAATAAGACAAAAAGAAACTAATCAGTGTATATGGAAGAGAAAGTGGACGTTGAGTGGAAGAAGAAAAGTAATTAACTTGAGAAAGTTTACGGTTTTTATTATGTCAGTAATCATGGTTTAAAATCAGAATTGTGGTGCTTATTCGGTCACTTATTAAGTTAGGGTGTTCAAATAAAAAAACATTGTCAAATTTCAATGTCTCCTTATGTGTTTGGCCAAGTTGAAAATAGTGGAATATAAAATAAAGTCTAATCCAAATAACTAGAAAGAAAATCTTAGTAGAAAACGAAAAGTAAAAACTCTACATCAAAAATAAATCTTAGTAAAAAATGAAAAGTAATCTTTAAAATGTGAAACCTATTTTGGTAACTATAAAGAATTTAATGTATATTTTAAAATATTTTTATTTGGATGATCATTTATATTCTCATATTGGTTATTTTTGGATTTGATAATTTTTTATTTGATCTAAATCCATCCGAAAATATTGACTCGAATTCGAAAGAAATCTGAATGACTCGAAAAATTTAGGATCGAATCCAACCCAACATGAAACCCGAAACAATTTGAAACCCGACCCAATCCTTGGTGCAAGTTTTTCAATTAAATTTTATTTTATGTCATATTTTTTATAAATTATAGTTTAATTTATATATATATAGAGAGAGAGAGAGAGAATTCATAAAATCTCCCCAAACTATCACTAATTATCAGTTTTCTACCATGAAGTAATCGTGAGTCATTTTACCACCTCCCCCCGAACTTGATAAAACTATAGCAAATACCCTCCTGAATGGCTATGACCCAATTCATATAAAAGCGTGAAATACACGCGTCTGACGCCATGGAGAATTTGAGTCTTATTTGATTGAATCAAATTCTTACTTTGTCGATTGTTGTTTCTTATATTTTGTGAATCCTATGTTTCTTATATTTTGTGTGGAACACTTAGAACCTTATGTCCATTGTCCACTGCTTTTGCAAACTCTATTGGAATGAGATTATGCATATTTACCAGATTATTGCTTCATTAGAACTTTATGTCTGTTGCTTTTGCAATGGAATTGGAATGAGATTATCCTTATTATAAGAATATCCAGATTATTGCTTCAATATTTTTTGTATTTCTATCCAAAAGTAAGATATTTATGTGCTTCTCTTGGTCCTTTTATTTCCACAACAGACAATTAGTGTATAATTGTAAAGAATACAATAGAGAATTTTCAAAAATCAAACGTTACATCTACAACAAAGGAAACCGAAAACTTCAATTGAACCAACGTCTTCCTCCTCAATTCTATCTCCAAATCTTTTTTCCTCCTCAAAAATCCTATGAAATAAAACCATAAACCTATTAGCAGAAAATTAGACTCCATAATCAATCTCTAAATTAAAACATAAGCCCAACAATTTTTTATTTAAACTTACCCCATATTTCATTCATCTATTAAATTTCTTATCTGGATTTCCATTTGTCCAATTAAATTTCGATGAAACAATTTTTCCACAATCACAAAAAAGAACCATTCGATTTACCTTCGTTTTTTCAATTGAAGTCTTTTGCATTCTCATAATCGTTTGCCCTGTGTTGGTTTTGATTTTGATCCCAATGAAAAAAATAAGCAGGTGTTGCCCTAAATAAGCAAAAACCTCAATAAATTTTACGCAAGAGAAAGCGATGATCATGAGCAATGGTTGTAATGGAGAAGAAACAAATAACTATTGTGGGTTTTATTTTTATTTGCTTTTTTTATTTTTCTTTAACTCAAATATTAACTTTTTTGTGATTAAAATGCTACGTGTCATATTATTCTTCAAATTCACGTGCTTTCAGTGCGTATAATGCACACTTTATGCCATGTTGGCATTTAGAGGGGTATTTGGTATAATTTTATCAAGTTCGAGGGGATAAAATGACTCGCGATTATTTCAGGGTGGAAAGCTAATAATAAGTGATAGTTTGGGAGGGGGGAATTTTATGTATTATCTCATGTATATATGATACACTAATACATACATATTTCTATACACGTGTATGTGGATGCGCGTATATGTTGTATGTATGTATGTATGCAAATACATATAGACATGTAGTTGTGGATGTATGTGTGTGTATATGCATATACGTATGTATGTATATATATGCATTTTTATGTATTTGGGTATGTATGTATGTATGTATGCATCTACATATATATACATAAATACATACAAATTTTTATGTAGGCTTAATAGATAAATTGATCCTCCAACTTGTTCACATTTGTCAAGAAACTCCTTCTACTTAGCTTTATCCTAATTTAACACTTTAGCTTTTTAAAAATACTAATAATAAACATTCTTGTGCTGACATAGCATTATTAAATCTTTTTATGATTGGAAAGTGGATTACACACTTCATCGAAAACATGAATCAACTATACAAATCAATATTTTCTCTCCCTTTTGAATAAACTATCTTTTTTTTTTCTTTTTCTTCTTCTTCATCATCATCTTCGTTTATATCCACAAATGCAAAAAAGAAGTGTTGAAAAAATGTTTCCTTACAATATTTGTGGAGTTCTTGATAAGTTTGATATTATCCAAACTAAAAATTTCACAAATAAATCTCCAATCTCTCCAAAATGCTTATATATTTTCAAAAAAATTTTGATATTTTCAGATTCTCAATTGCAAATAAGTTTTATATTCTCAAAAATCTTGCAAACTAAAAAAATGTTCGCTTAGTTGATGAAATAATTTCTACAAAATGCTTCCTTTATTTTTTTTCTTAATAGAAAAGCCTAGCAATGACCAAGGAAGTGGATATTGATATGGCATGATTTAATTGCAAACTTTTAAATAATGAAAAACCCAAATTATAATCAACAAAATTGCAAATTTTGGTGTTTCAATTTGGAAAAAGAAAATTGCAAATTTTGGTGAAGCAACAAAATAATTGAAAATCAATTGACGTTTAAACAATAAACCTTCAAAATTGAAACTGGAAAATCAACAAATCTCTCTCCCTTCTCTCTTTACTAGAACTCCCATTCATCTATCTGGATTTTGATAAAAACACAATAAAAATTTCTTGTCTATCTGTAAAAATTGAGATAGTGAAGAGACTATAGAGAAAAAGAAAAAGTTAATTTTTTTTATGCTTTCTATGATTTTTAGACACGTGGCATAATGTTATTTGGTGGATAGAGTGATTTTTACACACCAGTGCATTTGTACATCAAATGTTGATTTAAACCATATGCATCTGAATTTTTAGCATGTTTAAGTGTTCAATTGGGACAACATTAAGTTGAGGGGTTGGGTTGTCAAATTGATGTAAGTTGATGTGTTAGATTATGTTAATGGCTTTTATGTATTATTTAATTGATTTTAAATTTTTAACTTTCTGTCCATATCATTTTTCTATAAATATTTTTATGTTTCAAATTTCTAACTTTATTTAATTTCCCTCCAAAATATTTTTAGTTTACAAATTTTTAACTTTCCCCCCAACTAGACTTTTCAATAGATTTTCCTCCAAAATATTCTCCAATTTGCAATGTTATTAAAGCCGGACCGGATAAAGAACCGGCAAGGCTGAGGGTTCGTGATTCGACCGGGTTTTTTGATATTTTTTAAAATATTATTAATTAGTATAATTTTTATAAATACTATTACTCAAAAAAAAATCAATCAAAACATTTAATATATGCCTCAAATATACTAGTAATAATATTTTTTCACCTTTTATTTTTTTAAAATTATTACTTGTCCATATCATTTTTCTATAAATATTTTTATGTTTCAAATTTCTAACTTTATTTAATTTCCCTCCAAAATATTTTTAGTTTACAAATTTTTAACTTTCCCCCCAACTAGACTTTTCAATAGATTTTCCTCCAAAATATTCTCCAATTTGCAATGTTATTAAAACCGGACCGGATAAAGAACCGGCAAGGCTGAGGGTTCGTGGTTCGACCAGATTTTTTGATATTTTTTAAAATATTATTAATTAGTATAATTTTTATAAATACTACTACTCAAAAAAAAAATCAATCAAAACATTTAATATATGCCTCAAATATACTAGTAATAATATTTTTTCACCTTTTATTTTTTTTTAAATTATTACTTGATTAGTTATTTTCTGTTAAAATATTTTATTTTATGAGTTTTAATTTAAAAATTAAATAATTCAATAACTGTAGGTGAAATTAAAAAAAAAATGATAGAAAATTATCTTTAACTTTACCAATTTTAATAATTTATTCAATTTTTATTCTATTGTATTTTTTTGAATTATTAAATCATTATATTATTTTCATTAAGTTCAAATGTGATTAAATAGTAAAAAAACCAATTATTTGTTAAATAAAATTTATTAGATTATTTATTTTTTATTTTTATGAAAAAATAATTATTTTATTAATTATTTTAAATTAGACCCGATTTTTGGCCGGTTCAACCCGATTTTGACCGGTTCAATCCGGTTCTTCCCGGTTTTTTTCCAACCCAATTTTCTGTAGTTGAACCAACCGGTTTGCGGTTCAACCGATTGAACCGGCCGGCCCGGTCCGGTTTTAATAACCATGCCAATTTGACTTTCCTTACAAAATATTTTTCTTTATTCCACACAATTAATAATAATCAATTTTTCTACATGTTTTTATATTTCTATTTTAATATTTTTGTACATGTTTAATTCATATTTATCTATAATTAAAATTATATGCATATTCTTATTTATTTTTTATTCCAAAATTGTAACTTTTCCTCCAAAATATTTTTATGTTTTAAATTTTTAGCTTTTTATCATTTCCCTCCAAAATAGGTTCCAAATTTTACATTTCCTTCCAACTAGTTATTGATGAATGGGGAACACCAAATTAGTCACAAATAATAAGTAGTGCAATGATTATTACACACATTTAATGGACTTGACTAAAAGTACAAAAACTCTGGTAAAAAAAAAAAAATTGTACAAATGAATTAAAATGTCTATATTATTACCTCCTATTTATTTTTTATATGAATGGAGATATTTTTTTTCTAATTCAATTCAAATTTTAATTCGATTCAAATTTTTTCTGATCATATGGATCGGATTGAATTTAAATACGAGTCATATAGGTAGGATTCACAGGTTAGGTCAAATGGGTCGACTATAAACTTTGATGTTATATACAAATCTACTAGACTTTATTAAAAATTTAAAATATATATGTTTGTATGTTAGAAAATAATATCATTATTCATTATATGTGTTGTTAGAGGTGTACACAGTTCGGTCCAGTTCGATTATTTACAGATCTCCGTATTGTATTGAAATTTCGATTCTTATAAATTTTGGTACAATTTGGTTTTTATACATTTCAGTACAGTTCGGTATAGTTCTTATAAAATTCAGTACAGTTCAATTCAGTTCGGTTCTTCGGTTCTTTCGGTACAAAATAAAACAAAACAATACAATACAATACAATACAATACTTCAAAAAATTCAATATTTTTAAAATTTTGCAATATAAATATACACAATAATAAATACAAATATAATTAAAATATCTCAATAAATACATACAAAATTTAAAAATTAACACTCGACCGTCTTTCTTTGGATTATGCTCACATTTATTTGAGGATCTTGAGTAATTTCTAAAAACAATAAGAAAGAAATTAAACATTAGACAAAAAAAATCTAAATATTAAATACAAAATTTAAGAATTTATGTGAATATAATAATTACCCGATTCAAAATTTTTGAATTCTTCCGTTGATGCCTCTGAAGCTAAAATTGTAACACCCCGACACCCCAGTTGGAAGGATACCAGAGCGATACCCCAACACTCACGACACAAGCATACATAAACTTAGAAGCGGAAGCATACACAACGCAATATAAAAAAAAAAGATCATAACATATATAAACAGAACAATATATAATCAAAATATAATTATACAATATCCAAACTTTACATAATACATAAGTGTCACTGTACCCAAAAGAATTACACAACCAAAATGATATACAAAAAGAAGAATACAGGAGGAGAACAAAATATAAAACTCTACTCCTATGTGGCCGACCCTGCAGATATGCGACTCGAGCAGGAACCAAAATCCTGCCACCTACACGGGGAAAACAACCCGTGCTAAGTGATAACGCTTAGTGGGGAGGGACAAAAATAAAAAAGAAACAATAATACAATTACAGGAATATAGTAAGTCATGCAAATACAAATGCATACTCATACTGAAATACCTACCGACAAACTGCGAAAATAGCATACCTAACATACCGAAATCAAAATAGACTTATTAAAGCATATTCACTAAATCAAGATCATAAACAGGTAACTGGAACCACAATATGAATAGACACCATCCCAAGCCACTCATCAAAGCATATACACTACACTGAACATAACTCAACATCTCAGACAAAAAGCCTGAAACTCACTAGTTGTGGATACGGGAGCACTACACTACAGGGGATACTGCGAATAGTATCAAAAGTGAGAGACCGGAGCCTCGATCACACACTACACTGAGTTTTATCAAAAGTAAGGGAGACTAAATCTCAAAACATTTTATCACTACACTGAAAATGACCATCTCGGAGGTCGGCCGAAAGACCCAAACGGGGCCAACATAGGCAACTGCACTCTTATATCCCTTTATAAGCATGCTTATCTATCCACTACCATGACACTTCAGGCTCAACTCACTCACTCTAAATATAGCACTAGGCAAAACCAAAATGAAAAGTCATAACACCGACTACAACATTCACTAAACATTCACTAGGCAGTACTAAAAGCACAAGTCAAAATACTATCATAGCAATAATCACTAGGTCAAACCATATCAGAATTAAAATCAAAACACTATCACACCAATAATTGTACACCACTAGAATAATAATACTAACACTGGAAATAAGCAAAGAAACATACTCCATACAATAGAGAAAAATGATGCAAAATGAACTAAAAGAGATCATTTTTGAAAATAGGATGGACAAGAAGAAATCCTATCGCGATCGCGATAAGGAGTCGCGCTCGCGACAGAAGCCAAAAATACGTTGCAGAGAAAGAGTTGTGCACGACTCGTGCTCTCCCTAAAGGAAGTCTTCACGAGTCGTGTCTCTAGAGCAAGACTCGTGACCTCTTCACATACACCTCCGAGTCGTGTTGGCATTCACGACTCGGAGCACAATAGCTTCCTACACACTCGTGCTCGATCTACTGAAAGGAGCTGTCACGAGTCGTGCACAACGTCACGACTCATGACAATTTCCAAAGACACGAGTCGTGCTGGAGTGCACGACTCGGAGCAGAGGGAAAACCAGGCCGCTCGCAGGAAACTAAAATTGTGCAGCTTTGTCGCGCTCGCGATAATCATCGCACTCGCAATAGAGTCGCATTTCTTAGTTCCTCAGCACAAAACTCAGACATTCAACTTTCAAAACTCAATTCAAAACCACTGAATCATGCAATAACACTTACCTCATCACTCAAATGCATACCAAACATATTAAAATCAAATTATAAACATCATACACTAATTATTATCAAGAATTTCACTCAGACTACAAGTTAAATTACAAGAACATTCAAGCTGGAAAATTTACCCTAACTCATGCAATTTCCCTTCAAAACCCACATGCAATCATTCTCAACACTAACAAGCAAAGCCATCATACCCACTCAAAATAACCCATGCATATACACATATCAAACACTCAAAATTCCAAAAATTTAAAACATAACACACATACAATCCGAATGAGAAAAGGACAGACAAACTCCCAAACCTGGAATTGTAGCTCCAAAACCACTCCTTTTCAAAACCCAACCTTCTCCTTACCCTTGCTCTTCTTCTTGCCACCAACAACTTGCACAAATAAACCCAGAAGTCACTTAACCAAAACCCTAACTTCCCAAAATCAAAAGCAAAACCAAAAAGAGAAGAAGATCAAAGCACATGCAAGTCCAAAACCAACTCTTAGCTCTTTAATCTTGCTTCAAATATCTACCAAAACCACCCATAAACTTGCAAATACCCTAACCAAGAAGAGGAAGGTGAAGCAGAAAATGAACAAGGGAAAGAACAAGGAAAACCGAGAGAAAGAGAGAGGGAAGAACGGGAAAAACAAATGCAAGAATCTGCCCCTTTCCCTATCTCCTATTTTCCCTTTTCTTCCTTTCTCATTTAATGTCCCTCACCAACTCTTGCTAGGTGTCCATTTCTCATTGGTCCAAAGATAAAAATATCTTTTGACTTATTTTTCGAACTTCAATTCCTTTAATTTGGTCCTCAAAATAACTCTAATTCCACTTGCACGATGACGAACATACCCTTAATTATCCGAATAACATGCGATTTTCAACTAGGCCCGATTTGGGTTATTACAAAAATTGTAGCCGATTTTAACCAATTTTGGCAACAAATAAGAACCTCGACTGTAATCAGGGTTAAAGAACTTCTAAATTTATCCAAAGCTCTCCCTCTAGTACTAAAAGCCGATTCAGAAGCTACAGTTGAACACTGAACAACCAAGACATCTCTCGCAACTTTGGCCAAAATTAGATAATTTGACTCATTAATCTTTCACCTACTCAAAATATCAAAATCAAGAGAATTTTTTACTAATTTATCAGTCAAATAAGTATCCAAATCTCCTTGAGATACAACTTGCTCCTTACCCTCATTTTCTAAAAACCACGCATCAACATCATCATCAACATTATTAGAATTAGGTACTGGGGCTACACTTTGACCAACATTTAATTCTTCCATTTTTTTGTGTTCTTCTATCAATCCATTCAAAGCATTTATCACTTTAGAAACTAATTTCTCCATCTCACGCTCACCATAAAAAGATGTGTATTTTGAAACTATAAATTTCATTTTAAATATAGGATCCAAGAACACTGTTATGAAAAGAATGATATTCATCACCCCAATACTTGTCAAATTTCAACTGCATTTGCTTCTCCATTTTCATTAAAAAATCATCACCACTAGTTTGAGAAGATTGCAACAAATTCAAAATACGAACAATCTCTGGAAAATACAAGTTTCAAGTTGAATATAATGACCCAGATAATTTGCAAGTCACATCATAAAATCTTTTCAAAAATTTCGTGATAGTTGTGACTTATTTTCAATTAGCCTCAGTCAAATAAACAGGTCCAAACTCAATGAAATATTTGCTATCTAAATCCTCCAACTTATCAAAAGCCTTTTGATATCCCAAAGTAATGTCTAACATTAAGTATGTTGAATTCCACTTAGTTGGACAATCTATGATCAAACTCTTCGCATAATTGATGTTTACTGTCTCACGAGATTTTTTGAAAGAATCTAACCTTTGAGGACTGCTTCTAACATACTTAATAACATCTCTAACTTTTTTAATTGACTCTTCAACACATTTAAGCCCATCTTTCACAATAAGATTTAAAATGTGAGCACAATATCTCATGTGAAAAGTTTCACCACCTAAAACAAATGCATCTCTCTTACTTAAATTATTTTTCAACTGTTGAATTGCAGTATCATTAGATGTTACATTATCAACAGTTATACACATCACTTTGGTCAAACTCCAATCATCTATACAATTATCAACAACCACCCCAACATTACTTCCTTTATGACTTTCAATAACATAAAAATTCAAGATTTTTTTGTGCATCTTCCAACTTGAATCAATAAAATGAGTAGTTAAGCACAAATACGATACATTTTGAATGCTAGTCCAAGTATCAGTTGTCATAGAAACTCTTTTGTATTCAATTTTAAGAAAATCTTTCAATTTATCTCTCTCCTTCATAAAAAGAGAACAACATCTTCTAACAATAGTCACTCTAAATGAAAATTTAAATTCAGGACAAATTGCTTCAATAAATTTCCTAAAACATTCAAGTTCAACAAAATTAAATGGTAATTCATCCCTAATGATCATCCTAATTAAAGCTTTTGTACAAACCTCTTGATCAAATTTCCAACTAACTAATGGTGTATTATTAATGGACCCAAAGTTGTCTGTGACTTATCTTTACTTTTTAAATGCAACCACTAACTCTTTTTTACTTGGAAATTTTTTGCAACTTTCCCTTAAATGTTTCCACAATCTCGAAGTGCCTATAGCACTCTTCCCTTGATAATCTTTACCACACCACTTACATGCAGCCCTCCCAGTTTCATTACCATTAACATCAACCAATCTATCAAAATGCTCCCAAACTCTAGACCTTCTTTTTTTACTTGTAGGCAAATTAGAAGAATTAGCATTACCTGCTGAATTTAGAGTTGGAGAAAACTTAGTTTGTGGGACAGCAGGAGGAGGATCCATAATTTCATCAATCCATGGTTCTGAATTTTTTATTTTATTTAATGAAGAAGAGCTGGTGAAGCTAGAAACTTTCTTCATTTTTCTATGAGCCAATTCTGCATGCAACATTAAGAGTGATTATAAGCTCACAGGAAGGTACCAATATAAGAAAATATCTACTGCTGATCACATAATTTAAGATAAAGTCACATGCAAAGATGATCACGTAAAAAATGTTCACAGTATGCTAATTATGCTAAACAAAATAATTATGCAAAGATGATCACCAAGATTGCTTTTGTCCTTTTCAATTACCCAACACTCTAGAAGCTTATACATAGACTCCTTTCATATTTATTAATAGCATAATAATTAATTTAATTAAAAGTTGGAATACGTGGCTCTCTAAATATAAAAGTTGATACCATTCAATTCTTTTCATGGGAACCATGTATAGGCTGGTAAGAAATATATATATATATGTTGGATTCCGTGGAGAATTTTTCTTTTATAAAATAGAGTTATGGCACTTCATTATGTCATGAAAATCATCTTTTACAGGCATATAGTCAACTTCCTAAAGTATTAGTACCAGCCAAGCTCCTTAGTTGAATATTAAGCTTAGCTTAGAATAGCATTTTGGCAGAAATTTGCTATTAAATTATTTTTTTTTAAAGTTTTGAATGTAATTTACCCTTTTTATATACATTTGAATACGAAATAAATGACTTAACAACATAATGTTTACAATTAATTCATACAAAGATATTTTTTTTTATGTGTAATTTAAATCTAACTAGGCAGTTCGATTTTTTTCTTTTTATATTCAATTTAAAATTCGAAATGCAGGACTAATTAAGAAGCCTAATTAAAAAGCCTAAATTTAATACTCTGAACCCATGAATAATCATCTTATTAACTGAAAAAGTTGGAATGTTCAAAAACAAAGGAATATAACATGCTAGATCAAAACATCAATAATCAACGCTTTTCATTTCACAATTGGCTCTATAAATTGGAGGGCCCCAATGAGCAGCAGAATAGCTGTCATCTCTTGTTATGCCATAATTTCAAAATTTTCAGCAAATAGTTTATGTTATTGGCAAAATTGTTGTTGAGGCAAAGAGAAATATGCAAAGACAAGCAGGTGTATAAGATAGAAAATAGTAAGTTTATTCACATAACATAAGGCAATATAAGATAGATTTAAGGGAATTATATAACTACAGTTCAGAAATAGATTTAAGGCAATATAAGGTAGATTAAACCCACACCAGCGAAATTGTTAAGTGCCTAATGTTGCATATTTAGCCTGTTTTTCCTTACTTTCAAGCACTTAATTTTAGCTTATATTAGTACTTTTTTTTATTTATTTTGTGATTTTGGTCATTGTAAGGTTAAAGTGGTAAAAAGGAAGTAAATTAGAGCTAAATGGAGTGAATTTGGAGCAACCACGAAAGTTCAAGAAAATTGGAAGCAAATAGCTGATTTTTTACTTAGCCTTGCCCAAGGCTAAGGGGCAAGGGTAAGCAGCTACCTTGCCGAAGGCTAATGGCCAAGACGCGACAGCATATGTCAACTTTTATATTTTAAGCCTGAAGTTGCCCTAGCCGCCAGCTATTCTCAATCTGATTTTTAGGGATAATTAGACGGTAATTTAGGAGATATTGGGCAGTATTTTTTGGAAGATAATATTATATTTAATATTTTGAATTTATTTTGAAATTTTGGATAGGAATTAATGACATTCCTAACTTATCTAGGTTTTATTCCCATTTAGCTAGGGAAAAACGTGAATAGGGGCATCTCTTCTACTTCTTCTTCATCTGAATTTTTCTTAGGGCTGTAACAGGAAGTACTTTTTATTTTATTATTTTATTTTATGGATTTTTATGGCCATGTGTGGCTAAATTTCTCTTGTTCTAGTTAAAGATTAATTCAAAGCCAGGTTTTAATTTACCGTGAGATTGTTGCACTTATTTTCTGTTTTTAATTTCAAGTGATGTTCATGTTATTTACTGAAGTTTAGAAAAACTATATCTCGATTGCTGAATCCGTAATTATTTAGTGAAGTCAACAACAAGTGGCAATCAGTGTAGCTTCCTCACAAGGGTTGTTACATTGAGTAAATGCATGATTTGGTCTAAATCGATCTCGTGTGAGGTCGGTTGGCTTAGGTTAGCTCTTTCTATTTCTTAATGCTATAAACAAATTAAATTCTTGCACGTATTAAGGGTTATTTGTTGGCTAAGAATTAATTACAGTCTTACTTGATTAATTCATTAATACAGAAAGATTAGGTCGAGAGCGCGAAGCCGACGGCTATAACTGGCCCATTATTTGATTTTTAGATTTATTATTTCATTAATGATCGATTGAATTAATCATGTGCTACGAATATCTTTAACTGGAATTTATCATATATTGAATTTCTTTCGATCAATTCACTACTTATTTGTTTATTCCTTTTAATTCAGCATTTTTAAATTTTTGGTTTATGAAACCCCCCCCCCTTTTATTTTTATTATTAAAAATCTGGTTATTTAAAATTAATTCGGTGCTAGTCTCTGTGGATTCGACCCTTTCTTGCCCTATTTACAATTTATTTAATAGGATAATTGAGGTATTTATTTTTGGGGGCTTCGACACCCATTAAATTTTGGCGCTGTTGCCGGGGACTAGTCTAATTTGATTTAATTTGTTAATGACTAGGTCTGAAATTCTAGGAGAAATTTTGTTCGATTCGGAGATTGAGAAAATAGCCCGGAGACTAAGGAAGGAGATAAAGTTACATAAGGAACTTGCTGGAACTTCTTCCAAACAGCAACAAAAGGGAGAAGAAGCTGATTTTACTGAATTTTTAGCCGAAGAAGAGGAAGTAGAGATGACAGAACAGACTTTAAGAGAGCTTAATGCACATCCTTTAAACCAGCAGCCCTTGTGCATAACTTATCCGACTTTGGACACTGATTTTGAACTAAAATCGAGGCTGATTCACCTATTATCCACTTTTCGTGGCTTGGAAAATAAAGATCCTCACAAACATTTGAAGGAATTTCATGTGGTTTGTTCCGGTATGAGGCCACAAGGAGTTACTGAAGAATAAGTGAAATTGAGGGCCTTTCCATTTTCATTGGCTAATTCGGCAAAGGAATGGTTGTTGAATTTATCGTCAGGAATAATCACAATATGGACTAATATGTTGAGAATGTTCTTAGATAAGTTTTTTTCAGCTTCCCGAGCTGCTGTAATTCGAATAGAAATAAGTGGAATCAGACAAAAAAATGTGGAGTCACTTCACGACTATTGGGAAAGGTTTAAAAAATTATGTGCAAGCTGTCCCCAACATGGAATTACTGATCAATCCCTTATTCAGTATTTTTATAAAGGTATGTTGAGCATGGAAAGGAGGATGATAGATGCAGCAAGTGGGGAAAGCCTCAACAATAAATTCCCAGCACAAGCCCGTGAGTTGATATAAAATATGGCAACCACTTCCCAACAGTTTGGAAGATATCAAGACCCCCCAAGAAGAGTACATGAGGTAAATTCTTCTTCCATTGAAGATAAACTTAATGCTCTAACTGTTCTTGTGCAAAATATGGATGTAGGTGCATCTTCACAAGTAAGGGTGTGCGAAATATGTGCATATGCTGGACATCCAATAAATATGTGTCCCACACTTCAAGATGACTCACAAGAGCAAGTGAATGCAATGGGTGGATATTCTGGACAGCCTTATAGGAAATATGATCCGTATTCCAGTACATACAATCCGGGGTGGCGAGATCATCCCAACTTCAGCTGTGGAGCAAGGTAAGAAAATTCACAACAACAATTTCAACCAAGGCAACCACAACAACCCTCTCAACTAGCTCCTAAACAAGGTATAAGTCTTTAAGACATTGTCCATTCTTTAGCTAATAATGTGCAAGATATTCAACAACATCCAAAGAAATCAGATTCAAGAATTCAGAATTTGGAGATAAAATTGAGCCAAATAGCACAACCTTTGAGTGGAATAGAGTCCCAAGGACGTTTGCCCTCACAAACCATAGAAAATTCGAGGCAAAATGCGAGCGCAATCGTTCTAAGGAATGGAAAAGAGCTGGAGCAGCCCTGACCCAAGGGAGAAAATTAGAAAAGCCAAAAGAAGTAGAGAGAGGCGAAAATTGAGCAGAAGGTACAGCCCACAGGTAAAAATTCAGAACAACCCCTTGTTTTAGTTGTGCAGTCCCCATTTCCTAAAAGGTTAGCTAAATCTAAAAAGGAAAAAGAGGTTGGCTATGAGAAAATTACTGTGAATGAAAATATTTCAGCTATTATTCAAAGAAAAATGCCCAAAAAAAGCAAGGATAAAAGTATGTTTGCTATTTCCTATAAGATTGGCAATTTAATTGTTAAAAGAGCTATGTGTGATTTGGGTGCGTCTATAAATGTCATGCCTAAGTCTATTTATACCTCTTTAAATACTAGACCCTTAGAAAAAATAGGAATAGTCATTCAATTGAAAAATAGGTCAATAGTTTATTCTAAGGGATTGTTAGAGGATGTGTTGGTTCAGGTTAATGGTATGATTTTTTCTGCTGATTTTTATGTGATCGACGTGGATGATGAAGAAAATTCAGGTGATTCAGCTGACATTTTATTAGGTAGGCCATTTCTTCAAACAGCTAGAACTAAAATTGATGTGTACAAAGGTACTCTTACAATGGAATTTGATGGTGAAATAGTACAATTCAATATGTATGATGCAATGAAATATCCATGTGAGATGTCTTCTGTATGCGAAATTGATGTTATTGAACCATTGACTCAAAAAGTGTTTGAAATGAGTAGGTCTGACAAGTTGCAGGTTGCTTTAAATGAAAATGTTCATGGGAACAGATTTGATGCAGAGGAAGAAGAGCTGAATATTGAAGAAGAGCTGCAGGAAGCAGTGATGGAGTTGGAGGCTTTGAAACCGGCGATAAGTGCGCTTAATCCTTTGGAATTAACCAGCACTAACAAGACGCTTCTACCATCTGTGTTGCAGGCACCAGAATTAGAACTTAAGGTGTTGCCCGATCATTTAAAATATGTTTATTTGGGTGAGGAGAAAACACTCCTAGTGATAATCTCCAATAAGCTGCAGCCTGAGGAAGAGAAGCTACTGATCCAAGCTTTGAGAGAGCATAAGGAGGCAATTGGATGGACCATTGCCGATATAAAAGGCATAAGCCCCTCTACTTGCATGCACAGGATTCATTTAGAAGAAGATATTATGCCAAGTAGGCAAGCACAAAGAAGGTTGAACCCACCGATGATGGAAGTGGTAAAGAAGGAAATACAAAAGATGCTGGATGCAGGAGTGATATACCCAATTTTAGACAGTAACTGGGTGAATTCAGTCCAAGTTGTACCCAAAAAGACAGGAATTACAGTTGTGGAAAACGAAAATGGAGAGATAGTGCCCACCCGAGTCCAAAACCGGTGGAGGGTTTGTATAGATTACAGGAAGTTAAATGCCTCTACTAGAAAAGATTATTTCCACTTCCTTTTATTGATCAAATGCTAGAAAGACTCGCTGGAAAATCTTTTTGCTATTGTCTTGATGGTTAGACAGGTTTTTATTAAATACCGGTGGCACCTGAAGACCAGGAGAAAACCACTTTCACCTGCCCCATTGGCATATTTGCCTACCGCAGGATGCCATTTGGACTTTGCAACGCTCCAGCGACTTTCTAATGTTGTATGGTAAGCATCTTTTCAGATTATGTTGAGAAAATAATAGAAGTAATTATGGATGATTTTACGGTTTATGGTAATTCATTTCATGAATGTTTGTCTAATTTAATCAAGATTTTGAGGAGATGTTTAGAGTCTAATCTGGTCCTTAATTATGAGAAATGCCATTTTATGGTAGACCAAGGGTTGATTTTGGGTCACATTGTGTCTTCAAAAGGTATAGAGGTAGACAAGGCTAAAATAGATGTTATACAATCTCTTTCTTACCCTGCAAGTGTGCGGGAAGTTCGTTCTTTTCTTGGACATGTAGGTTTTTATAGATGCTTCATTAAAGATTTCTCCAAAATCACCCAACCGTTGTGTAAATTGTTGCAAAAGGATATGGCATTCGAATTTGATCAAGCCTGCAAGGATGCATTTGATGCACTAAAAGAAAGACTGATCACTGTACCCATTATCCAGCCCCCTAACTGGGATTTTCCCTTTGAAATTATGTGTGACGCCAGTAATCTGCAGTAGGGGCTATTCTTGGCCAAAGAATTGAAAAAAATCCATATGTGATTTATCATGCTTCGAGAACACTGGATAGTGCCCAAAGCAACTACTCAACAACTGAGAAAGAACTCTTAGCTATTTTCTCTGATCATGCAGCTTTAAGATATTTGCTGAAAAAGAAGGAAGCTAAACCCCGTTTAATCCAGTGAATTCTCTTACTGCAGGAATTTAATCTTCCAATTAGAGACAAAAAGGGGTCTGAAAATTTGGTGGCAGATCATCTCAGTAGATTATTGTTAAATGAGGACGCATTGCCTATAAACGATAATTTTTCGGATGAACATTTATTTGCCATAGCAACTAACAGCCCCTGGTATGCTGATATCATGAATTTCTTGGTTATAAGTGTTGTCCCTGCAGAGTTTTCTAGATTTGAGAAGGACAAATTGATGAGAGATTCCAAATATTATGCTTGGGATGAACCGTACTTGTGGAAATACTATTCCGATCAAATTATTCGACGATGTGTTCCTGACAGTGAAGTGCAGTCTATCTTGCAATTCTGTCACTTTGAGGCATGTGGAGGTCATTTTGGTCCCAAAAGAACAGCCAGAAAAGTTTTAGAATGTGGTTTATTTTGGCCTCATTTATTTAAAAACGTGTATTTATACTGTAAGTCTTGTGACAAGTGTCAAAAAACAGGTAACCTTGGACACCGAGATCAAATGCCACTCGCACCTATATTAATCTGTGAAATACTTGATGTGTGGGGCATTGATTTCATGGGGCCTTTTCCATCTTCTTTTGGATATACTTATATTTTACTTGCAGTAGATTATATTTCTAAATGAGTCGAAGCTAAGGCCACACGGACTGATGATGCCAAAACTATGGTAAATTTTATCAAAAATAATATATTTTGCAGGTTTAGCACCCCAAGAGTGCTCATAAGTGACAGAGGAACACATTTTTGTAATAAAATCATGGATGTATTACTGAAGAAGTATGGAGTTACACATCAATTGTCGACTGCCTAGACCAGTGGACAAGCTGAAATTTTCAACCGGAAAGTCAAATCTATACTTGAGAAGACGGTGAATCCAAATAGAAATGACTGGAGTTTGAAGCTAGAAGACGCTCTTTTGGCTTATAGGACTGCCTATAAGACACCGATAGGCATGTCCCCGTATCGACTGGTGTATGGCAAACCATGTCACCTACCGGTAGAGCTGGAGCATAGAGCATTTTGGGCTATAAAGAGATGCAACATGGAGCTAAATGCAGCAGGTGAGAAACATAAATTAGAGCTCCAAGAACTGGAAGAATTAAGAAATGATGCATATGAGAGTTCCAAAATTTACAAGGAGAAAACAAAAAGGTTGCATGACAAAATGATTTCTAGGAAAGGATTTCAAATAGGACAGAAAGTTTTATTATTTCATTCATGTTTGAAATTATTTCCAAGGAAATTAAGGTCCAGATGGTTAGGACCTTTTGTTGTTATTAATGTTTTTGCTCATGGTGTAGTTGAAATATATAGTTTGGAGAATGTAAAATTTTTTAAGGTTAATGGACATCACCTCAAACCCTTTTATGATGGATTTTTAGCTGAAGGACATGAAGAGACTCAGTTGGCTTTGCCTATGGAGAGGCTTGAAACCAGGAACGTCTAGCCAAAGACGTAAAAGAAAGGCCCTTCTGGGAGGCAACCCAATACTTAGCCTTGCCCCCAAGCTAACGTGTTACTATTTAGATTTAAATTTTAATATCTAATTTTATTGCACTGCCTTCTTCTTCTTCATCTCTTTCTAATGGATAATCTGATTTCTCTTTGAACTTACAGGTATTATTGGCAACTAAATGGCAATTTTAAGGATGGTGGCGTTGAATAATTTTATGGCAATTGGATTTCATCTAATGTTATTTTTAATATGGATTGGGCAATTAATGGTGGTTTCAATGGCAAATTAGTTGGATCTTGACTTAATTTTTTCAATTGCAGGCTATTTTCATTTTATTTTGGGTTTACTAGTTTTATTGGGTTATGTTGTTTTACTTCATGGGCCTTTATCCTCAAATGGGTTTTAATTCTAAGTTTTAATTCAATTGTTTTATTTTAATTCAATTGGGGTATTTTATTTTAACCCATTTACTATTTTTTTAAACTAAAAACATTACTTACCCCTTTAAACTTCGATTACCTTCACAGATCGCCGCCGCACCACCCGTCGCCAGCCATCGCCGCCGCACCACCCACCCGCGTCCCACCGTTATCGCGCATCAGTCGTTCTTCGTGCGCACCGATTCGCGCTCATCACCTCCACCGCGCGCACGATGCCACCACAGCTCACCACCGTTGCAAGCCCCACCATGGTCGGCCTGAAGAGCCTCGCTCCACACAGCCCAGACGGGGCAAATCCACAAGCTCCGCTACCCGCGCCAATGCATCACCACCAAACGCAAATCTCGAGCACACTAGCGACGATGCATCACCACCACCGCCTCCCAATCCACAGCCCGCTGCACCAAGCGATGCAAGTCCCTCACCCAACGTGGCACCGCGTCAAGGCAATCGACCCACATCCTCATCAGCAGCTTAGAAGAGAAAGGGACCAATTACATATAAATCTCGCCAAATTGAAATTCTTAAATCCAGCAGCGGTGAAGACGATGATGTACCCCCGTCACCTACGCAAGCACCTCAAGTAGAGCCAACAGAAGAGGCTAGAACACCCTCAGAAACGGGCTAAAATGGCTAACTGTAAATCCCAATTTCCCCCACCTGCACATGAAGCAGGAGGCAATTTGGAGTTCACTGATTAGCAGGACAAAGCCAGGTATTATTTCCTTGCACATCACGATATTGAACCTGCACGTTCTTTTGATGAGGCAGCTTTATATTTTCTTGGCTTGAAAGATGAAGTCTTAGACTTGATATATAATATTGGCTGGCGTAAATTTTTCATGATTAATTATCCTGTTTATGATGCTCTGATCCATGAATTTTACAGCACTTTTGTCTTTAAAACCGAGGGACCTAATTTTTGCTTATCTAAGCCATTTACCGTTAAATTTCGTATGTTGGGCGATTACCAATATTACTCTGTTACATCTTTTAATGTTGCCATGGGCTTAATTGATCATGCGTATTCTAAAACACCTGAGTATACTAACATGTTATATGATTATCTTGATGATTTTTATGCTCAAGATGTTTACAGGGAATTGATTGGAATGCCTGATATTGTTTTTCAACCTAGTAAATCCAAAGCCCATTTGTTTAGGAGTGCTGCACTTAGGGTCATTCAATGTTTACTTGCCATTAATTATTCTGCTAGAAACAATGATACCACTGTTGTTACAAAAGCTAAATTATTTTTTATGTGGTGTATGCTTCATTGCAAAAAGGTAAATTTAGGGTATTGGCTTGCATTAAAATTTGCACAATTATGCACAAGGCCTAAGAAATTATTTCTTGGGTCTTTAATCATTTGTTTGGCTGTTAATGCTAGTTTGCTTGACAGTAATACAACCACAATGCACATTGCCTATGAGATGCCCCCCATGGATTTACCCTTTTTAGATCAGATGCGTTTACTACGCTTTGGGAAAAGCGGAGAAATTTCTTTTGTTGATGCAGGTACTCTATCCACTCCAGACCAGCGTGTATACAGAAAAGCAGAGCCTAAAGGAGCTTCCATCTCATCCTCTTATGCCACTATAAAACCTTCTGCTGATCCAGCTCCTGCAGTTATGGAGCGCTTGGACAAATTGGAGAGCACTGTCTTCGATTTTACATCCATGATCAAACAGCTATCTACTGATATCCAACAGCAACAAACCATTTTATTCTAGCACTTGGGGATCCCTCAGCCCGAACCAACTCAAAAATGACTGCAGATTGCACAACCTTCCCCACAAGGCAGTTTCTTAACTCCCTCTTTTTGTTTATTTTTTGTGCCACTCTTCGCCCCATGTTGTTATGCTATTCTGCATTGGGGACAATCCGAGGAGAAAGTGTGGGGGAGGGGTTTGATTTAGAAGTGTTTATTTTGTGATTTTGTATCAAATTTGTGAAAAAAAAATCTGGTTTTGCTTGCTGCTGATTTTAATGGTAATTTAAAGTTGATTTTGCTGCTGAATTTTTTGCATCTAATTGGTTAGATCTGTGTATATTTTAGTCGAAGTTGGAAAATAATTATTTTATAGGTTGGTTTGCTACTTTGATGGTAATTGATTGTTGATTATTGTGCAAATCTTGAGCTATCCTGCTATTTTAATGCTTAATTGTTAACTTTTTATGCTGCAATTTTGTTTAATTGGTTAATTTTATGCAAAATCTAGATACATCTGCTTCTATGGAGTATTTTTGGTAGCCATCTTGGGCAGAATTGTGCATAAGTTTTGGTTAGAGCTTAATTTGGGATAGTCTGACTTTGTCTGGGAATGTTTAGCTTAATTGATGCATTGGGCATGATTTTTGCGCACAAAGGTTGTCATTTTCATCAGAATTTTATCACTTGTCCCCCTTGTTCAATTATTTGGAAATATTTTTGTGCATCCCTCTTGTTCATTAATATTTATTAAGCTTCATTTACAATCCTACGAAAAAGTATTTGTCTAAAATCAATTCCAAAACCATTCAATTTTTAACTTATTGATTTGTTAGGCATGTATGAGTAGTGTTCATAATTATTTACTATTTTTAATACAATTTATGGTAGTCTTAATTACCTTTTTGAATTAGAAATATCAAGGTTCAATTTTTAAGGTGAAATATTACTGTTGCATGTTCTTAAATTGGATTCTTTGCATTTTAGAGACTTGTTAAAACTATTTTGGACACTTGTTTGGTAGTATTGTGTGCTTTTAGATTGATGAATTTGGTTATCAGGAAAAATAAAATAAATAAATAAATAAATATGAAAAAAAAGAGAAATTGCAATAAATTTTACTCCGCTGTCCGCTCAAAGAGCGTTTAGAGTAGAGCTAGTAGCCGCTTGGATCTGTGTTATCTGAGGAACCAGGTGTATGTGGGTTAGAACCGGATACCCTCGCGTAAAAAGAATCTCTACATTCCTTGTAAGCATTTTAATCTTTTCTTGGAATAGAAAAATCGGGTGTATGCGGGTCAGAACCGGGTGCCCTCGCGTCCATTATAGTATAAGAAACTTAATTCAAAAAAAAAAAAAATTGAAATAAATTTCCTGGTTTTCCTTGTTCCTTTATCTATTGATAAATGTGAAGTTAAAGTGTCTAATTTGGTTTGATAAGTTTTCTTTTATGCATTGATTTAATCTTGAATTGAGATATAAATTCTTCTATTTGAAAATGGTGGTTGAGAAACCCATATCTTGATATAACTTTGTGGTAAATTATTTTGGACTTCTATTTCTATCTTGCCTTGCATTTTGATTTAGTTGGAACTTATGGGATTGGAATTTGATTTTGGGTGAATGAATTTTTGAAAGGATTGTGATTGAGATTTAATTTATGTTTGAGAACAAGCATGGGATAAGTGTGGAGGAATTTGTTAAGTGCCTAATATTGCATATTTTAGCGTGTTTTTCCTTACTTTCAAGCACTTAATTTTAGCTTATATTAGTACTTTTTTATTTGTTTTGTGATTTTGGTCATTGTAAGGTTAAAGTGGTAAAAAGGAAGTAAATTGGAGCTAAATGGAGTGAATTTGGAGCAACCATGAAAGTTCAAGAAAATTTGAAGCAAAGAGCTGATTTTGGACTTAGCCTTGCCTAAGGCTAAGGGGCAAGGGTAAGCAGCTGCCTTACCCAAGGCTAATGGCCAAGACGCGATAGCAGATGTCAACTTTTATGTTTTAAGCCTGAAGTTGCCCTAGCCGCCAGCTATTCTCAATCTGATTTTTAGGGATAATTAGGCTGTAATTTAAGAGATATTAGGCAGTATTTTTAGGAAGATAATATTATATTTAATATTTTGAATTTATTTTGGAAGTTTGGATAGGAATTAATGACATTCCTAACTTATCTAGGTTTTATTCCTATTTAGCTAGGGAAAAACGTGAATAGGGGGATCTTTTCTACTTCTTCTTCATCTGCGTTTTTCTCAGGGCTGTAACAGGAAGTACTTTTTATTTTATTATTTTATTTTGTGGATTTCTATGGCCATGTGTGGCTAAATTACTCTTTTTCTAGTTAAAGATTAATTCAAAGCCAGGTTTTAATTTACAGTGAGATTGTTGCACTTATTTTTTGTTCTTAATTTCATGTGATGTTCATGTTTTTTACTGAAGTTTAGAGAAACCATATCTCGATTGTTATTTATCTTATGTTCAATGAGGCGTCGTTGTTCATTTAAATAAATAAAATAATGCTAGTTGAGTTTGCTGAATCCATAATTGTTTAGTGAAGTCAACAACAAGTGGCAATCAGTGTAGCTTCCTCACAAGGGTTGTTACATTGAGTAAATGCATGATTTGGTCTAAATCGGTCTCGTACGAGGTCGGTTGGCTTAGGTTAGGTCTTTCTATTCCTTAATGCTGTCAATAAATTAAATTTTTGCACGTGTTAAGGGTTATTTGTTGGTTAGGAATTAATTTTAGTCTTACTTGATTCATTAATACAGAAAGATTAGGTCAGGAGCGCGAAGTCAACGGCTATAACTGGCTCATTATTTGATTTTTAGATTTATTATTTCATCAATGATCGGTTGAATTAATCCTGTGCTGTGAATATCTTTAACTGAAATTTGTCATATATTGAATTTCTTTCGATCAATTTACTGCTTATTTGTTTGTTCCTTTTAATTCAACATTTTTAATTTTTGGTTTATGAAAACTCCCCCTTTTTATTTTTATTATTAAAAATCTGGTTATTTAAAATTAATTAGGTGCTAGTCTTTGTGGATTCGACCCTTTCTTGCCTTATTTACAATTTATTTAATAGGATAATTGAGGTATTTATTTTTGGTGGCTTCGACACCCATCATAAATAAGTAAACATTATGGAGGGCAATCTAAAGCACCTCATTAAAGCCTCAAGAAAGTTTAGCGCCTCAAGAAAGCAATATACAAAAATTCGCTTTATGAAATCCGAGTCCTCCCACTCTGAGCAAAAAAGAAGAAGAAGCTTATACAAAAATAAAGATAAACCTCTATATCAGAATCCTAATGCCATATTCTAAAACCCAAAACCCAGTCAAACACAAAGTCAAGTTCTGAAAATGGTATAAGGGAACCAACTCCAGCTCTATTCAATTTCTGAGGAAAAAAAAAACATTTTCACGAATTATTTTGATCCCCATAAAAGTGAAAAGAAATTAGCCAAACACTTTGAATCAGACATTGCGAAACCCCCGAATGCGTGAGCATTACTTCTTGCCTTCTCGAGAATCAAAATAAAATAGAAAGACTACGTAATTTAAAAATGGAAAATAAGAGTTACCAGTGGGCTCGTTCTTAGTATTGTAATAATCCAAGCGAAAAGATTGGCACTTATGAAATGAAATGTGAAAATGCACAGATCTTGCAAAACCCAACATCATCTTTAAAAATCAGAAAAAAATAATACCTAAATGCACAATACTAGAAATAAAAGGTCTGGAAAACATAAACAAAACAACCATCCAAATAACAGTGGTTGATTGTTGAACAAAATCGGGGGTTTTCAGAATCAAGAATGGATTTTTAGAAGAAATAATGCTTTAAATAAAAGAAAGGTACAACACATACTCAATTACCTTGAGGGAATCGCTGAAGTTTTGTTATTGAACAAAATGTAGGGGATTGTTTTGTGGGTTTAACTGTCACAGTGGTAGGGGGCACCGTAGAAAATAAAAGAAAAGAAAAAAAGAGAAGCAGCAAAAGTGGATGCGAGCGAAGGGAGCACCAAAGAAAAGAAAAGAGAAAAGATCGAGTAACAGTAGAAGCGGCGGCAAGCAGGGGCACCGAAGAAAAGAAAAGAGAAACACACAAGGAATGGGGCACTCAAAACCTAATTTACATGGCTATTTCATTTTTTTTCTTTAAGTTTAATAATTTATTTTTTAAATATTTTAAGAATTAACAATTCTCTAAATTTTAATTTTAATTCCCTCCAAAAAAGTCAAAATAAAAATTTTCAAATTTTATTCTCAATTCACACTAAAAAATTTAAATTTTATAATTTTACTATTTCTAAATGTACAACTAAAAAATTATATTGATGCCGAAGTGCATTGCACAAAAAATATAGATTTATTTAAAATTATAAGCATATTCAATTGTTTAAATATATAATATCGTTTTGAATTTTAAATTGCTTTAACTTGTATTATTAATGTTTGATTAATACTGATGCTTTGATCAACATCTTCAATCATATATATATGAATTTAGATGAGTATTAGTTGAGTGACATTAAATATAAATGGCATTAGTTGAGTGACATTAAGAGACTATTAATTACTATTATAGTCAATACTTATAACTTATAAGGGTGAATTTGAAATGCAACCATCTTTTTATAGGTTTTGTAGTTTAATAGAATATATAATTAATAATACGTAGTGAATTTGATCAATTACTTTATGTCTTAATATTCATTTATCAAATTATCTATATGTATAGAACAATTTTAATGAAAAATAAAATATTGTGATAATGAAAAACCAACATTTTTATAGTACTAACTACTAAGCTAATTAAATTATTGGCAAGATTATATTATCTACTTATATATTTATAGTAATTGGTAAAATTTCATTATATACTCATATAATTAAATTAATTGTTAGATTTCATTATAAATAATAACTATATATAAATATATTTTTAATTTACTTGCTCATATAAAAATTGTGACGAAAATAAATAAGTATTAGTTGAGTGACACTAAAAGTAAATAAAATTAATTGCACATTCATATAGATATGATAATTAAATTTATCTTATTCATAATCAAAATATTTATTTTAATTTATTAACTATTTATTATATTAATTTCGCGCATTAAAATATTTAATACAAATAATTATGAAGTTAAATTTATATAATAACTATATAATATAAATTATAAATAATATTTATATATAAATTACTAGTATTATATATAATAATTAATAAATATCGGTTCTTTCAGTTCAATTCGGTTCAGAACAGTTCGGTATGGTTCAATATGGTTCTCGATTTAGTTCCAGTACAATTCGGTTCGGTACTAGTAAAAAAGTCAACCGTACAATTTGGTTCAATTTTAGTAAAAAAAGTCAACGGTACAATTCGGTTTTGGATCTTTTTCTTTGGTACTTTGGTTCGGTACAGGAAGGTCCAGAACCGCGTACATGTAACATCCCAAATTAGGGTTTAGAAGGATTTTGCTTGTTTAATCAGATAATCAAGGGTACTTTGGTAATTATGCAAGTGAAATTGGAATTACTTAAGAGCTTGATTGAAAGAGAATAAAGTATTTAAGAGAAGAATTTATTTTAGTGACCAAGTGGTAATTGTCAAGGACCAATTAAGAGAAAAGCCAAGGACCAAAGTGAAATAAGTTAAAGATTTTTATTTTGGACCAATGAGAAGTGGACACCTAAGCAAGGGTTGGTGAGGAGCATTGAATGAGGAAATAAAGAAAAGGAAAAGAGGAGAGAGAGAAGGGCAGTTTGCTGTTCCCGTTCCTGCTCTCCTCCCCTTCCCGTTTCTCTCTTTTTCTCTCTTCTTTCCTGTTTCTTGCTCCTTCATCTCCTTTGGTGTGGTGTTGTAAGCTTTGAGCTGGGTTTTTAAAGGTCAAGAACTAGTTTCAAGAGCTAAGTGGCTGGGTTATACTGTGGATAGCTTTGAGCTGGGTTTTGTGCAAGAATCGGAAGAGAGAAGGAAGAGAAAAGGCAAAGAGAAAGTGGGTTCTTAGAGGAAGTGGATTGAAGCTTCATTTTGAGGTTTGGGAGTTGTCTTGCCTCATTCTTTCCAGATCATATGTGTGTGTATGTTCATTTATGAAAATTTGAATGATTAAGTGTGTTTTATATGCATGTTTTGAGTTAAGTGTTGGCTATATGTTTTTTTTTTTGTGGTTTGTAAGTGTGGTAATTGAAGAATGGAGAAATGTGTGGTATGATTTAAGGTGATTTCTAAATTTAAGTTTTTATTGCGTAAATGTTTGTTGAATTAATGCCTCCAATATATGATGATTGCTAGGAAAATGATTATAAGCATGAGTAGAGTGCATATGTTTAGTGTTAGAAGTTATATGCATGATATGTTGAGATTTGGTTCAAGTTAGTATGTATCCTGCATTTAATATGGGTTTGGAATGATTTACACCACGGTAAGGGATCCTCATACTGCCATGTAAACACAGTATGGAGTAGTGATTTTTGCTGGTCCATCGAGCCACACGGCGTTAAGGATTTCCCATACCGCCGTGTAAATGCTCTCTGGACAGCATGGCTTTAGCCTCCTCACGAGTCGTGAGGAGTGTCACGACTAGTGAGGATTCCTTATGAGTCGTGAGGCCTGTCACAACTAGTGAGGCTTCCTCACGAATCGTGAGGGCTGGCACGACTTGTGAAGCTCTAGTCACGAGTCGTGACATCGTGCACGAGTCGTGACTCTGTGCACGAGTCGTGACAGCCCCCTTCCTGCCTGCACTGTTATTTTGAAATGATTTTTCCTGTTCCACTTTGCATGGTTTCTCACTATTGCATGGCTCATGCTTTTGGTTATGCTTGTTAATATAATTGTTCTCGATTGTTTATGTGATTAAATAATATTATTATTGTTTTGACTCTTGGTTTTTATATTGTCTAGTGTTACGTTTCGAGTGAATGAGTTGAGCCTGAAGTGTCATAGTAGTGGATAGATAAGCATGCTTATAAAGGAAAAATGAGTGCAGCTGCCTATGTTGGCCCCATTTGGGTCTTACGGCGACCTCTGTTATGGTCTTACTGAAAAATGTTTTGAGACTTCGGTCTCCCCTGCTACCTTCGGGTATAAAAATATTTTTGAGGCTTCGGTCTCCCCTGTAATGTTTGATACTGTTCGCAGTATCCCCTGTAGTGTACCCGTATCCTCCTCTAGTGACTTTTAGGCTATGGTATGAGACGTTGGGTTTGATGTTCAATGTAATGTTATGGTTTATGAGTGACTTCGTTTAGTGTTTATTTTTTTATGACTATTGCCATTATTTTATTGTCCTGTATTAGTGATATGCATATGTTACCTCATGATTTTACCATGGTAAGAATTTCTACGTGTGTAGATGCACCTGAATTTGCATGATTTGATTATATTCCTATTTAGTGTCTTTGTTTTATTTTGTCTGTGTTCTCCCCACTAAGCGTTATCGCTTAGCACGAGTGTTTTCTCGTGTAGGTGGCAGGTTTGTTCGGTTCGTGTCACGCATCTGCAGGTCAGCCACTAGGAGTTAGAATTGTTATTTTTGTATATCATTTTTCTGTGTAATTATGTTATATTGTATATGTTCTTAAGGGTATTTTTGTAATTTTTTGTAAGTAAGGATCTTTATGTAATTATTTTGTAAGTATATATATGTATTTATATTCTTCTTATGCTTATTATGATTTTATTTATTTCCGCTTTAGTGCTTCCGCTTGTATGTGTATATGTAGTGCATGTGATTGCGTGGCGCTCCGGTATCCTTCCAACGGGGGTGTCGGGGTGTTACAATACACCCCTATGTGTTGTATTTCATTACAGTAATTTTAAGGGACTTTATGAAAAAAAGTAAATTTGGATAATTTTTGCCAAGCTAGAAACTAACAAAAATATATTATTACTATGTACAGAAAATAAAATAATTGATTCAAAATATTTTCTTTTCCAAAACTTTCACATAATAGTTATCTACCATTAGTTTTTAATACAATCATGTAACATATAGCGTAAACAAAAATAAAAACTTTAAAAAAAATATGAAATAGGTATAAATCACCGTAAATTAAAAAAATAAAATACCATTAAGATTTAGGATACTATTCATGACTATATCTAATTTATTAATGTAAATTATACCCTTTTTTTTACTATCAATAATCATATTAATCTAATTTACAATGATGTTATTGATAATCTCATTAATCTATTTTACAAATGGTGTTTTATTGTGTTATACGTAAACTGTGAAAATAAAAAAATGCCAACATTAAATAATAGAAAATTTTAATTTTTTAACAAATATTAAAAAATCTTTATTTTTCAAACGCAATAACAGTTTTGGATTATATTAAAGGCTTTATTTTTCTGCATATATATATATATATATATATATATATATATATATATATATATATATATATATATATATTGCATGAGCTCATTCTCTTTGTCTTACTGTTTAATGTAAAACATAATTGAACTACAATATTGTCATATATATATATATATATGAAGGGAAAATAACATGGCATATGTATATATGGAGGTAACATAATCAGGTTATATGCTACCTACCTCTTGTAGTGCAGATATTTCGGCGGAAGCGTTTACAAGGATCCCTTCTGGTATCATTGGTCTGGCTGATATCCACGAACGGGATAACGGCAACTAAACCACAGTCTAAAAGCCCATTGGAGTGAAAACAAGTGAAAGGAGAATCCAGCAGAGTTTCGTTGTAAGAACTTATCCTTCTTCTTTTCTATCTTTACCTTAACTCTATTTATAGAGAGTCTTATGCTCTTAATTAGGAGGGCTATTAATTAAGGTAATTAATAAGAAATGGAAGTTACAAAATTAATGGGAATTAAATGGGCAGTTATAACTATTAATTAAGGAATTAATATGTAATTTCCCTTATTTAATCCATTTAATTAAGGAAAAAACCCTTAATTAAATGACCTAATATGGAACATTTTTCATACCTGTGTATTTTCATATTGATATGGATTCGGGTCCATATCGGGAGTTATGGGCATATCCAGACTCCATCATCTCCCACTCACACATGACGGAACGATTTCCAGTTGAGTTCTCCAGTTATACACGCAGATAGACCGTGTGACCAGCATACATCGAAAGTACTAGTGCTACACACCTGTTAGGGATATATAGCATCTCGAAAAGACGAGATCCTCTTATTCATGTATGCCAAACCCTAGATTACCTTCTCATATTCACTATTTTAACTCATGATCTCATAAAATAACTTTCGTGTTCACTATTATGTCTCTACTTATAGAGACCATAATAGGCTAGCCGGTGAACCACGAAACAATTGAATGTGATCTAAAGGCTATCTTCCCCTCTTACTATATGCCATCCATTAAGATTTAGCTCGCTTTTCTAACTAGGTCTACCAGGCCCAAATTATTCCATGGCGTCTTGGAGACTAACTAAGCTAGCCACTCTAAACCATACTTCAGGGATAAGTTAAGGGTTCTAAGGGTCGAAATATGTTAGGGTCTCACAATAGGAAAAGTTGAGATCAATAATATTAACTTCTCATCCCTTGGTCACATAAGCACACATGGTATAAAACATGTGTTATGGTGTTCATTCATTCCCTTAAAGGAGCGCATATCTTACATTTAAAAATGTATATATATAACACCATACAGAAGATTAAGGTTGCGATGCACCGAAACATCCAACTTTAGTCTACTTACTTAAGGACTACTTTTGGCCTTTTTAGATAGAACATGGCAGTTACGTTTAACTTACCATCGGATTCCATACAATTCTTGTTTGGATCTCAATCCAAAGCATACCACCTTATGTATGTATTTATCTCACACCTTAACAAGATAAAACTTGTAATTTCTGCAAGACGACACTTTTATTTTGATCAGGCTCTCGAGCAATTCATATGTTCAAAATTCGCCTCATCTTAATTTTTGCCAACTTATTGACAAAACTAAGGTAAACACCCTTGTGAGTGGGCTACTTTTCTGTCTGACATGCTCAATCTTAAATAAATAATAGTAAATGTTTACACATAAACATTTACACTCATATATTGCCAACACATGAACTTTGTTATTATTCATAAATAATAACGTTAAGGGATTATAAAATTAGTAAAAAACAGTACTACTCAATTTCTATGCAAACCCTGAGATCTAATGTGCCTCTCAAACACATCTCTAGCTATGGGTTTAGTCAACGGATCTGCTATCATATCATGCATAGAAATGTACTGTAAGTTCACATCTCCTCGTGCAATAATATCTCTCATGTATTGATACTTGATATCGATATGCTTAGACCTACTATAAGTTATCAATAACTGACAGTCACTATAGACTATCACTAGTTCCTTTGAGGTAGTTACTCTTAAATGGCTCACAAACCATTTTAGCCAAACTGTCTCTTATACTACAGTTGAGGAAGCGACAAATTTAGCTTCCATTGTTGATAGGGCTACACAAGTTTATTTCTTGCTACTCTATGAGATGGCACTCTTACCAAGAAATAATATGAAACCTGACATGGATTTCCTCTCATCCACATCTCCTGCCTAATCAATGTTTTTGTATTCTCTCAATGCAGATCCTTTTCTTGATAATAGAGTTAATAATCTGCTGTAACTCCAATGAGAATAAGGGAACATGGTCCTAGTCGGAGCATTCTGAGGCATCCAGTAACAGCCACACAATATGTCACTGGGCAGTCCAAGGCACACCATCTGAGGGATCATGCCTTGAGGATTTTACATCGATTTTTCGCCCTTTCTTTCTATGGACACATTGAAGCAGCTGGAGTGGTGAACCAGGCTGAGGCATTATTTCTGCATTGCATGATCCACCAGATCCCATTAAATGGCGCTTATTTCTTATGGAAGAAGTTTGAGGACTTGCAGGCTAATCCCAGGAAAGTAAAGAAAATCGCGATCGGATGGGTGGTCACGGTATTAGCTAAGAGAGTAGGCCTCAGCTCGTTGGGGCCAGATTTGGGAGATAGCAATTTACTGGATTTCAGGATGCTGAAGAATTTGAGGATCATTGTAGATGATCATCATTTTCATGAACAAGTCCGATTGTCCACAAGGGACGAATACTTGCGCCTCATTGAAAGGGGCTGAGTACAGTTGCCCGTAGAAGGGGCTGAGGAAGAGGATGAGCAGCCAGAGGAGGCTGCAGGTGCAGCTGCTGCAGGACCTGCCCCAGCTATGCCAGCCTATGACTTCTCCCAGTTTACTGCTCATTTTGAGGCTTTGCAGACTGAACAGGCTCAAATTAATTCCCGCTTAGATCAGTGGGAGAGCTTCATGGAGGATACCCATGCTGAACATGTTCAGCTTATGGGACGATTAGATATGCATGAGCAGCAGTTAGCTTTGCAAGCACAGAGTCTGTCAAGGCTGGAGCATTCCATGTATCTCTCTAGGCAGAGTTTTATCAGACCATGAGAGATCGCTTTCCTCCGCCACCACCTCCATAGGACTGATTTTCTGGGAAGTTATCTGATCTTTTATTTTGTTTCTTTTGTTATTTTTGGTTGTTTGAATCACTTGTTGGGGACAGCAAGTTTTTATGTGTGGGGTAGCTAGTTTGTGTAACTTTGATGTGATGTGACTAACCCTGCAGTACTTTAGTAAGTTAAGTTTATTATTTCTTTTGTTTCTTTTACTTTTATATTTTACAAGTTATATTTTCTGCTTTTTGATAATGGTTTCTGTAGTTGGTTGTTTAAGTTATATTTTGTGTTTTGAGCTCATCAATTTAACTCATGCTTAGCTTAACAAATTTTTAAGTTGATATTCCAGCTCAATTGTTAATCTTGAAAAGGTCATTCAGAGCACTTAGTCTGCAAGAGAGTAAGATTCTGTCTTAAAGTTATTTTTCTTAACAATTTTTAAAGTAGAAATATACAATTGCAAATTTCCATGAATTATGCACTTAGGCCAGTTTTTACAAGTAAAGAAAAACCAGCATGAAATCTTTTGATCAGAAAATTTTTAGAACACTAGAACCTTCCTCATTGCCCTTCGAAACGATATAGCAATTAAGGCATAAATGTTGACATGATTTAGGCATTAATTCTTTTGAGAAGCTACTTAAAATAAACTTTATCCCACCTAGTGAATTAATTTTCCATTGCTAGCCCCATTGAGCTGAATTGGTATGCTAAAAGCGTACTCTGAAATTTTTCTTGTTACACACTTAATATGCCATTTAACTTAAACGCTTTTGCCTAGCCTTTCTAAGAATTGGCCACTCTAGGATTGGGTTGGGAAGACATTGAAAGTTGAAATAAGGTGTTTAGTAGTAAATAAGTGGGTAAGAAAAATAAAAGAATTTTGGGATATTGCTTGACAAGTAAGTTGCAAGAAAATAGAGGATATAAGTATCCCACTAAGTACAAGTAAAAAAAAATAAAAAATTAAAAAATTAAAAAAATAAAATAAAATAAAATAAAAATTAATTCTGAGTATAGCAAAATTCAAGTGTGGGGTATCCTCTATTAGAAGACAATATTGGGGTATAATAGGGACTGAGAAAGAAATTGTATCGTATTATTTCTCTTGTGATAAAAATTTTTCATATTTGGGAAATAGCTAAGTCTTGGCAATTGTTGATAGATTGGAAGTAGGTAAGGAAAATTTTTGGGTAGCAGTGTTAGTTGGTAGAGTGGCTGAATCTTCATTTGATTTCCTAAACTTCTCTTGTTAGCCATCACCGATTGAACCATACATTACAACCTGCTTAAGACCTAATGATCATGTTTATGTTTTAATTTGTTCAGTGGAGATGACCTTCGGGTTCCGGTACTAAAGGAGAGGCCTATGGTGTTTCTAGAGTTTCAAGTGAGAAACCAGAATTACATTCATGCACTGATAAATTTGCTCTTAATTGATTGATGCTGGAAGTTTTAAGTTTTGAAAAATATTAAAACATTGGTTTTGGCCTTTGCACACACACATCAGAAATTCGATTGTATTTTCTTCGTTTGAAACTTGTTTGAGTGAAGATTACTCTAAAGTGGAATTTACTAAGTGTTTGCTTGGTATTCTGAATTTCCATTTTCCTGCTTGAAAATTGAGATGGCTGGAATTGAAGAAGTTATTTTACTCGAGGACGAGCAAAAAGCTAAGTGTGGGGTATTTTGATAAGTTTAAATTAAACAATGTTTTGATGTGAATTTAGAGATTATTTCTTAGTCTAAAAGCTGTTATTTGTGTTAATTTTTGATAAAATGTCATTTAATGTTAGTTGGTGCACTAAATGGAGATTTAATGTTATTTTTGGCAGTTTTAGGTAGTTTACACGGCGGTAAGGTTCTTACTCACCGCCGTGTGAAACGCAAATAAAAGAGAGCAGCAGAAGGGCAGTACACGGCGGTAAGGAAGACTCATACCGCCGTGTACCACGAGAATCATCCCTTACGTAAGTTGTTACACGGCGGTATGGAAGTCTCATACCGCCGTGTACCACGAGAATCATCCCTTACGTAAGTTGTTACACGGCGGTATGGAAGTCTCATACCGCCGTGTGAGGCGTAAAAATCCCAGGAATTGCGGCACTGGACAAGGGAGCAAAATGTCAAGATTATTGACCAGAGGCATGTTACACGGCGGTGAGAGACTCTCATACCGCCGTGTAACCTATTTGTGAACCAAATCTGCACAAAATCAAAGACTTTGAAGGTCACCTTTGGACTTTGAACTTTGAACGGTTATTTAGGGACTGAAGTTAGATTGGAAGGGGGAATTGGGCTGGAAACAAAAGAAGGAACATTTATTTTTCCCTGCAACTTAATATGGAGTTTTTCATATAGTTTTAGAATTTAAATTATGTTGTTGTTATTTTAAATCTGAGAGAATAATCAGAGAGAGAGGGAGGTTATTATTTCTTTTTGAAGTTTTGAGAATAGATCAGACGGGAAGAACATCAATCTTATTGTAAGAATTTCATTTTCAGATCTCAAATGGGTAATATCAACTTATCTCTATTTAATTCAGTTTTTAATTCAAGTATGAGTGAGTAATTTTAATTCTTGTTAAGGGATGCCTTAAATCCCCAGTAAATCATGTGAATATTGTGAATGGATTGTATTATGCATATACTCAGTTGTAATTTCTCTGATTTTATTTGTTGTTGCTGAATTGAATACAAGTTAAGGGGAGATCTACCAAGATAAACTTTAATGGTAATTAGTTCAAAAATACATACAAATATACTTCAGTTTTATCTTCTCTGAAATTATCTGTTGTTGCTGGTTTGAATGCAAGTTAAGGGGAGATCTACCAAGATAAACTTTGATTGCAATCAGCCCATAAATACGTACACATGTTCTGTTCTATTTTAATCAACTTTCATTGATTTGATGAATCCGAATTGGTAGTTAAAATCTGTGAATGTTTATTTCAATAGGTTCAGAATGGTGGAAGATAAATGAGTTTAATATCTGAATCCGGAATGGTAAGAGTATTTAAACTTAGAACTTAAGATCTGTAATAATGCTAATTTATGTGCTGAATCCGGATTGGTAAGTGCATATTTTAGAGAAGCTGGATCCGAAAGGCAAGCTATGGTATAGGCTAGATTATTCACTGATTGTATATGAATTTGTTGAATTAAGTATTCACATGATATTATTGGGGAGAATGGGTATTCCTTAGCAAGATCTCTTAGTTATTTTATCAACTCGCTGTATTATTAAATCGTTAATATTCTTAGACATTAATATCCTTAGTTAGATTATTAATTCTTCTGCATTAAACAATCGACAAATCAAAATAATTGGGAATTCTTTAGCATATAATTAATTGTCAACACTTACACAACACATTCCCTTGGGTTCGATAACTTGTGGTCTTAATTATATTCCACTATATTACTTGCCGATTCAGTACGCTTGCTGAGGTCGCGTCAAGTTTTTGGCGCCGTTGCCGGGGAATAACGTTGTCAGTAAGTTTTGATTTTTATTTGTATGTGTTTTCATTTTTCTGATTTTATTATTTTTATTCTTTTCAGGTAGTTGTGGTGTATGAGCAGAGTTAGACAAGGATTATTAGCACCCTACGACCCTGAAATCGAGAGGACCTTGCGTCAACAAAGGAGAGCCAACAGAGACAACAACATGGAAAATAATCCTCTCCCTATTGATGAAGTCCCTCCCGAGAACGAACAAGTGCCAAGGGCACATGAAGAGGTACCAAGAAATTATGGAGGAGAAGTCCCTAGGCAGCGAACGATAAGGGACTATGCTGTGCCAAGATGGACTGAAGACCATAGGACAATTGTGCTGCCAAGAGGAGTACAATTTGAACTGAAACCAGCAACTATCAACATGGTGCAAAGAAATCAATTTTCTGGAACAGAAGTGGAAGATCCTGCACAACACCTGGATTTATTTTTAGAGATTAGTGACACAGTGCAGATTCCAGGAGGGACACCTGATGCTGTAAGACTGAAATTATTTCCTTTCACCTTGATTGGAAAGGCAAGAGAGTGGTTGCAAATGTTACCAAGACAGTCAATTACATCTTGGGATCAATTGCAAGAAAGGTTTCTGATGAAATTTTTCCCACCTAAAAAAACAGCAAATATTCGCAACAGCATTTTTCAATTTAGTCAATTGAGTGATGAGCCTTTTTATGAGGCTTGGGAAAGATTTAGAAGATTGTTAAGAAGCTGTCCGCATCATGAAATACCAATTTACCATCTGATGCAACAATTTTATTCTGGTATTTCACCTCAAACAAAATCTTTGTTGGATGCATCATCAGGAGGTTCTTTTATGAATAGGATACCAGAAGAAGCATTCCAGCTGCTGGATGAAATGGCATCAAATGACGCTCAGTGGGCTAATCCTAGATCAGTCCCAAGAAGATAAGGAATACATAGTGTAGATGAAGTGTCAATGCTGAGGGAACAGGTGGAGTCAATGCAGAACGAGATGAAAAACTTAAGGGTGAAAAATGTAGCCTTTGTTTCTCAAGAAGATGAGTGGTATGAAAGTGGGCAATATGCTCAAGAGAGTACAGCAATGGGAAATGTTAATGCTGTAGGGGATTATCGAAGGAGTGACCCTTATAGTAACTCATACAACCCGGGCTGGAGAAATCACCCGAATTTTGCTTGGAAAGATGGAAATCAGAATGCCTCATCCTCTCACCCACCAGCAAGACCACCTTTCAACCAAAGTACTCAGCACAATCAAGGACATTCATACCAACCCCAACCAACCAACCAATACCAAATGCCATATCCACCCCATCACAACCATGGACAAAACTTCAATCAACCACAAGCTCAAACATACCATCCACCGGGATACCAACCTAGACCACCTATGCAAGAGAAAAAGCCAAACCTTGAGGATATGGTGGCTAGCTTCATAAACAGTCAGCAGCAATTCATGACAAATCAAGAAGCTAGGTGGAAATCCCAAGAGCAGTGGAACCGAAACCAAGATGCTTCTATGAGAAATCTGGAAACTCAGTTGGGTCAGCTTGCAAATTCTGTATCCCAAAGGCAACCAGGAACATTTCCCTCAAATGTGGATCGGAATCCAAAAGAGGAAGTAAAAGCAATTACACTGCGAAGTGGAAAGGACGTTGCACAAAGAGAAGATCAAGAAAAAAATTCTTCATCAAAAAAGGAGGAGCCAACACGGACGGTAAGTAATTCTAACTCCACTTCAGAAATGAATGAAAATGCTCCTAAAAAGGATAAAGGTAAAAGTATAGTGAATCCAAGGGTAGAGGATCTCGACATAAATAGACTGCCATTTCCTGCTGTTGCTAGACAAGAAAAGAAAAATGAGCAAAAAGCTAGGTTTATAGAAATGTTTAAAAAATTACACATTAATTTACCATTTGCTGAAGCTTTAGCTCATATGCCCAACTATGCTAAATTTATGAAAGAACTATGTTCTAATAAAAAGAAATTAGAAGGGCATGGAACTGTTCAACTAATAGAAAATTGCAGTGCTATAATCATGAACAAGATCCCTGAGAAATTGGAAGATCCAGGTAGCTTCACTGTACCTTGTGCTATTAGTGAAAATTTTTATGGTAATGCTTTGTGTGATTTAGGTGCAAGCATAAATCTAATGCCTTATTCAATTTGCAGGAAGCTGAATCTTGGTGATCTTAAGGAGACGGGAATGAGACTCCAACTTGCGGATAGGTCGGTGAGGCGACCCAAGGGAGTGATAGAGGACCTGTTAGTGAAAGTGGGAAAGTTTATTTTTCCAGTAGACTTTGTGGTGATGGAAATGGAAGAGGATATGAAAGTACCACTTATTATGGGAAGACCATTTTTAAATACAGCAAAGGCGCTGATTGATGTACATGGTCAGACGGTCACCTTGAGATTCAATGATGAGAAATTAGTGGTGGATATGAACAAGGCTCAACAGTATCCAATGGGAGATGTGGAAGAGTCTGTATATTTTATGGATGCAGTGGATGAGTGTATAGAGGAAGTGCAAGAAAAAATAGAAGGAGAAGTAATAGCAGCTGTAGAAAAAGAAGATGGAAAAGAGGAAGTACAGCAAGAAGAGTTTAAACCAAAAGAGGGGGATTCAAATTCTGAACTTAAACCCCTTCCTTCTCATTTAAAATATTTATTTTTAGAAGATGAGAAAAAGCCAGTGATTATTTCTTCTTTGCTGACAGATATCGAGGAGAAAATGCTGCTTGAGGTGCTGAAAAAGCACAAAGGAGCCATTGGATGGGAAACTTCAAATTTGAAGGGGATTGACCCAAGTTACTGCACACACCAAATTCCGATGGAAGAAGAATGTAAGCCGGTTGCTCAACCTCAAAGAAGACTTAATCCGGCAATGCAAGAAGTGAGTGCAGGTGAGAAGAGACTTCTCCAGATGAATGAATTGGAAGAAATACGTTTTTGGTTGTATCAACAAGCGGAGGAGTATAAGGAAAATACGAAGAGATGGCACGATAAGAAACTGATCAGAAAGGAATTCACTCCAGGTATGAAAGTTCTATTGTACAATAGTCGATTAAGATTGTTTCCTGGAAAATTGAAGTCGCGGTGGACGGGACCATTTGAAGTGGTAAGTGTGAATGACTTCGGAGCTATCACGATCAGAAAACAACCTGGGAGTGAGGAATTCAAGGTAAACGGTCATCGTCTAAAACCTTATTTTGAAAACCACGCTGAAGGTGCAGCAGTGGCTATTTTATTGGACGACGAATAAGGTGAGTTCAAAGTCTAGCTGAGACTTAAAAATCAGAACTAAATAAATTCCTAAACCTTGCTATTTTTGTTTTCAATGTGTGTATTTTTAATCATTTGCATCAATAATTGTAATTGTCATTGTCATGTTGAATTTATGTTAAGGAAGGGTGAAGAATGTGTGGAAGGAAAGATGGGGAGAAACTTGTGCAATTTTAAAATTTTTGGCAGAAAATTTCGTGTTACACGGCGGTGAATGAATCCCTCACCGCCGTGTGACAATTTAATTTTAAAAAAAATTGATGTCCAGTGGAGATTTTACACGGCGGTGAAGAAATCCCTCCCCGCCGTGTGAAATTCTTATTTTTGAAAAATTTGTGCCCAATCGCGATTTACACGGCGGTGAGGCAATCTCTCACCGCCGTGTAAGGTGAAAAATTTCGTTTTTTTTTTTTTTTTTTGGTTAACTGCCAGTTAAACTTTAAATTTTTAAAACACAAAACCCAACCCCATTTTCCCTCTCGCATACTTCTCTCGCCTCCCCTCTGTTTTCTTCTTTCATTCTCCTACATCAATCATTTGTCTTCCATTTTCGTGGGTGAATTCGTCCATCAAGAATAAATTCTGCATAATAAACATCAAAATCAAGTAAGATTTCTCCTTTCTTTGCTATTTTTTTATTATTTTTGTTTCTTTTCTGTTCTTATTAGTTTTTAGGTTTTATTCTTTTAATTTTCTGTCTTACTCTTTCTTTCTGGAATTAAAGTGTGGATTTGTTCATTCGGTGTGTTTTGTCTAAGATTTCGTTGCTGATTAAGGAAATGGGGGTTGGAATTTCATCAATTTTGCATGATTGTGTGCAACAAAATTCATGCCTACCAAGTGTTTGAAAAAATGCTTGAATGAACGAATTTCAATTCTTTGTTTGCTGAAATCATGTGTTTTTGTGTTTTTATTGTGTGATTGTGGGTTCTTGATACCCTGTGCTTAATGTTGGGGTTAGGAATTACAGAATTGAGTATAGTGGAATTGTCAAATTTTCTGCCCACCAAGTGTTTGATATAATGTCTGAGCGAGAACGGATTTTAGATTTTTTTTCTATTTTCTAAGTTCCAGAATCTGTTCTTTTACTTTTACAATTCTATTGGCTTCCATCTATTATACAAAATATTGCTCTTGAACATGCATTTCACTCTTGATATATTGTGAAGTTCAATTGGAAAAGATGCAGTCTGAATGTGCCAATTGAAAATGCAGTGGAGTTAATTTTCAAGCACTTAGATAATTAAATCCATGAGACATGCAGATTGTAATTTTTCGCAATTCTGATACTGGTTGTTAGTGAAATACATTACTTGACATCTTGTTGAATTGAGTATATTTAATTATTGTTGCAGTGACTAATTTGAGTGCTTTCTTAATTCATGCAGTGGCTCCAAAAAGATCAAGAACGGACCAGGCATCCTCTTCTCAGAATAGCTCAATACCATCATGGGTCCCTACAAGGTGCCATACTGCATACGAATGTCTAACAGAGGCAACCTTCCTACCTTCTACATTTATTGATTTTGATGCACTACGGACATTGGGGATAAATGAAGAAATCAATGATTTGATTGAGGGGATAGGATGGACAGACTTCTTTCAGAAAAGGGAGCGAGTTCATCCGAAATTGACAAGGGATTTTCTGGCCACTGTAGATTGCAAGATTGATAATGATGATGAGGAGGACCCCGGGGAGGTAACATTCTGGTTAAACAAGAGAAAACACACTCTAACCTTTAATGAATTCGCAGATGCCTTGGGTTTTCCATTGGATGGAGCTAGACATCTGCCCGACTTGAATAAGCAGGCAGTGAGGGCCACAATCCGCGATCCAGTAACAGCCACACAATATGTCACTGGGCAGTCCAAGGCACACCATCTGAGGGATCATGCCTTGAGGATTTTACATCGATTTTTCGCCCTTTCTTTCTATGGACACATTGAAGCAGCTGGAGTGGTGAACCAGGCTGAGGCATTATTTCTGCATTGCATGATCCACCAGATCCCATTAAATGGCGCTTATTTCTTATGGAAGAAGTTTGAGGACTTGCAGGCTAATCCCAGGAAAGTAAAGAAAATCGCGATCGGATGGGTGGTCACGGTATTAGCTAAGAGAGTAGGCCTCAGCTCGTTGGGGCCAGATTTGGGAGATAGCAATTTACTGGATTTCAGGATGCTGAAGAATTTGAGGATCATTGTAGATGATCATCATTTTCATGAACAAGTCCGATTGTCCACAAGGGACGAATACTTGCGCCTCATTGAAAGGGGCCGAGTACAGTTGCCCGTAGAAGGGGCTGAGGAAGAGGATGAGCAGCCAGAGGAGGCTGCAGGTGCAGCTGCTGCAGGACCTGCCCCAGCTATGCCAGCCTATGACTTCTCCCGGTTTACTGCTCATTTTGAGGCTTTGCAGACTGGACAGGCTCAAATTAATTCCCGCTTAGATCAGTGGGAGAGCTTCATGGAGGATACCCATGCTGAACATGTTCAGCTTATGGGACGATTAGATATGCATGAGCAGCAGTTAGCTTTGCAAGCACAGAGTCTGTCAAGGCTGGAGCATTCCATGTATCTCTCTAGGCAGGAGCAGGAGCAGTTTTATCAGACCATGAGAGATCGCTTTCCTCCGCCACCACCTCCACAGGACTGATTTTCTGGGAAGTTATCTGATCTTTTATTTTGTTTCTTTTGTTATTTTTGGTTGTTTGAATCACTTGCTGGGGACAGCAAGTTTTTATGTGTGGGGTAGCTAGTTTGTGTAACTTTGATGTGATGTGACTAACCCTGCAGTACTTTAGTAAGTTAAGTTTATTATTTCTTTTGTTTCTTTTGCTTTTATATTTTACAAGTTATATTTTCTGCTTTTTGATAATGGTTTCTGTAGTTGGTTGTTTAAGTTATATTTTGTGTTTTGAGCTCATCAATTTAACTCATGCTTAGCTTAACAAATTTTTAAGTTGATATTCCAGCTCAATTGTTAATCTTGAAAAGGTCATTCAGAGCACTTAGTCTGCAAGAGAGTAAGATTCTGTCTTAAAGTTATTTTTCTTAACAATTTTTAAAGTAGAAATATACAATTGCAAATTTCCATGAATTATGCACTTTGGCCAGTTTTTACAAGTAAAGAAAAACCACCATGAAATCTTTTGATCAGAAAATTTTTAGAACACTAGAACCTTCCTCATTGCCCTTCGAAACGATATAGCAATTAAGGCATAAATGTTGACATGATTTAGGCATTAATTCTTTTGAGAAGCTACTTAAAATAAACTTTATCCCACCTAGTGAATTAATTTTCCATTGCTAGCCCCATTGAGCTGAATTGGTATGATAAAAGCGTACTCTGAAATTTTTCTTGTTACACACTTAATATGCCATTTAACTTAAACGCTTTTGCCTAGCCTTTCTAAGAATTGGCCACTCTAGGATTGGGTTGGGAAGACATTGAAAGTTGAAATAAGGTGTTTAGTAGTAAATAAGTGGGTAAGAAAAATAAAAGAATTTTGGGATATTGCTTGACAAGTAAGTTGCAAGAAAATAGAGGATATAAGTATCCCACTAAGTACAAGTAAAAAAAAAATAAAAAAATTAAAAATTAAAAAAATAAAATAAAATAAAATAAAAATTAATTCTGAGTATAGCAAAATTCAAGTGTGGGGTATCCTCTATTAGAAGACAATATTGGGGTATAATAGGGACTGAGAAAGAAATTGTATCGTATTATTTCTCTTGTGATAAAAATTTTTCATATTTGGGAAATAGCTAAGTCTTGGCAATTGTTGATAGATTGGAAGTAGGTAAGGAAAATTTTTGGGTAGCAGTGTTAGTTGGTAGAGTGGCTGAATCTTCATTTGATTTCCTAAACTTCTCTTATTAGCCATCACCGATTGAATCATACATTACAACCTGCTTAAGACCTAATGATCATGTTTATGTTTTAATTTGTTCAGTGGAGATGACCTTCGGGTTCCGGTACTAAAGGAGAGGCCTATGGTGTTTCTAGAGTTTCAAGTGAGAAACCAGAATTACATTCATGCACTGATAAATTTGCTCTTAATTGATTGATGCTGGAAGTTTTAAGTTTTGAAAAATATTAAAACATTGGTTTTGGCCTTTGCACACACACATCAGAAATTCGATTGTATTTTCTTCGTTTGAAACTTGTTTGAGTGAAGATTACTCTAAAGTGGAATTTACTAAGTGTTTGCTTGGTATTCTGAATTTCCATTTTCCTGCTTGAAAATTGAGATGGCTGGAATTGAAGAAGTTATTTTACTCGAGGACGAGCAAAAAGCTAAGTGTGGGGTATTTTGATAAGTTTAAATTAAACAATGTTTTGATGTGAATTTAGAGATTATTTCTTAGTCTAAAAGCTGTTATTTGTGTTAATTTTTGATAAAATGTCATTTAATGTTAGTTGGTGCACTAAATGGAGATTTAATGTTATTTTTGGCAGTTTTAGGTAGTTTACACGGCGGTAAGGTTCTTACTCACCGCCGTGTGAAACGCAAATAAAAGAGAGCAGCAGAAGGGCAGTACACGGCGGTAAGGAAGACTCATACCGCCGTGTACCACGAGAATCATCCCTTACGTAAGTTGTTACACGGCGGTATGGAAGTCTCATACCGCCGTGTGAGGCGTAAAAATCCCAGGAATTGCGGCACTGGACAAGGGAGCAAAATGTAAAGATTATTGACTAGAGGCATGTTACACGGCGGTGAGAGACTCTCATACCGCCGTGTAACCTATTTGTGAACCAAATCTGCACAAAATCAAAGACTTTGAAGGTCACCTTTGGACTTTGAACTTTGAACGGTTATTTAGGGACTGAAGTTGGATTGGAAGGGGGAATTGGGCTGGAAACAAAAGAAGGAACATTTATTTTTCCCTGCAACTTAATATGGAGTTTTTCATATAGTTTTAGAATTTAAATTATGCTGTTGTTATTTTAAATCTGAGAGAATAATCAGAGAGAGAGGGAGGTTATTATTTCTTTTTGAAGTTTTGAGAATAGATCAGACGGGAAGAACATCAATCTTATTGTAAGAATTTCATTTTCAGATCTCAAATGGGTAATATCAACTTATCTCTATTTAATTCAGTTTTTAATTCAAGTATGAGTGAGTAATTTTAATTCTTGTTAAGGGATGCCTTAAATCCCCAGTAAATCATGTGAATATTGTGAATGGATTGTATTATGCATATACTCAGTTGTAATTTCTCTGATTTTATTTGTTGTTGCTGAATTGAATACAAGTTAAGGGGAGATCTACCAAGATAAACTTTAATGGTAATTAGTTCAAAAATACATACAAATATACTTCAGTTTTATCTTCTCTGAAATTATCTGTTGTTGCTGGTTTGAATGCAAGTTAAGGGGAGATCTACCAAGATAAACTTTGATTGCAATCAGCCCATAAATACGTACACATGTTCTGTTCTATTTTAATCAACTTTCATTGATTTGATGAATCCGAATTGGTAGTTAAAATCTGTGAATGTTTATTTCAATAGGTTCAGAATGGTGGAAGATAAATGAGTTTAATATCTGAATCCGGAATGGTAAGAGTATTTAAACTTAGAACTTAAGATCTGTAATAATGCTAATTTATGTGCTGAATCCGGATTGGTAAGTGCATATTTTAGAGAAGCTGGATCCGAAAGGCAAGCTATGGTATAGGCTAGATTATTCACTGATTGTATATGAATTTGTTGAATTAAGTATTCACATGATATTATTGGGGAGAATGGGTATTCCTTAGCAAGATCTCTTAGTTATTTTATCAACTCGCTGTATTATTAAATCGTTAATATTCTTAGACATTAATATCCTTAGTTAGATTATTAATTCTTCTGCATTAAACAATCGACAAATCAAAATAATTGGGAATTCTTTAGCATATAATTAATTGTCAACACTTACACAACACATTCCCTTGGGTTCGATAACTTGTGGTCTTAATTATATTCCACTATATTACTTGCCGATTCAGTACGCTTGCTGAGGTCGCGTCATTAGGAATACCATATTCTTTACTCCCACTAGAGTCAAGAATACTCCCACTTAAATCAGGGTCTCAAACATCCGGATCGTTTGGAGGATGAGGGTCTTAACATTCTTCCTCTAACTCTCACCCACTCGAATGGAGTGATCCTGATAGTTCTTTTTTCTTGAGTTTCATATAAAGTGAAAACTTGATTCACTTTGCCCAAATTTGGAAATTCATTCTCCAAGAATGTGACATCTCGTGATTCGAATTCTGTCATACTGCCATTTTCTTGCTCACCCATGAAAATATATCCTTTTGATACTTCAGAATATCTCACATAGATACTCTTTTTATCTCCTGGTCTCATTTTACCAAATTAAGGTATCATAGATGTAAGCAGTACAACCCCAAGATAGTAAATGGCTTAGGTTAGCTTGTCGACCAGTCCATATCTCATAAGGTGTGGATATAACAGATTTGGAGGGCACGCGGTTTAAAACATACGTGGCAGTCAATAAATTATCTCCTTGATAGAAGATTGGCAAATCTATCTCTGCCATCATAGATCTAACCATATCTAGGAGAGTCCTATTTCTCCTTTCCGCAACACCGTTTTGTTGTGAATTTATAAGAATGAACAACTGATGTTCGATCCCTTTTTCATCACATAAAGCTTTAAATTTATCTGTAAGATATCACTGACCTCTGTCAGTTCTTAAAGCTTTGATCCTTTAATCTAATTGATTCTCAACTAAACTCATATAAGTCTTGAAGTAACTCAATGGTTTTGACTTGTGAGAAATCAAATAGACATGACCATTCCTAGTACAGTCATATATAAATATGATGAAATAGTAAGCCCTATGCCTTGCCCTCACATTCATTTGACCACATACATCAGAATGAACTAACTACAATGGAAATACGTGGCTCTAATTCCTTTATCGAATGATTTTCTAACTTTTTTCCTTTTAAGGCAATGCTTGCACGTAGGCAATTCAACCTTATTTGAATTGCCTATTAAACCTCTATTGGCTAACTGACTCCTTCGGTTTAACCCGATTTGGTTTAATTCTAGCATGCCGTATTTTCACATTGTTCTTATAACTATGTGAAGAGGAAGGAATTAAAGAAAAAAAAACTAGTTTTCTTTAAATAGTTATGGTGCACATCCATAACAATAAAATCATTCAACACTTAACCAAAACCATAATAATCATCATTTAAGCATAAGCATATGTTGTTATCCTCAAAAGAAATTGAAAACAAATGACCAATCTCACTAAGCTCACTTATCATTTTCATCTCTCATAAATGTTTTTGCATCGAATAATCAGACTTTTTCTAATTAGTATCAAATTTGATCACTAATGATCGGAGCTTAGTTAGAGACACACCTCTTAACTTATCCCATAAAGTGATCCATGGATCTGTTGCATTTTGATACTTGCTGAACTGCTTAGTGATATCATCATCTATTGCACTTAGCAAGATGATACGAACAGTGGAATTCTTCTTTTTCATGCCTCATTTCGGTCCAGCCTATACTAGGATGTAGTGCCATTCTTAGGTTCAGCCATAACTGAACTTAAGGGTTTAAGAGCGTCTTACTCTTCAAGCACATACTGGATTCTCATACTCCATATTTCACAATTGTCACCATTCATCTTAATATCTTTATTAAGTTTTGCAACAATTGACTTAGAAGCAATATCCATTAGGATTCGCTGATCTCAAATGGAACCGTATTGTACAATTTTAAAGGAGATAAGGCAATACATGCTATTTACTATGCATCTGAAATAATAACCTATTAAAGTTTTCTATTAGTCTTCAATTCGAAAAGGCTAACAATATCCAATTACCCTCTTAGTCTTAATATCCATCCTTACAAGTTAAAATTTCACGTATAGTAAATCTGAATTATTGGATTATTAAGTTTTCAAACTTATAAGGGGATTTTTATTAAGTCTCTACTTAATAAACATGCAATTATTTTACTCATAAAATAATGCAAGGCAATTAACAGTTAAGCAAACACATTTATTATAAAGTTAGAGGCCACCATAATAAATAAATGCACTCATTCAACCAATAGATTAAAATCCAATAATCCAAAATATAACACTCATGTCAAATAATAATAGGAAATATAAATCCTATTTAATAAAATTAAACGTTAACCAAGATTGACACTCGTGTCAACTAATCTAGAAGTCTAGATTTTCACAAAATCTTTCTTGACATTGGGATTGATTCTCTGACCATCTTCATCAATTCATCAGGTAACTCATAAGTTCGTTAATGAAGGCATAGACGATGCACACTGCGTCTACTTCTCAATTTCATCACAGATGTAGTGTTGCTCCTCAACACTCCTCTTTTGGCAACTCTAGCAAAAAAGTGAATGATAGATTTTCTATAAATTCTATCTCCAATGTACCAGGTAGTTTCCAATAATTTTTTGAGTTCTGGATGATATATAAAGGAGTCAGTCAATGCTTTGAACAAGACTCTATCATCCTTTTCCATACTTAAACCACCTAACCAAATGCACACCTGCATTTCTTGCATAAACACTATGTGATGCACTATTGCATCAAGGTTATCAGCTCGCAAATCCTTACGCATCCTCAGATTTTGGACTTCATGCACCTTTGCATTCATCCGAGCGATACCTTAAGGAGTACGAGGAACCATAGGAGTCCTTATCATCACCATTTCTGTAACACATCACAGAAACAAAATGTAGTTAATACACTCATGTATAAACTCATATGAGTGAAATACATTTCAATCAACAATAAGGACAGATCCACAAAATTTTTCGAAAAATATTTTTCAAAATTATTTAAAGGCTGAAAATACATTTTCCATAATTTTATAATATTTTTAATAATTTAAAAATAAGAATTTATTTTCTAGTTATCAAAAAATTTTGAAAAAAATAACCAAAAAATCAGAAATATTTTGAAAAAATTATCTGTAAAAAATTGGAGCTGATTTAGTAGTCAGAGAAGGCCGCACGCGCCTACACGTGCCGCCAGAGGGAGGGCTGACGCGCCATCATGCGCAACACGCACACCTCCCACTTATCTTGCCACGTGTCATAACCACAGTATGCCACGTGTAGGAATATGGTTGGTCCACCTGTCGCCAATGTGGCAACCGCAGACCCGTCATCGCCACATGGCATGACACATATCGGCCACGTGGCAACAATATATTGAGCCACATGGCAAAAGTGACACGTCTCTTTGCTGATATGGCTCGACATGTGGTACAACCTGGTTCGTCCACGTGTCACCCCCTGACTGGTCCACTTGGCGCCCACGTGGCACCTTGTGGACATGTCACTGCCACGTGGCTTGATCTGGGTCAGTCACGTGGCGAAATTAGATTGGGCCACGTGTCCATAGTGACGCATCACTATGGACCCGTATTTGCGTGCGTGTGGGTCACCGCCCACACGCATGTGCCCAATGTCATACATGCGCCGCTTTCCCGATTGATTCAGAGTTTTGAATTTCTGCTGGTGAGGGGTTTTCGGGGTCTGTGATTTTAATGGTATGGTCAAATATTACAAATTCCAATTTCTAGTACAACGTTTTGAACACCCATGTTCATCCCCTCGAATTACGGTGTACACATACATAATTTTGAACTCGAAAAATATATACAAATATATATTTTAACACAAAAATAAATATATTGTGTTCATACATCCTAGATCTACCAATTTTAGATATAAAATTTTAGATCTATTTTTTTAGCCACAAGCCAGGACGTCAAAAAATGTAGGCTTTAATACCAATGAAGGGAAAATAACATGCCATATGCATATATGGAGGTAACATAATCGGGTTATATGCTACCTACCTCTTGTAGCGTAGATACTTTGGCAGAAGCGTTTATAAAGATTCCTTCTGGAGTCACTAGTCTGGTTGATATTCATGAATGGGATAACAACAACTAAACCACAGTCTAAAAGCCCCTTGGAATGAAAACAAGCGAGGGGAGAATCCAGCAGAGTTTCGTTATAAGAACTTATCTTTCTTCTTTCTTATCTTTACCTTAGCCTTATTTATAGAGCCTTATGCTCTTAATTAGGAAGGCTATTAATTAAGGTAATCAATAAGAAATGGAAGTTACAAAATTAATGGGAATTAAATGGGCAATTATAACTATTAATTAAGGAATTAATACGTAACTTCTCTTATTTAATCCATTTAATTAAGGGAAAACCCCTTAATTAAAGGACCTAATATGGAACATTTTTCATACCTGTGTAATTCTCATATAGATATAGATTTAGGTCCATAACGGCAGTCATGGGCATATTCAGACTCTATCAATCTATATATATATATATATATATATATATATATATATATATATATATATATATATATATATATATATATATATATATATATATATATATTGCATGTGCTCATTCTTTTAGTCTTACTGTTTACATGTAAAACATAATTGAACTACAATATTGTCAGTTCAGAAGAATTATTGATTAAAAAAAGTTCATCATTGAATTAATTTTAAATGTTAAGGATATTATTGACAAAAAAAATTAAGACAGGGTTGAGATTAATAAGAATTAAACATAGTTTGGAGCAATTTTGTAATTTAATCCATGCACATTTGGTGGGACAATTTTTAAAATAATATTTTTTGGAATAAAATTTATTAAACTCGGGTGTTTTAAAAAATATTTAGAGGAATGTGGTGTTTTGGATCAATACTGCAGGGGATCCCTGCGGTATTGTTTCGGGCGTGCAGGCTTGTTGCGGTTTCAGGCAGGACATGCTTTAATCCTACTCCCTGCACATCCGACAATCACCCGTGCACAACATTATGCTTATTGACCGACAATTGATCTACATTTTTTTTATATATTTTTAGCAATTAATATTATATTTTTAACATACAAATATGGATGTATTTGGATTAATTTAATTATTATAGTGGATTTGATTCAACTGTATTACTAATTTTGCTAGTCGTGGTAGAAAATTTTTTCTGGTTTAAAAAAATATTAATGTAACATCAAAATGGAAAAGTATTATTTAAAATATTAAAATTGGAAAATAATGATTGTTTGGATTAAGATACTATAGTTATATTTAAAATAATGAAAATGGTATTAGTTTTATATAGAGAAATGTTGGATATTTTTATTTATTCTTAATTTTATGTGATTTATTTTTTTTATTATGTGAAATATTTTTAAATTACATTTATAGTTAATTATTTCAAATATATTTTTTGATGCACAAGTAACACTTTTTATTGTATTTACACTTAGTTTGTTAAAAAATGAATCAGTTTGAAAATCAATAATATATAATTTCAGGTATATTTTTTATTATGCGAAATATTTTTAAATTACGTTTATAGTTAATTATTCCAGATATTTTTTGATGCACAAGTAACACTTGTTATTGTATTTACACTTAGATTGTTAGAAAATGAATCAATTTGGAAATCAACAATATATAAATTCGGGATCATACGTTGATGATCTGCCAAAGTTGCAAGACAAACACTAAGCAGATACAGTTTGGAGCAATAATGTATGTATATTTTCACACTATAATTAAATTATATATATACGTGTATAAACAGACACACAGATATGTCTGATAATTTTCTATTTTCAAATTGATCATGATGTATTATTTGTACGTTGAGCTAGTGTAATGGCCTAAATACATGGTTAGCCGTGAACAGTATTTTTTGTGATTAAACAGTGCAACCGGAGTGAAAAATATACCTGTGGGTGAAAAATATTTTATTTGATAATCGAAAAACATTGGTCATGACTAGTCCGAGAGTAAAATTTAAAGTGAAAATAAGATTAAATAGGTCCCCAAAAATAAAAATAAAAAAATCACGGTTCAGTTCAAATAGTAACTAATTTGACCGTGGCTTTGACAAAGGTTCTAAAAATAGCAAATGATCTCTGAAATTTATTATAAGTTGCAGATTTACTCTAAATAATATGTATAATTATTTGAGGGTGAAAAGGAAATTTTACGGTAACACTGAAAAGATATGAATCATTTAAACCGGACCGAAAACAGACTCTGATTGAGCTAAAAATTTACGTGTAGGCTAATTAAAATATGTTAAGAATTATAAAATTATTTTTGAAAGGAATTTAGGCTTGGAAGTGAAAGGAATGAATTAAAGTTGCATAAAGGTTAATAAAGTGAATAGGTTTAATTGGTTTGGCCTATTAATTGAACCAAACCAATGCCCAACCAAACCACCTATATAAAGGCAGAAAAATCTGCCCCAAAAGTTCAAGAATTCTCCTTCTTCACCTGCTCTCTCTCCTTCACGCCACTGAAGCCACCTTTCTCCAATTTTCACGATTCTTCTTCTTTTTTCTTCACAAATATCACCAAAATCTTTCATCTTAAATCATTTCCAGCCCCTCTCCTCAACTATTATCATCATTAGAGATCAATTTGGTGAATAAAATTGGAAGAAATTGAGAGATCAATTTGTTGCTAAAAAATTGTGGTAAGTGAAATTAAGTTTAAAAATTTAGTTTTATTGTTTCCTATGGGTTAATTGGAGGATTTTAAGAGTGGGTATGTGATTGCATTGCATTAAAAGGAAGTAAAATTAAGGAATTCTCTCATGAGGTGTTTTGGCCATGTAGAGAAGAAAGAAGGAGAGGGAACCTCCAAGGCTAAAGGAAAGGAAAAAGAGATTTAAAAGTGAAGGAAAATTGCCTAAATGTAAGTGGATACTAATATCTCACTTTTTCCATATTGATTTTGTGTTAATTGTGTATATGCATGTATTGTTAGTGTGAAAATTGAGTTGTATAATATATTAGTGAAATGATAAAATGATGATAATTGCAAATAAAATGAAAGAAATCAATTTGTAAAAAATAAATAAAAAAAATAATAGGTGGCTGAATGGTTGGTTTGACTAATAAGGTGATTTTCTTGTTTAAATAAATTATAGATATAAATTTAAATTAATAGACATAAATAATATTAATGCATGATGAAATGAAGGGAAATAAATTGTTTAAGGCAAAATGTAAGATGGATCGAATGCATTAGGAAGGAAGATTAGAATATAGTTAATGAATTTAATGAATATAATATTATTCGGGGAATGTATGGTAAGAAAGAAATGTGGAATGAGAAAATTAGAAATTGTTCTGAAATTAAAATGTGTAATGTGAGTTAATTATTGCATTATGTATTAAGTGACAATTTATGGAGTGAAATTCTGTTGAGGAAAAATTGACATCAAATGGAAATGGAAATAGTTATTAAGTGTGATAGAATTTAAAGGATTTAATGAAAATGAAATGAAGTGTGGAAATAGTTTTATAAAGATAAATGATATAGAGTTATACAAATAGAAATGTAAAATAAGCTTATTAATGCTTCTATTGAATTAAAGAAATATACTGATTAATTAAAATGCCCTTAGTAGTCTAGTAGTCAAATTTAGTTCGGGGATATAGATGGCTAGTCATAGGAATACTGTACCGTGATTTCAGTCACGACGACTCATTCATGTAGACTACTGCAGTCTACCCTCTATTTATTGTTACTGTCACTGTTACCGTACTGCATTACTGTTTACTGTAGTGGACCTTCGGGTTCCATATCCTGTATATCCAGTTCAAAGAGTTTCTACTGGATTAGTACTAGGGGCATATTAAAAGAAATAAATTAAAATAGAACTGTAATGTAATAAGAAACCGATATTAAATAACTGAATGAAATTGATAATTTAATGAGTGTAAACTGTAAAGAATATAAATGACTAAAAATGAACTAATGCATAGTGAATAAATGAAGAAAATTTGAATAAGAAATGCATGTATATGTGTAACACCCCAATACCCCCTGGAAGGATACCGGGGTCGTTACCCACTCACATACGTATATACACATACATACATTCGCTATAGCAGAAGGAAAAAGAATAACATTAACATAAAGAAACTTTATTTATCAAAAACATACTTGTATTAACAAACTTTAAATATTCAAGTTACAAAAGCCAACATTGTTATATTACATGGTCATATGCTTCTTATAAACCTTTACATTACATATACTATAATTCTCTATACACAACATGACATTACTTATTACAAAGGAAACTCCATCATATACAAAAAGAACTCCACTCAAGCTCCTAGTGGCCAGTAGATGCTCAAAACTCTGAATCGAACCTATAACCTACACGGGAAAACACCCGTGCTAAGCGATAATGCTTAGTGGGGATAAATAGGACAAATGACTTATACCGAAGTCACAAATAAACACGATGCATATTAATAGCCATGCAAATATCATATACGATAAGTAACACATTTCACTAACTCATACTTTTGTTCATATACTTGTACATTTAACATGTTATTTTCATTTCAAATAAAGGTATAAACGTATAAAAGCCTCCACTATATCTCATATACAATACAAAACATCTAGTAGCCTGAATTCGCATCAATAGTGGATACGGATACTCTGGATACCGATTAACAGTATCAAAACATATGGAGACCTAACTCATAACTGAATACACAAGGTATTCAACATTTAGGCACAAATGGTGCCACTCTAGCAGCTGCACTCTAACCCATTTATAAGCATACTTATCTATCCACTACTATGACTATTCAGGCTTATACGTATAACTCTAAGCAATAGACCGAATACTCTACATGTATTCGAATATCTATAAAATCACTATTCATCAGATCAATTCAAATATTAACTAAGCAAACCATATAAAGTATAACTGAAAATTCATGCATAAAATCATAAACAAAAACTATTCAAGGTACCAAGAAAGGTCACGCTCGCGACCATAGTCATGTACGCTATAGAGACAAAAGTCTACAGAGTTGCACTAGCGACAGCTCGTCGCGCCCGCGACAGAAAGCTAGATTGCTTCTGTCGGGCCTGCGCTCGAGGTCGCGCTCGTGATAGAAGCCAGAAGGGCCTCGATCTTGCTCGTGCACGCAGAATAGCCCGACAGCCAATTAGCCCGGCCGCAACTCGGCTACCGAACTCTCTGTCACACTCGCGACAAAGAACTCCTCTGCAGAAACTCGGATGATCGAGCTCTATCGTGCTCGCGATGAAATCGATCAACCCAAACACATGCTGATTAACACAACTCTTTACAAGCCAACTTTTCACACATAATACTTTAATCACATGCATACTAAAATGCACATAATCATCAAATGATATGATCACTTCCAATTACTCATCAATAACAAATCATATTCGATTTAACAACTAAGAGAGCTGTTGAACTAGATCAAAGCTCTCAATTCCTAATCACTTATCATGCATTTAGAAACCAATCAAGTATAATAACAGGTCAATAACATGTGTCAAACAAATCACACACGATCCCAACCTCAAAATGTGGCTTGAATCACTTCTCTTCTTCAACTCAAACCTTGTCTTTGCCCTTCTCCTTCCTCTTGTCAACAGCTTCTTGCACAAATCATCCAAACAAACACTTAATCCAACACTCAATTTACTTTAAATCAAAAACAGAAATGGAGGTAGAGAAGAAAGACTCTTGGAACCAACAGGACTTACCTTCTCAAATTCCTCACAAAACTCTTCAAACCAATCCAAAATCACAGCTTAAGATAGGTAAACGGGAAAGAAGAAGAACAAGAAGATAAAAATGCAAAAAAATATGAGCAAAGAGAGAAAGGAGAATGACAGAGGAAAAGAAGGGAAAACAGCCGGCCAACCAACCCATTAAAGGCCACCAAAATTCATTAATTTCCTCTATATATATTGCTTGACTCATGCTAGGTGTCACTCTCACAACTTGCCACTTGTCAATTTTTGTTGGATTTCCCAATTAAATCCTTGGCTAATTCCCTTTTGATCCCTCTTATACTTATTTCCTTTGCACACTTATTTTCTCTTGCAATTACCCTTACAAAGTCACAATTCTATACATACACAAATGCTTTTGTACCCTTACTATACAATTATCACTACAAATCCTTCTAGGGTACAAATCGGGTTGTTACAATATGTATTTAAAATTGGTATATTAAATTACATGGATGCATGGAATGTTTATTATGAAAAATTTGGGATATGTACCCACCACTGAGCATATTAATGCTCAGCGCATAGTTTTATTTTGGTTGCATGTAGGTACTGATTAGAAGGTTTGGAGCAAGCATACTGAAGTCTTTTGGGAGCAGAAAAGATAAGAGCATTTTGTATATGACTTACATGGCATGTATATATATATAATTATTAAGGATGGTGTAAATTTTTGGTTATGTAATTTTGGACAGTGTAAAATATGTATGGATTGCTTAAGTTTTACTGTTGACAAGTGTTTTGTGGATATGACCATTATATGAGTTTTTGTGGATACGATATTGATGATATACGATCTATAATTATTGAATTGCACTGTTGTGCCCAAAAAGGGCTGTGGTTTGCTTGAATTTACAAGGAGATAAGTTAAGTTCATAGCCGTTATGTAGCCAAAATTTTGACTAAATGAATAGTAACTGGACAGTTATAGGTCATCGGCATAAATATATTATGGATCCTTAAGTTAATGACTTATGCATGATTTATAAAATTATATGACTTGGTAGTTGGTTAAGTGAGTTAAAAAAAGAGAGAAAAAAAATTGCCGCAATTGCAATAATTCAATTATAGGCTAGATCCAAATAGTCATGGTAATCATTTTAGACAACGTAACGTATGAATAGTTTAAGTGCGATAAGGGTGTTACATTTTGTTGTATCAGAGCAAAAGTTTTGACGATCCTAAGATCAGAGTAGGGTTAAGTTTGATTAAATGCATATACATGCCAATTAATGAATGAAAGTATTATAAGGTTAATGTACACTTGCTCTTTTTTGTTATGTAGTGAGAAATGGCTTCTGAGGAAGGACATCGTGAAAGGGATGTCAAAAGTGCAACTTCCATCAGTGCTGGGCGAGCTGAGACGCCACAGCCACAAGTTACTCTACCAACTGCACCACCACCTCCTCCACCTCAGCCTAATTTCCTAAATTTGATGGTGGACTATATTCAACAACAACTGCAGGCATAGTAGGGTCAACTGCCACAGGCCCAGGTACCAAAACAGCCCCCAGTTCCACCAAAAAGGAAACCGATATTGGAGCAGTTGAAAAGACTAGGAGCAGAAGATTTCTTTGGATGTGATCCATTAACTTCTGAACAAGCTGAAGAATGGTTATTTAGGACAAAAAGACTGTTTGAAATCACCCATAGTCTACCAGAAGAGATGTTTGAGGGTACAGTTGCTTTACTTTAGGGCCTTACATTTATATGGTGGGACTCAGTTTGCAAGCATACTCCAGCAGATCAGTTGACTTAGGAGTATTTTTTGGCCCACTTTGAGAAAAAATATGTTGGATCTGAATATAAAGCTTCCATGCAAAATGCTTTCTAAAGGCTTAGACAGGGAAATAAAATAGTTGCTGTGTATGAACGTGATTTTGAGCGCTTAAGTGCCTATTTGGATGATAACTTGAGGACAGAAGAAAGATTGTGTTAGAGATTTGAGTGAGGATTGCATAATCGTATCAGACAAACTATTGGTGCTCAGACGCATCTAGATATGAGATCACTAATTGAAGCAACTATGAAAGTGGAAGCAATTCAGTCAGATGAAGCGGATAAACAGACTCGATTTCAACAAAAAAGAAAATCGGGCCAGTCCAGTGGCGCTGGGAGTCAGGGTAAGAAGTCCAGAGGGCCTCCTCCTTCTCAGAGTTGTGCTTCAGTAGCACCATATCGCAGCTAGAGGAATCCAGTTGATAGTAGTGCCCCAGTTACTTCTGTTGATAGTGCACCTGGGGGCAAAGGGAGAGGCATTATTCAGTCATGTGACCATTGTGGGAGATCTCATCTGGGGGAATGTAGATTTTTGACTGGAGCTTACTTTTGATGTGGATCAAAGGATCATCAAGTTAAAGACTATCCTGAAGCACTGGCATCCACTGCTACATCACCAGCAGCAAGCGCTAGACCCACAGCACCCAGAGGCAGAGGTAGGGAAGCGGCCCCTAATCCTACTACATCTAGTCCTTCTGCACAGTCTTCTCAGGGACAGGGGCAAGCTACAGGCCGCACTTATGCAGTGAGAGCCAGAGAATAGGAAGATGCACCAGATGTAATCGTAGGTAAATTTTCATTATTATATGATTCAGTATATGCACTTATCGGTCCTGGATCCACACACTCTTATATAAATACTGATGTTGCACGGGGAAAAGGGTTGAGTGATTCACAATTAGACCAGGATATCTTAGTGAGCAATCCACTGGGCCATAGTGTTGTTGTGAATAGTGTGTATAGAGACTGTCCCATTAGTGCACAAGGTTATGTTTTCCTAGCCAATATGATTGAACTCCCTTTCCGATAGTTTGACGTTATCTTGGGGATGGACTGGTTATCTGCCCACCAAGTGACCGTTGATTGTAAAAGAAAGAGAATGACATTTAAAGCTCCAAATGACCAGGAGATCACTGTTGTGGGTGAAAGAACAGATTTTCTTTTCGATGTGATATCAATTACAGCTGTAAAAAGGTCAATAAGGAAAGGATGTATTGCCTACCTGTGTTATGTAATGGAAGCTAAAATGAAAGGCCTTAAAGTGACAAATATGCCTACAGTATGTGAATTTCTGTATGTTTTTCCTGAAGAACTACCCGGTTTATAACCTGACAGGGAGGTCGAGTTCACCATTAAAGTAGCTCCAGACACTGCACTTATTTCCATTGCTCCTTACAGAATGGAACCAATAGAGCTTAAAGAATTGAAGATTCAATTGCAAGAATTACTTAATAAAGGCTTTATTAGGCCTAGTGTGTCACCCTGGGGAGCACCTGTACTATTTGTGAAAAAGAAAGACGGGTCACTTAGATTGTGTATTGATTATAAATAGTGAAACAAGGTGACAATCAAGAACAAGTATCCCCTTCCATGAATTGAAGACTTGTTTGATCAATTAAAGGGTGCAGGCGTGTTTTCAAAAATTTATTTGAGATCGAGGTACCATCAGCTAAAAGTAAAAGAAGCAAATGTGCCTAAAATTGCTTTTCGCACTAGGTATGGCCATTATGAATTCCTGGTCATGCCTTTTGGACTTACAAATGCACCAGCAGCTTTTATGGATTTGATGAACAGAATCCCTTATTTAGATCAGTTTATGGTGGGTTTTATTGATGACATCCTGATATACTCAAAGACTCTAGAAGATCACGACAAGCACCTGCGAATTGTTCTACAAACGTTGAGAGAAAAGCAGTTGTATGCAAAGTTTAACAAATGTGATTTTTGGCTAAGTGAGGTATATTTTCTAGGTCATGTGGTATCAACAGAAGGTATAAAAGTGGATCCCAAAAAGGTTGAAGCAATCTTGCAATGAAGGATACTTAAGAATGTTATAGAAGTCAGAAGTTTCCTAGGTTTGGCAGGATACTACAGAAGGTTTGTTAAAGGCTTCTCTACCATTGCAACACCATTAACTCGACTATTGTAGAAGCATATCAAGTTTGAATAGACTGATAAGTGTCAAGAAAGATTTGTGAAGCTCAAGAGTATGTTGACAGAAGCTCCAGTTTTAACTCAACTGGAACCGGGTAAAGAATTTACGATTTACAATGATGCATTCAGGAATGGGTTAGGCTGTGTGTTGATGCAGAAAGGCAAAGTGATTGCATATGCCTCTCGACAGCTTAAGACTCATAAGAAGAATTATCCTATACATAATCTTGAGCTTACAGCTATTGTATTTGCACTGAAAATCTGGAGACACTATCTGTATGGTGAGAAATGCTACATTTATACAGATCATAAAAGTTTGAAATATCTACTTACACAAAAGGAGCTCAATTTAAGACAGAGGCATGGGTTAGAACTTATAAAGGATTATAACTGCCTTATTGATTATCAACCAGGAAAAATAAATGTAGTTTCTGATGCCCTTAGCAGGAAGTTTATGGTAAGTAACTCTAATTGTTACAAATAATTTTCTGTAGTGTATATGATAAATGTAAATGACTAAAGATAGTGTGTACAACCCTTCGGGCTATGAATGTCAAATTGGACATAGCACAAGATGGAAGAATTATAGTTGAAATACAAGTAAAACCGGACTTTCTTCAGCAGGTAAAAGCTGCTCAGAAATAAGATGACCATTTAACTGCCATAATGAACCGGATGAAGGATAGTAATAAGGGTGATTATTCATTGGGCGTAGATAGTAGCCTTTACTAAAAACGGAGATTATGTGTGCCTGATTAAGCAGAATTGAAGAAAAATATCTTGACTGAAGCCCATCATAGTAGCTATGCAATGCATCCTGGTGGTAACAAGATGTACCAAGACTTGAAAGCACATTACTGGTGGCCAGGTATGAAATGTAATGCGACAAAATTTGTGAGTAAGTGCTTAATCTGCCAGCAAGTGAAAGGAAAACATCAGGTTCCATCGGGTTTACTTCAACCTATCTCAATACCAGAGTGGAAATGGGATAGAGTGACCATGGATTTTGTCATAGGGCTGCCACTTACTAGAAAGAAGCATGATACCATTTGGGTAATCATTAACAGACTCACCAATTCAGCTCATTTCTTACCCATACGGATGGACTACCCATTGACCAGATTGGCGGATATATATATAAATGAGATAGTGAGGCTGCATGGAGTACCATCCTCTATTATTTCAGACAGAGATCCGAGGTTCACTTTTTAGTTCTAGAAAAAGTTGCAGGAATCATTGGGGACAAAGCTTCACCTTAGTACAGCTTTTCATCCCAGACTGATGGACAGTCAAAGCGTGTGATTCAGATACTGGAGGATATGCTGAGAGGTTGTGTTCTTGAGTTTGAAAGAGGCTGGGAAAACTACTTGCCACTAACTGAATTTGCATACAACAACAGTTACCAGTCCAGTATTAAAATGGCTCCTTATGAAGCACTATAAGGAAGGAAGTGCAAAAGTCCTTTATGCTGGACAAAGTTAAGTGAAAAGAAACTGGTGGGATCAGATTTATTCAGGGAGACTGAAGAGAAGGTACGGGTGATTAAAGATAGATTGAAAGAAGTCATGGATCAACTGAACTCTTACGCAAACTTAAAGAGGAAAGACATAGAGTTCCAGGTGGGAGACAAAGCGTTTCTGAAAGTATCTCCATGGAAAAAAAGTGTTGAGATTTGGCCATAAAGGCAAGCTGAGTCCAAGGTTTATAGGCCCATATCAAATTGTACAATGGGTGGGACCCATAGCTTACCAATTAAAGCTGCCGCAAGAGTTAAAGAAGATCCGTAATGTATTTCATGTATCGATGCTGCGGAGGTATCAATCAGACCCCAGCCATGTAATCAAACTTGAAGAGATTCAGATACAGTCTGATATAACTTATGAGGAGAAGCCACTGAGAATATTAGCTAGAGAAATCAGACAGCTCAGGAACAAGCAAATCCCACTGATGAAGGTTTTATGTAGCAGTCACAATATCGAAGAAGCCACGTGGGAGCCCAAGGCAACAATGAGACAATAGTACCCACAGCTGTTCAATACAAGTAAAATTTCGAGGACGATTTTTTTTTAAGAAGGGGAGAATTGTAATGGATTAAATACTTGGTTAGCCGTGACTAGTATTTTCTGTGATTAAATAGTGCACCATGGGTGAAAAATATACCTGTGGGTGAAAAAAATTTTATTTGATTATCGAAAAATATTGGTCATGATTAATCCGAGAGTAAAATTTGAAGTGAAAATAAGGTTAAATAGGTCTCCAAAAGTAAAAAAAAAAAAAAAAAAATCATGGTTCGGTTCAAATGGTAACTAGTTTGACCGTGGGTTTGATAAAGGTTTTAGAAATAGCAAATGATCTCTGAAATTTATCATAAGGTACAGATTTACTCTAAACATTATGTAAAATTATTTAACGGTGAAAAGGAAATTTTACGGTAACACTAAAAAGATATGAATCGGATCAGTTTAAGTAAACCGGACCTAAAATGGACTCGTGCAGGCTAATTAATATATGTTAAGAATTATAAAATTATTTTTGAAAGGAATTGAGGGTTGGAAGTGAAATGAATGAATTAAAGTTGCATAAAGGTTAATAAAGTGAATAGGTTTAATTGGTTTGGCCCATTAATTGAACCAAACCAATGCCCAACCAAACCACCTATATAAAGGCAGAAAAATCTGCCCCAAAAGTTCCAGAATTCTCCTTCTTCACCTGCTCTCTCTCCTTCAAGCCACCGAAGCCATCTTTCTCCCCTTTTCACGATTTTTCTTCGTTTTTCTTCACAAATATCACTAAAATATTTCATCTTAAATCATTTCCAGCCCCTCTCCTCAACTATTATCATCATTAGAGATCAATTTGGGGAAGAAAATTGGAAGAAATTAAGAGATCAATTTGTTGCTAAAAAATTGTGGTAACTGAAATTAAGTTTAAAAATTTAGTTTTATTGTTTCCTATGGGTTAATTGGAGGATTTTAAGAGTGGGTATGTGATTGCATTGCATTAAAAGGAAGTAAAATTGAGGAATTCTCTCATGAGGTGTTTCGGCCATGTCGAGAAGAAAGAAGGAGAGGGAACCTCCAAGGCTAAAGAAAAGGAAAAAGAGATTTAAAAGTGAAGGAAAATTGCCTAAATGTAAGTGGATACTAATATCTCAATTTTTCCATATTGATTTTGTGTTAATTGTGTATATGCACGTATTGTTATTGTGAAAATTGAGCTGTATAAATATTAAATTTGGCATATAATATATTACTGAAATGATAAAATGATGATAATTGCAAATAAAACGAAAGAAATCAATTTGTAAAATAAATAAATAAATAAATAAAATAATAGGTGGCCGAATGGTTGGTTGGACTAATAAGGTGATTTGCTTGTTTAAATAAATTATAAATATAAATTTAAATTAATAGACATAAATAATATTAATACATGATGAAATGAAGGGGAATTAAATTGTTTAAGGCAAAATGTAAGATGGATCGAACGCATTAGTAAGGAAGATTAGAATATATTTAATGAATATAATATTATTCGTGGAATGTATGGTAAGAAAGAAACGTGGAATGAGAAAATTAGAAATTGTTCTGAAATTAAAATGTGTAATGTGAGTTAATTATTGCATCATGTATTAAGTGACAGTTATGGAGTGAAATTCTATTAAGGATAAATTGACATCAAATGGAAATGGAAATAGTTATTAAGTGTGATGGAATTTAAAGGATTTAATGAAAATTAAATGAAGTGTGGAAATAGTTTTATAAAGATAAATGATATAAAGTTATACAAATAGAAATGAAAAATAAGCTTATTAATGCTTATATTGAATTAAAGAAATATAATGATTAATTAAAATGTCCTTAGTAGTCTAGTAGTCAAATTTTATTCAGAATATAGATGGCTAGCTATAAAAAAACTGTACCGCGATTTGAGTCACGACGACTCAATTATGTAGACTACTGCAGTCTACCCACTATTTACTGTTATTGTCACTGTTACCGTATTACATTACTGTTTATTGTAGTGGATCTTCAGGTTCCATATCCCGTATATCCAGTTCAAAGGTTTTCTACTGGATTAATACTAAGGGCATTGTAGACACCGGGTGTAGTGCCCCAATACCCCCTTGGAGGATATCGGAATCGCTACGCACGCATAACAATTCAATTTCCAAACGCATAAACACTATCAACATGCTTGAACGAAAATAACCATAATATTATTATTAAAAACGGGTTGCACATACAAATATGAACTTTAGTTCTTTACATTACATAACATCCTTTTTAAACATTTACATTTCATATACAAAATACGCTCTTTACAAAACATTATGCTAATCATTACAAAAAAGAATAATATCACAATAAAAAGAACACCAAGCTCAAACTCCTAGTGGCCTGCAGATGCACAACTTTTTATACCGAACCTGTATACCTACACGGGAAAACACCTGTGCTGAGCGAAAGCTCAGTGGAGATGAACATAGCAAATAGACTTCTAACGAAGTCACAAACATTACACGATACGCATACCGATGTACTCATGCTTATCACATATTAACATTCTATAACAAATACTCCAATACAAACATACAATTAACATAACTATAACATTAGCATATACCTCTTCATGTACATAATTTCTAATTCTAACAATTATCATATACAATATGTGATAACCTATCCCTACACTTCAAATATATTCATATGCATGTGCGTTTAATATATCATTTAAGTTCACCAAACTTGCACATAACCTCTCTACTTGGCAAACATCATATACGATAAGTGATAACATATCACTACATCTACTTCATATTCAAATGCATGCAGACTAATCATTACATCTCTTATATAATCAATGGCACACAAAAGCTTTCATAGCCTGAATTCACATCAATGGTGGATACGAGGTATTCTGGATACTGACAAGCAGTAACAAACATCTGGAGACCGAGGTCTCAAATCTCTAGATACCCGAAGGTAACAAACTCTAGACACAATCGGTGCCACTCTGGCAGCTGCAACTCTAACCCTTTATAGGTATGCCTATCTATCCACTACTATAAATCCTTCAGGCTTAACATATATATTTTATTCACTAAACCATATACTTTACCTTTACTCAGTTACCTATTCAAACCATTGCACATCCAACTCATATCATATATTAACTATGCAAACCATGAACATAAACACGTGATTGTTAAACTAATATGCCAGAGCAAGATCAATTTGACATTTTCATAGTCGTTCAATATATATATATACATATATATTCGCAAAGTATATACAAATATCTTGCCACTCACTAAGCATACCATATCTCATCAAACATATCATTCATAGCTCAATGCAACATTGCACACAAATTAGGGCAACTAACTTATATTCATGCACTTATAACTATGTCGCGCTCGCGATATACCTTCTATCGCGCTTGCAAAAGAGATCAGACACGCGACAGAACACACAATTGACCTCTATTGCGCTCGCGACAGAACACGGTCTGGCAAACTTTTGCCTACGGAGCACTCTGTCGCACTCGTGATAGAGCTTGAACTTCATGTTCAAACTCCCAACTTCACATATCTCTAACACATACTTTTCATATACTTTCCTATATTCGCATGCATGACTTCTATTATCAATCAAACACCAATTTCAGCCGAAAAGGCCTTCAAAACAAATAATCACATACCAATATCAACATGCAACAATCAAAACTCAATACAACTTTAAGTTTACAATAAAACACATGCAATTTATCAACAGGAAGAGTTATTGAACTCTTCGAAACCCATAATTTCCCAATCTAGACAAGCATGCAGATACTAAAAGTTAAGTAAAATCCCAAACACAAATTAACAACTAAAAGAGCTATTGAACTCTTTCAAAGCCCACAAATTCTCAACTTGATCAAACATGCATCTACTAACAGAAATCACATAAAATTCCAAACCTCAAAATCAAGCTTGATCAACTTCTCTCTTCTAACTCAAACCTTGTCTTTGCCTTTGTCCCTTCTCTTATCCACAGCTTCTTGCACAAATACAGCAAAACATACACTTAATTTATAAATCAAACCCACTCAAATTCGTAGACAAGAACAAGGAGAAGAAGGAAATACTTTAACTCCAAACCCATACCTACCTTTCTAATTTAACACTTAACTCTTCAAACCAATCCAGGTCAAATCTTGAAATTCAAACGAAGAAGAAGAATAGGAAACTAAGAAATGAAGAGGAAGAAGAACGAAAGAAGAGCCAAGAAATGCAAAAATGGGGAATGAAGAATGGCCGGTCAAATGCACAAATGAGACAAAACTTTGCCTCTAAAGCTCTTTATATATGCATGTATGGAAAGGTGTTGGCAAAGCCCACACTCCACACATGGAATGCACTCACCAAAATCCACTTAATCCCCATATAATCCTTGGTAAAAAGCCACTTAATCCCTCACTTAAAGTTCTTTCTTCCATTAACTTTATTCTCTTCTCAATTACATCCTCATTTCCCACAAACTCACACTTACCCTCACAATGCATTTAACACTACAAATCCTTCTAGGATACACTTTGAGTCATTACACCGGGTCTCGAGGCAGTTCAGACCAGGATTACTCGGTGATAAAATTAGCGCTTGTTCACAGGCAAGAAGATTAGAAGTTATGATTTTTTTTGGGCAAATTTGCTATTTAAAAATAAAAAATAAAAAATATTTAAAAATAAAATAAAAATAAAAATAAAAGGTTAGAAGCGATAATGTTCTTGTCTAAATTGTTTTTTTTTTAAAAAAAATTCTGGAGGCTTGCGGCCTCCGGCACTGGGCTGCGCGCGGGTGGGGTGCGCTCGGGGCGGTAGCATCATAAACTCGTTCAGTAATAGCAGTCATGAGTTGCTTGTCAAGATCAGCAACTTGATTCTGCAACTTGGTCAATAATTGGTAGGTAGCAGCATTCTGGCCTATAAGCTGAGAATTAAGTGTATCCACACGAGTAGAAACATTATCAACTTTTGTTTCTAATCGGTGAAGAAGCTTATTCTGAGCTAAAGCATTTTCAGATTGCCAATTGAGAACTGCTTCTGCTGGCTGAACGATTCTAGGTGTACCTTCAGTTGAAATTCCTGGGGATTTGACAAATGGTGCTGCTTGTATTTTAGTAGTTGGGTTGGTAGTTTCAGAAAGTGTAGGAAATTCATCTGTATAATCACCAGTGGGTTGATACATACAGACAGCAGGGATGATAGGTGTTTGGGTAGTTTTTGGTTTCCAGACAGGAGGTGAGCAAGGCTTTTTAGGTAATGGTTTGGGTGATGGTTTACAGGGTTCAGGAGATGGAGTTGGTATGACAGGTGGTTTGTACCAAGAGGGAGCAGTATAAGAAACTGCATAATCATACTTGCCAGATGGTTGGCCAAGGGAGCCAACAGTAGGATCATCATCTTCATCAAGATGGTCCTGGTAACGTGCTTCAGAGGAAGACTTCTTTTTTGCTTTTCGTCTCCGGCGACGGAGATCTTCATCATCAAGTTCATCCTGGATGGAATTTTGATAGCAATCATCACAATTACAAAGATCAAAATAGCAATGGTTATCCCGTTTAAAGGCATAAATGGGACGTCCATCGGTATTGAAAGCTGCAATAGGGATATCATCTTCTTGTGGAAAAGAAGTGGCTGGTTGGATCATGAATTGTGGTGAAAATATTGGTGCTGTAGTGGATTCTGCTGGATCTGGGTTATCTCGAGGAGAGACAAACTGGGTTTCTACCATGCCATTTGGCTTTTTGACAAAAATAGGGGTAGAAGACTGGATGGACTGCTTTTGTTCATGGAGTATCTCATAACTTGTAAGCCAAGATTTAGGAAGAAATCAAGTAGCTGTTCATTCGTCAGTTGCTTAGGAATCTGAACACAGGTAGGTACCTGGTTAGAATCTGTGCTGATGACGAGAGCATCATTGGAAGCAGGGAGTGAGATGTCTATAGCATGATTCTGAACTCTATAGATCATCCGGTAATGAAGAGTAGCTACTTCGGTTGTCTTGACTTGATCCGCACCAGTGATTTGGATCTGAACTTTGAGATTATCCAAAATATGAGAGTCATCCAATCGCATATTAAAATTCGGGTAGAAAGTGAACATAACAGTTCCAGCATTAAGAGAAGTTTGTACAGTTCCAATAATAGCCTGGGAATATTCAAGATATCTGGTGTCAAGAAGAGCAATTCGGGCAAAGACAGGAAGGCCTTTGCGTCCATGATAAGTAACCGCAATTCTGACGGCTCCAAAATGGAGATGAGATAATCCTTGACGAGTCCAATGAGGAATAGACTCGGAATATCTAGAGGGAAAAATTGTTCTTGTCCAGTAGCTTTAATGGGATGCTGCCGGAAAGAAGAAGACTGAACATATTCTTTCACATGGGATTTAGGAGGTTTAATGAGAGTCTTGATATTTGAAAGGACAGTAGATCTGGGTGATTTAGTAAAAGCATCATATGGGTTGAGGAAAGGTAAATGAGAGTCTTGTATTTTTTGATTTTCATCAAGAAAGTTTAATTCATACAGGTAATCAAGCTTTTGTACTGTAGAAGGTGAAAGTGAAAAAGAAGATCTAGAGAAAGAAGATGATCTGGATAATGAAACTGAAGTTGAAGGTTTAGACATGGTAAAGGGATTCTCTTCTCATTAGAATACCTTAATCATGAACCTATGGTTCTGATACCAAATGCCCCGAGGACCATGGAACACATCAAGACTGACTATGTTGGATACCAAGTATGACTGTCCATTCAAAACAACGGCACTTCCTGGCCTAACATGTGGACTATCCTCTCAGATATCCCAACACAGATCAGAATGAGACATTCCATAATCCAATGAGTTTTAGATAGCAGGATCCAAGATTCAAGAAGAAGGATATTCTAAAGAGAGAGAAGAAGAGTTTAGAAATTCATAATGGAAGAGAGATTATACAAAGAAAGAGAAGGCTAAAGAAGAGCGTGCCCCCCTCCTTTCTCTTATTCCATATTTATAGCCTTTAAAGAGGCTTACATTCTTACAATACACATTAGCACATATGATTACAACTTAGGATAAGGAGGAATCTCCTTTATGAAAAGCTAAAGCCACTTTACAAAAGATAAAGCAAAAGATAAAACTACTTTAATAAAGTAGAGGAATATATTCCTCTTTACAAAAGTTACTTTAATAAAGATACTTTATTTATTTATTTTTGATGGGCTCATGCGATGGTGACATGTTGAAATCTTCTGGATCAATATCGTCGAATTGGAGTGATGGGGACCAGTCGAGTTCCATGTCTTTGGTCTTTCCTTTGTCTTCTGGTGGTATTGTGAGAAAGTTCTGTGCCATGAAGTCATCTTCAAGTGGAGTGTTCAACAGAGGGTCCAATGGGTTCAGAAAAGGATCCTGGGAATCTTGGAATAGAGAGTCCAAATAATTTGGTGTTTGAGAGAACTCAGCAATGTCAAATGTAGGTGGCTGCAGAGAGGTGAGTTCAATGTTGTTTAATTCACAGAGAGTATTATGAAGTGTCTTCTTTAAAGCAGTGGGTGGATTATCTTCATAATTTTCTATGATTTCCCAACACCAAGCCTGTGGTTGGGACCAAACAGCATTGTGAGCAGGATTCCACATATATGGCCTATGGAAGAAATAAACAGCAGAAAGATTTTCTGCTTCCTGTATAGGTTTCTGCCATAATTTCCTAGACTGGATTTGTCGGAGAAATTCATGTCGCCACCAAGACAGTGATGCATACCATTCAAGAAACTGCCAGACAAAAGAATTTTGTCGATTGGCATCAGTAAGAAGATCATAAGTCTTGACCAGAGGGAAGATGACAGAGTGGGTGTAGAGAGTGGATAAACACCATAAGAACCATAGTTCCTCCTCACAGAAAGGAGAATCAGGTTGAATCTTGTACATCATTGCCCAAGGAGTATCAATGTAAAATAGGTTTCTGTCTGCAGAAAGATTCTTTTTGACAGAAAACAGATGAACAAAATATAACAGATGGCGGGTTGCAAATTTCTTGATCTGAGCAGGAGAAGATAGTTGACATGTTGGAGGAGGTTGATTTTTTCGAGGACTTGGGTTTGGGCGAAAGCGATCCATAAAGAGAGTAAGCAAAGAAATATGTGGAGAAGATGGATGTGGAGAAGATGGTTTGGTAGTTAATCGTGAGAGGTAATCTGGAATGAGGTTGTGATCTCCTTTTATATGCTGAACCTGAAAGTTGTATTTACTAAACCATTCAGCCCATCTAAGTAACTGGTGATGCGGGACAGTTGTTCCTTTAAAGGAAAGCATTTTGGGAAAGGTGGAACAGTCCATGACAACTGTAAAGTTGTGGCCAATCAGATGGAATTCGAATCTCTTTATACCATACTTCACCGCTAAGATTTCTTTAAAGGTAGAGTGATAATGACATTCAGATTCTTTGAATTGTCCACTAGCATAGCCACAGATATGCTTATCGTTGTCTTTTTCTTCGAGTAAGATAGATCCCCAACAGTGATCACTAGCATCAGTCTGGAGATATCTTTTCCTGTAGACAGTATGTATAGAGGTGGCAGGTTTTGGGTGGCTGCTTTTATCTGTTGGATAGACTCTGTATGAGTGGCCGACCATGGTGGAGGGTGCTTTCTCAAAAGGTGTGTTAAAGGTCTGGACAGGTGGCTAAAGTGGGGGATGAATTGCCTGATGTAGTTGGCAATCCCAAGGAATTGTTGAACTTGCTTATGTGATAAGTTTTTATCAGGAAAATTCAAAAGTTCCTTAGCAAGGTGTGGTTGTGGCCGGTAACTGCCATTAATAAAATACATGCCTAGAAAATCAATTTCTTTCTGACCAATGATCATCTTAGATGGAGAGAGCATAATCCCGTATTCCTTTGTAAGATTAAAAAAGGATTGAAGGTGGGATTGATGAGTAGAGACATCTGGTGAAAATATCAAAACATCATTAATATATATCAAAGCAAAGGAAAGGATTGACTGGTAAACTCTGATCATGGTTTGTTGAAAGATTGATGGAGCAGTCTTAAAGCCAAAAGGCATAACAGTCCACTGATAGCGGAAGTTAGGAATACAAAAGGCAGTTTTGTGACGGTCTTAAGGATGGATTCCGATTTGCCAAAAACCAGCTTTAAGATCAAACTTAGAAAAGATCTGGGCTTTGTGAAGGAAAGGGAAAAGGGAGGATATTTTTGGTAAAGGGTATTTAATGTCTTTGAGAAATGGGTTAAGGGGTGTATAGTCTATAACAAGTCTTTTCTTCCCACGGACCTGTTCAGAATGCTTATTGACATAAAAAGCTTGGCAAGCCCAATTGGACTGAGTGGGCTCAATTAAGTTTTGAGTCAATAGTAATGAACATTCTTTCTGGGCCAAAGCATAATCATCAGGGGACATGCCAGGATGTGTAGCTTTGGTTGGATTTATGTCTTCTGACTGTTTAAAGGGTAAGGTGATGAAAAAGTCAGGTCGAGTCCAGAGAGGTTTTGGATGCTTGGTAAGGAAATCAATATGAGAATCTGCACAGCAATGGGTTTTAAGTTGGGTCTAAATATCTTGGAATGGATCTGGGCCTGGGTCATATACAGTAAAAAGGGAATGGATTGTGGTATAGGGCTGAAAATTTCTTTTGTGTTTAAGGCCATGAGGAAGGATTTTGAGGTGTGGCATTTGATAAAGAGCATCAAATCCAAAAACAAGATCTTTGCCTGGAAGATCTGATCCAAGTGCATGAATCCAAAGAAAACAATCAGGAAAGAACTGAATGTTGATAGGAAGCTTTGTTTTCTTGGTTATTGTTAAGACACCTTGATTTGCAGCTTGGAAATGTTGGGTATAAGGTTTCCAACACGATTCTGAGAGGATTTTTGGATTGAGAATGGTATTATGCACTCCAGTATCAAGAAAAGCTATAATTTTGATAGGGTTGGCATATTTATCAGGGAAGATCTGTGCAGGAACTAGGGGTATAGGGTGAGATATAGAAGAAAGTTGTGTAGGTGGAGAAATGGTAGCAATGGTAGTTTGTGAATCAAAATCATCAAGAGAATCATCAGAATCAGATTCAGAGTCAGAATACTCTATAGCAAAGAGAGTATAAGGATCTGGTTCATCGTCTTCTGAAAAGAGGGACTCAATATCAGCATTTTGGATATCAATGGGAGTAGATTGCTGAACATGTTGAATGATTTGCTGGGACTTCTTCTTGTTTGGACATTTTTTTGCAAAATGACCTTTTTTCCCACAAATGAAACATCTGTCACCTTTTGGTTTATATCGTTTCCGTCTGAAAAATCGAACTTTTTTCCTTTGATAAGGAAGACGGTTGCGAATAAACTTTTTAGGATACTTGAATCTTTTGAACTTCTTTTTCTTGGGATAACAAGAACATCCTTTATCAGGGAAGCATTTGATCTGAAGATCTGGGCGTTTGCAAGCAGCTTTTAATTGAGGATCTTTACCCTTTTGTAGAGTATCCTTGATCATTTTTTGAGATGCACATAACCGATCAAGAGCCATTAAGATCCTTTGATAAATCTGCCCAAGAGAAAGAGAGTTGAGTTAGATTCCCTGTTCTCGTAGGTAATACATTGTGCTATTGGAGAGACTTTCTGGAACAGAGGATAAAAATCCTTGCTTTAGATTTGGATCATTTGCACCATTGAGCATATAGAAGAGTTTAGACATCTTCTTATAATGCTTCGCCAAATCTTTTTGGAGGAGAGAACAACACTTCATTTTAAAGAAATCATCTCGATTGGCGTCTTCAAAGTCATGTACTGTGCCAATAAATTCAGAATGAATTTTCTGGAGAACATAAGTGATAGACTCATATTGGATAAACTGAAGTTTGGTATATTCATCCAAACGAGTAAACCAATCCTTAATTCTTCCAACAAATTTGCATTGAAATTCATGGAAAATTGATTCCATGCTTGTTGTTGTAGCTGGACGAGTTCTAGCCTTGAGCTCCAGCCAAGCATAAAACTCTTGTATACGATCTCTCCATTGTTCAGGTTCAATATCTTCAAAAGTGAACCAAGGTCCATCATCAGGTTTAGAATCAGGAGGAAGAGGAATGTTGTCAGCCATTTCTTCCTCAGGAGGTTCTTCAGCAAACTGAGTTGTGGTACTTTCAGCTGGTGGAGGATCTGCCATGTATAAGGGAAAAGGACAAAGAGGATCAAAAGTTTCATCCTGACGAGTACTGGTGGAACTATCAGAATCTGAAGTTTCAATTGGATCATCTTTGACTGAATTGTCTTTGGTAGCAAAGGAGATGGCAGGGATTGTTTGTAGTGCTTTTTGTTGAAGAGTATGCACTAACAAATTTGGATTTGAGGGTTCTTGGACTTGGATCATATGGGAGGATGGTGGTTCAAAAATAACAATTCCTTTCTGTTTTAGATTGGAAGGAACGGGAGGAGTTGTTGTTTCTGAGGTGGAAGAGGATGCTACAGATTTAGCAGGCTGTGGTATGATAGGAGGAGGTATAGTTTCATGAGGACGTTTGTGTGTGAGAAATTGTTTTCTCATAAACATCTCATGAGAATATCCCAAAGTATCAAGTTCTGCTTGAGTGGGTTCTGAGTAAGGTGGTATTTGGATAGAAGGTTGATGGGTATATGGTTTAATGGTGGATTGGTAAAGAGGAAAAGGTGATATGGGAGATGGTGATGGTGCAGGTTTTGCTAAGTCTCTTTTAATAGTAGCAATTTCAGCTTTGAGTCGGGTGACTTCAGAGGCTTTTTCTTTGAAAGTAGCATCATAAACTCGTTCAGTAATAGCAGTCATGAGTTGCTTGTCAAGATCAGCAACTTGATTCTGCAACTTGGTCAATAATTGCTAGGTAGCAGCATTCTGGCCTGTAAGCTGAGAATTAAGTGTATCCACACGAGTAGAAACATTATCAACTTTTGTTTCTAATCGGTGAAGAAGCTTATTCTGAGCTAAAGCATTTTCAGATTGCCAATTGAGAACTGCTTCTGCTGGCTGAACAATTCTAGGTGTACCTTCAGTTGAAATTCCTGGGGATTTGACAAATGGTGCTGCTCGTATTTTAGTAGTTGGGTTGGTAGTTTCAAAAAGTGTAGGAAATTCATCTGTATAATCACCAGTGGGTTGATACATACAGACAGCAGAGATGATAGGTGTTTGGGTAGTTTTTGGTTTTCAGACAGGAGGTGAGCAAGGCTTTTTAGGTAATGGTTTGGGTGATGGTTTACAGGGTTCAGGAGATGGAGTTGGTATGACAGGTGGTTTGTACCAAGAGGGAGCAGTATAAGAAACTGCATAATCATACTTGCCAGATGGTTGGCCAACGGTGCCAACAGTAGGATCATCATCTTCATCAAGATGGTCCTGGTAACGTGCTTCAGAGGAAGACTTCTTTTTTGCTTTTCGTCTCCGGCGACGGAGATCTTCATCATCAAGTTCATCCTGGATGGAATCTTGATAGCAATCATCACAATTACAAAGATCAAAATAGCAATGGTTATCCCGTTTAAAGGCATAAATGGGACGTCCATCGGTATTGAAAGCTGCAATAGGGATATCATCTTCTTGTGGAAAAGAAGTGGCTGGTTGGATCATGAATTGTGGTGAAAATATTGGTGCTGCAGTGGATTCTGCTGGATCTAGGTTATCTCGAGGAGAGACAAACTGGGTTTCTACCATGCCATTTGGCTTTTTGACAAAAATAGGGGTAGAAGACTGGATGGGCTGCTTTTGTTCATGGAGTATCTCATAACTTGTAAGCCAAGATTTAGGGAAGAAATCAAGTAGTTGTTCATTCGTCAGTTGCTTAGGAATCTGAACACAGGTAGGTATCTGGTTAGAATCTGTGCTGATGACGAGAGCATCATTGGAAGCAGGGAGTGAGATGTCTATAGCATGATTCTGAACTCTATAGATCATCTGGTAATGAAGAGTAGCTACTTCGATTGTCTTGACTTGATCCGCACCAGTGATTTGGATCTGAACTTTGAGATTATCCAAAATATGAGTGTCATCCAATCGCATATTAAAATTCGGGTAGAAAGTGAACATAACAGTTCCAGCATTAAGAGAAGTTTGTACAATTCCAATAACAGCCTGGGAATATTCAAGATATCTGGTGTCAAGAAAAGCGATTCGAGCAAAGACAGGAAGGCCTTTGCGTCCATGATAAGTAACCGCAATTCTGACGGCTCCAAAATGGAGATGAGATAATCCTTGACGAGTCCAATGAGAAATAAACTCAGAAGGAATATCTAGAGGGAGAAATTGTTCTTGTCCAGTAGCTTTTATGGGATGCTGCCGGAAAGAAGAAGACTGAACATATTCTTTCACATGGAATTTAGGAGGTTTAATGAGAGTCTTGATATTTGAAAGGACAGTAGATCTGAGTGATTTAGTAAAAGCATCATATGGATTGAGGAAAGGTAAATGAGAGTCTTGTATTTTTTGATTTTCATCAAGAAAGTTTAATTCATACAGGTAATCAAGCTTTTGTACTGTAGAAGGTGAAAGTGAAAAAGAAGATCTAGAGAAAGAAGATGATTTGGATAATGAAACTGAAGTTGAAGGTTTAGACATGGTAAAGGGATTATCTTCTCATTAGAATACCTTAATCATGAACCTATGACTCTGATACCAAATGCCCCGAGGACCATGGAACACATCAAGACTGACTATGTTGGATACCAGGTATGACTGTCCATTCAAAACAACGGCACTTCCTAGCCTAACATGTGGACTATCCTCTCAGATATCCCAACACAGATCAGAATGAGACAGATGAATATATTCCTCTTTACAAAAACTACTTTAATAAAGATACTTTATTTATTTATTTTTGATGGGCTCATGCGATGGTGACATGTTGAAATCACATTTTTTTGCGTTATTTTTCGCACAAAATTAATTTTTTACCCCTTTTTTGGGGATATTAAGATTTTTTTCAATTTTTAAAATTTAAATAAAGAATATTTTGATTTAATTAAGGGAGATTTCCCTAAATTAGCTAGGTTTTTCTTTTTTTAATGATATAAATAGAAAAATTTAAGAAGACGTTTTTTTGAAGGTAAAAATTTCTTTCTTTTCTTTTCTTTTTTTTTTCTTCTTCAAGAGAACTTTTTAGTTTGCAAATTTTTCTTATTTTCATTTTTTTTCAAGAGAATTTTCTAATGTTCAAAGTTGATTTTTCTTAATAAAAAAATAATTCTTGAGACAAAAAGAAATAATTCTTTGTTCTTGAAATTATTTTTCCATTATTTATTTTTATTTTTTTAACAAACTTTCTTGAGACAAAAAAAATAATTATTTGTTATTGAGATTCAAATTTTCTTTCATATTTTTTATTTGAACAATTTTTTTTCTTTTGCAATTTTCTTTCTAAATAAAAAGTTTTAAATTTTTATTTCTAATCTTATTTTTGCGAATCAAAACAAGGAAATCAACCATTTTCCTTTCTTCATCAAATCTAATTCTAAGAGTAAATATTCTGGGTTCGAATTGATTTTATATTTTTTTATTATATTTTATTTATAGTCAATTTATCACCATGTAGATTTGTAGATCTATGATATATTTATTTATTTTATGTGATTTTAGTTATAGATTTAACATTATTTAATATTTTTTTATTTTATTTTCTATTATTTTTATTTACTTGATTGTTCATTTTTTTGTTGTTGTTGTTGTTATTATTATTATTTATCTTTTTATGTGTGTTAATTTATTAATATATTAATTTATTTATTTCATTATGTCATTTAATTTATTTATCATTTATAATGCATTTTATTTTATTTTTTATTTATTTTAATCTATTTTTATTATTTTATGTGTTTAATTATTTTTTTATTTAATTACTAACATTAATTTTATTTGTTTTTTTTATTTGTTTCAATACTTATTTTTTGTCATGTTTGAGCACCCTTGCACGCAAAGAATGGGATACAGGAGATTTAGTTTGACCGATTTAATATTTTTATTTTGCCTTTTATTTTCTTTGTCATGTAATTTGTAATAAATTTATTTATTTTATAAACATTAAAAATAAAATCACAAAAATATTTTTGTTAATAAATTGTGATTTTTTCTAATAAAATGAAACCGTTGTCCTAATTTTAGCTAATAAAAATTTACTTTTAAAAGAAGAGTTAATTTTCTCAAAATGTGATCACTCATCCCGATTTACTTAAAAATGTCTAAAAATAACTTTTCAATTTTTTTTAAGCATGCATGATAGAACCAATGTTCCTATTTCAAATAATACCCCATTTTATGTATGAGTTTTATTCATGTTACTTTAGTTTTATTTTGAAGGATTGTATTTTTGTCCCAGATTTTAGTTTTATATTTTGGGAGATTGTATTTTTGTCTCAATTTTATCTTTTAATTTATTTTTGTAGTTTATTTTATTTTATTATTTTACTGCTTTCCTTCGATACTTAATATGCGTTTAAATTTTAATGTATGATGTGTGAGAGGGAGATAGAAATTTAATGTTAAAAACTCATTTATAATTGACTAATGCATTAATAAGAGTGAAGTTCTGAATCTTTCTCTGGTTTAGACCCAAGAAGTTAGACAAACTTTCTCAATTTTAAATTGGATTGCGACTCCAAAATAATTCAAAAGTGCCTAAAAGTTTCATGGAATTAGATGAATTTTCCCAATGTTCTATTGGGTAGAGATTCCAAACTATCTCATGTTACCCAAGATATAAAGACGCGAACCCTCTCTAGCCCTAAAAGCGGACTTTCACTACAAGAAATTAAACAGTTCCTGACGAAAATTCAGGATTTTTCGTCGAAAAATTAAATTGCCGAATTCCTGCCGGTAAAATTGCCTACAGAACCACATTTTTATCGGTAAAATTGCCGACAGAAGTTAAATTCCGTCAAAAAATTACCGACGAAATTTAATATTTTATCGGTAAATTCCCGACGGAAATTACTATTTCGTCGGGAAATTTCGAAATATTATTTTTTATATTTACCGACAGAATTTTTCGTCGCTATTCCATCTGTAATTTAAAAAAGCTAATAAAAAAGTAAATAATGGCAATGTAAATTAGACAAATAACGGCAATGCTAAATTAGACAAATCTGCAAAAGTATAATAAGGTTATATTTACTGAAGAAATTCATTTCAAACTAAACAATCATAGAAATGAAAAAAACAATAGTTCGAACAAATAGATAAGTTAGAGGGACAAAAAGAATTTAAAGAAAGAAAAATGAGAATGGAGGAGGAACGATAGCTTACCTGTTCATATATAGCCTGCATCTGATTCAAGTGCTTTGACATTTTCTTGAAAGTCTGAGAAGCAGCATATAAAGTAATAGATTGGTTTGTACTTATACATGCATAAGTACAAACCCAGACTTGAATTACTTGTAACTTTATTCAATGACTTTTTTCTATTGCAGATTAAATTCAAAGATAGTTTTTATGTTATTAATTATCAAATCGTTTTTATGTTATTAATTATCAAACTCATATCTTTATTTTCAAAAGACAACCTAACCAAATGCAAGTAAATATAATTCCAAAAGTCTCTTCTCATCTATCCATATAAGAAATAAAGAAATTCTAGCAGTACGTTACTAATATATACAAGGTTCAGCTAAATATGCACAAAGGATATAATTGCTAAAGCTTATTTGCGTGTTATATACTCGAATTTGTACCTTTTCAATAACTTTTCATAGTAGGTCATTGTAATGACCAAATACTTCCTAATAAATTTCTTTAAACTTAATCAATGTCAGCAGCAAAATATTGAACTTCCTCACAGACAAATATATGAATGTTTAATCTTTATGCAATACTACTTTGAAATTAATATATAAAAAATTATAGGCAGGGAAGCAATGGAATAACTCAGCAAAGTAGTGTATGCCTGATATAGAGTATTTGTCTCTTGTTGCTCAATATTAAGAAAACTGGTACAAGCATGAAGTAAAAACAGAAAAAGAAAACTTTGATTACTTCATTTTTATGAACTTGCTTTTTCCTCAATCACACATAAAAACTAGGCAGTAACTGTTTGAATTGATTCCAATGAAACAATAGACAAAGAACCTCGTTAAATTATTGATGTTTTATAACAAAAATTCAATGCCGCATAATGATTCAAATAAAACAACATTATTGTATAGTCAGAAAACCTACGTTGTTTGGTACCTGCATGAAGAATGAAAGAGGTCTAAGAAACTAAAACAAGACAAGTTAGAATTGTTAACAAGTCAAAACTCAAAACCAAAAATAATCCCTCACAAAATTTAAGAATGCCAATGATGGCCACAAGAAAACTATTTATGCTTGCAGCTCATCCTATTTCAATTATAGCATTACAACAGCTCAAAATTATACTATTAATTTTGGATTAGTGTTTCAACTAACTAGCCCAAAATCACATATCCTACAATTTATTTCATTAGAATAATTTAAATCAATAGTTCAACTAGAAGCTGCCCATAACAATTTAAATCAAGGTACCTGCAATTTATTAGGTGACTGGACAACTTTTGAACGTAATCTAGCATTTTCTTGGACACTTTATACAAGGTCAAGCTAAGCTTTTGAAATTTGCAAAACGAAAAGAAGAGAAATTCTATGGACAGAGCAAACATCATTTCAGCAATCTCTTTATTCAACTACAACAGCAAAAACTCAGCAAAACAAATACTTATGCAATTCACAAGTTCAAATGTTCTGTTTACTTGCCTATGAAAAGCGTACTCGGGAAGAAGATCAAGGTGGATGAGAAGTTGGGCATACAGATCCAAGACGAAATTCGAGCTTGGGTTCTTCAGGTCACTGTCAGTTACAGAGGCGATATGACCTGCAAGGGGCCGTGGCGTCCGGTCAGGGTGGGGAGCAGATCTGCGAGCAGGAGAGAAAGAGGGGCGAATCTGCTCGGAAGGGTAGCAGATCTGGCGCACGTGTGCGAGAGAAGGGGGCCGATCACTCAGGTGCGGCTGGGGCGAGGACGGTAGCGACGAGAGAGAGCGGCGGTTGGGGCGAGGGCGGTGGCGACGGGAGAGAGTGGCGGCTGGGGCTTGGGCGCATGTGAGAGAGAGAGAGAAATAAATAAAGAAAGAAAGAGGGACGAACGAAAAAACATAAACATAATTTTTTTTTTTTTTATATATAAAATTTTTAGCGACCGAAATTGTTCCCATCCCTAAAAATTATTAAAAATTATAATTAATATATTATACCGACTTCGTCACTATTTCTCCACGAAAATAAAAATCCGTCGCTAATGTTTAGCGACGGATTATAATTCCGTCACTAAACATTAATAAAAATTATAATTTATATTTTTTAGCGACGGAGGTCTATTTCTGTCGCTATTTAGCTACGGAAATAAAAGTTCGTCGCTAATATTTAACGACGGAGTAGAATTCCGTCGCTAAAAATTATAATTAATATTTTTTAGCGACGGAGGTTCATTTTCGTCGCTATTTAGCTACGAAAATTAATTTCTGTCGCTAAATTTTAGCGATGAAAAATTATTTTCGTCGCTAATTTCAGTAGCAAATAATGGTACGATTTTTTGGTGCCATATTTAGCGATGATTGACTTTTTCCATCGCTAAAATGGAGGGAATATTTGTTTCCTTTTTTAGCGACGGATATTTTTTTCCATCACTATATTTTCATCACTAAACTCATATTTTCTTGTAGTGTTTCAAGGCTAACCGGGTTCAGTGCACGTCACAGTGGCGACTGCACTAGAGATTTTGAGACTTTGCTTCGAAACTGTCTGGGTTAATAATATAATTGGGTTTTTACGAATTAAAATTCTATCTTTTTTTAAAAAGTACATTGCATCCATGCTAGAGCCTTAAAACAAAGCTAGATGGTCCATATTTTTACCCTGGTGCGTTCCCGAAGTACGACCCTACGTTCACTCAATGTAGGAAAGTGTTAACAATAATCACCAGCCCAAACCTCGTACCACATTGTATATTAAATGGAGACCCAATTGGTCGTTATACTCATAATAAGGTAGACCCGTTGGCAAGAACCATGCTTGGGTAGCCCTAAAATATCATCACCTTTGACTAAACCTCATGTAATGGCAATAGATACTTCCCTAGGTAATATGCTACTTAATACAATGCTTGTTATACGGGCAGTCATATATTGGACAAAATCAACTAAATTAAACGGTCTTTCATCAAAGGCTTTCATGCTCCGATGGGCCCATCTTAATTTGATTGAAGTGTTCAAATACATAATGGCCAAAATCCATACGTATGCGCTTTAAATGCGAGATGTTATGTTACCAGTTTTTCATCACATACTACACGCATCCATTGGGTTCCCCGTTAACCCATGAATCAAGCCCACCTAGGAAAGAGACCGTACGACCTCGTGTGTGGGAATAATAAGGTTGGAAAGATCTATCTGCTTGCATGTGGTTGTGGGATATTGCATATTCATGCATTACGTGTTATTCATGCACATAAAAACATAAAAAATAAAAAAAATAATTTCCTTCGTGTGTGTATACATCCTTTTCTGTGCATATAATTTTCACATGTACATATCATCTTGTGCATAAGTTTTTCCCGTGCATTGCATACATCATCCTAACCTCGTTGATTTTTTCTGCCATTGTAGACCAATCGTTCCATAGCATGACATTCATGCTTCGTTCTAACTTCTTAATTTTTTCGGCCATCGTAGACCATTTGCCTAATCGATTTTAGGGGTTCTGATGGCTGCCTCATCAAGTGTATTCAGAATAATTTTCAGAAATGGCCAATTTACCAAGAGAATCTGATGCAACCCGTGCACTGATTGCTGAAGAAGTGGGTAAAAAGATGGAAGAGTTTGAGGCTTGAATGATGCAAATGATGACAAACCTTACTGCTACTCTAGCACCGCTGGCTAGACAGCCACATGCTGCTCTTGTTGGGGAGTAAGGTGAATAAGAACTAATTAGAGAGGGTCCTCCAGTAGTAGACCCACCAGCAATTGAGCCCAGAGTGGCAGCGCCAGTAGAGCGAAGAGGAGCTCATAGACCTGAAGATGACTTATGGGAGGAAGAGCAAGAGAAACTAGTCATGATAAGAGGCAAGGCCCTCAAGATAGAGGAGATCATCTTAAGGAAAATGGAGGAGAGGTTCGAAGCTATGACCCACTTGCTGGCAGTGGGAAGAGGTATAAGTCTTGAGGATAAAGAGCTGGATGGTGAAGATCTAATCCCCCAGAACTTCAAGATGCCTAACATTCCTAAGTTTGATGGTATGTTAGACCCGACAACACATGTAAAATAGTACTCGTTAGTGATGAAGGGCACGACTTTGACCAAAAAGCAGAAGATAGAATATTTCTGCCTGAGCTTAATAGGGCCTACAATCGATTGGTACCATAGACTAGATAGGAGGTCCAAAGAGGATTGGGAGCTACTGATGGAGGAATTCCTTAAGCAATACGATTGCAGTACAAGGATGAAGGTCACCCTGGAAGACCTAGAGCTGCTTCAACAGAAGTCGAGAGAATCTTTCCATGAGTACCTTACCAGATGGAGGAATTGGGTCATGGAAATGAAGAGAAAACCTGATACCCCATATCAGATCAGGTTATTTATCAGGAATGCTAGCTCGTATTTGAGAGAAGGGCTAAAGAAGAAGGGACTCAAAGACTGGGAGTCGCTTAAAGATATAGCCATCGAAGCTGAACCCGAACATCTAGAGAAATGGCTAAATCTGCAAACCTGGCCTTTGGCAAGAACAAAGGAAGCAGCAGTGGTAACGGGGGCAATACTAGGACAGTAGAAGTCTTAGCCATAGGATCAACTCGTAACCACTTCACCATCTCAGGAAAGCCATTGTCTTGGCACTTCACCCATCTCCTCAAAGAAGGGAAGTTACAACCATTTCCAGCTAAGTCTGCCCCAAGCTAGGGGTAGCCTAGATACAAAATAGATTGGTATTATGCATATCACTAGTACACAGGGTATAGAACAGACTACTGTCATCCTCTAAGAGATCGCATTCAAAAATTAATGCCGGGCCCAAAGGAAGAGAGAAAGAATTAGAGTTGTTACAATGCTATTTCTTTTTATGATATAAAGTATTTTTCTGAACTATGTTGTGCACTTGTTTCTCTAGTTATTTTAATAGTATGGGCTTTTCTTATGTATGCGTTGTCATATCTTATTGTATCATGCATAGTAATAATCATGATCAAGGGATTGGTTCAATAAATACTATGTCATTCAATTTCAAAAAAAAAAACATCTTGGTTGTATTCAACCTAACTCCTGAAGTGAGATAATTTTTTTTTTAAAAAAAAAAAAAGTCTTTGCCTGGGCTTTAAAGGACATTCTAAAAATCAACAAAGGCATTGCGAAGACAATATTGCTTCAATGTGCCAACATGACGACAAGCAAAATTTCAAAATCCATTCCTTTGCTTCCTCAACGTCCAGGACGCATACGATGCAGTCGAATGAAACAAAACTCCAATCATTAAGGGGCTATATCAGAAGATGGACTATCAAATTCAAGATGAACGAAGCTTTGGGCCTTCACGAAAAAACAAAAAAGAAAAGAAGAAAAAAGAGAGAAGAAAAAGAAAAAGAAAAGAGAAAGAGAAAGAGAAAAAGAAAGAAAGAAAGAAAGAAAAAATTCACAGTTTTGGCCTAAACCATTTGAGACCAACCTACAACCCAATCTCAATCATGGAAAGCTACCTTAAAAATTGAAATGCGAGCTTTCACAGTCAAGTTCCAAAAAGAAAGCTCATTGACTCAGCTAGTTTGCATAAAAGTCAAGATTAAGCCTTTTGTGCTGAAAAGTCACTGTCGGAGGAGGCAACCGTCTCGGCTAAAACAATGATGAAGGATTTAAGAAATCAAGCAATGTCGACAAACTAAAGAAGATTCCATGGCAAAGGCAAAAAAAAAAAGGAGAGCCCTGGGGTCAAAAACCGAAAATAGGCGACCTTGCTAAAATTAAGCATCCCGCTAGGGCGAAAACCTGAAAAAAGCACCCTAAGCAAAAATTAGAGGCTGAGAGAAAATATTCAATCAAGAAAATTTGAAAGGGCTGATTGATAACAGAAGTCAAATGCGCCCAAGGTGTTACTCCCTGAGATTGAATAAAACATGTGTTTTTACATCACATGTCTAATCATAATTATTGTGTTGCTATATGGTGCATATAGATAGGAACACATGCATAAGCTAGGTATAAACATGCGATTGAATGGCCAAGAGAAACCTGTGGCATGCATAGGGACATATGCTGGAATAAGCTTCATTTAGTGCGATAATGGCAACACTTCATTTGACAAATGCTCCTCCTTCTGAAAGAAAAAAGAAAGAAAAAGAAAAAAAAGGGCCGTTAGAGATGAAAATCGTAACTGGCTCTCTAACCAAAAGTTAGGCCAAATGGCAGGGTGAGAACTTGAAAACAAGCAGCCTGTCCTACAAGAAAAAAATAAAATGAATAAAAGCCGTTGGAGTGGGTTGGGTCCATTCTAGGCAAAAATTAGGCACAGGGTTATGTGAAAATCCCCAAAGGGACGCATTTCCCGCAAAGAAAAGTTAGTGTGAAAATTCAGAAAGGATGCACTACCTTCAATAAATGATTTCCAATACCCGAAGCGATAAGGAGGTCTGAATAACCTCCTTTCAGGCAAATAGTGCATAATGCAGGACACAAGTCAGAATCCTGGGGGCAAAATGTTGTACAGCTCATAGCAAAAGGTGCATGCTCGTTGACCAGGGGGCAAAGATGCACACCGGACAGTTCTCTCTGAAAAGATTATGGGTCAGAATTCCTAAGCTAAGATGACACTTCTAAATCCTTGAGGGCATTGGACAGCATGGGCAGCCAAGTCGTACCCTCAATCAATTCCTTAACCACCTAGGATATGGCCTATCTATTTTTGCATGCATGCGTCCTTTACAAACATTTGCATACAATATCTCACGTGCATCACGCATGTACGATCTTTTGCATATTTGCATAACTCTTTGCATCTCATGTGCATCGCACAAGTACAATCTTTTGCATATTTCTTTGCATACATCGTTCCATGCATACATGGTGCCCCACATGCATTCACACGCATGATCCCTTGGACATATCTCGCATATGCAATTTTTTCACTCATCTTGTGTTCATATTCCATGCATATATGTCATGCACATAAGGCACACATTCCGAGTACATAGTTTTTACATACATAAGATGCATATAGGTCTTTTCACATGTATAGCGTCACGCATACATCACATATGTATAATTTGCACAAAGAACTGTTAGCACATAGTCCTTTACGCATGTTTCTTGTATATAGCCTTGCGTATATATTTCACACATGCACACACAATCTCTTCTATATGTTCTTGTACACATAACTTTGTAGGAAATGTCTAAATAAACCTCGCATGCAAACATGGGCCAAAGGATAATTTCAGCTCAACATCGGTGCTCATCCACGCTGAACAATCAGATCAAAATGAAGTCCCCATGAAAAAGGAATCCTGCAGATCCGCGCTAAAGAGAACATATAAAAGAGCAAGCCTATTCATGCACACCATGTCGGCTCAAAGTCTAAGTCTCTCAGTGAGCATCTAAGCCTCTCAGTGAGCATCTAAGCCTCTTAGTGAGCATAAATTTTCAAAATCTTCCTGCGAGCACAAAGCCCTCTTAAGAGGCATACAGGTCTTTTCAATAAGAAGGTGACACTGGATGGCTCTTCATTAATTCAATCAACGTAAAGTTTGCAGAACAACTCAGTGGCGTTAATGTTAAGCCACATCGACGACAGTCTTTAGACATGACTCGGTGTAATCCAAGAGGATGTTTTCTGCACTTTGTAAGTCTAAAAATGACTCAGTGCAATCCAAGAGGATGATACCTACACTTTGTAAGTCTAAAAATGACTCAGTGCAATCTAGGAAGATGTTTGCTGTGCTTCGTAAGTTTAGAAATGACTCGGTACAATTCAGGAGGATGTTTTCTGCACTTTGTAAGTCTAGAAATGACTCTGCACTTCGTAAGTCTAGAAATGACTCGGTACAATCCAGGAGGATATTTTCTGCACTTTGTAAGTCTAGAAATGACTCGATGCAATAAAAGAGGATGATATCCACACTTTGTAAGTCTAGAAATGACTCGGTGTAATACAAGAGGATGATATCCACACTTTGTAAATCTAGAAATGACTCGATGCAATCTAAGAGGATAACAATCACTTTGTAGTCTGGATAACGGCTGGGTGAGATTCAAGAATGACCGCACTTTGGAAGTCTATAAATGACTCGGTGCAATCCAAGGGGATGATATTCACAATTCAAATCAAAACCCATCCTTCAAGGGATAACCAGCTCTTCAGAGGGCATCTGTCCAACATCAAAACAACAAAAATTTGAAACACCAGTAAGATGGAGCCAATCAATCACCAAGAGAGTGGCTTGGCACGTTAGTAAGCAGGCGTTAATCAAAGATCCACCGTGACTTCATGAGTGCAGCCGGAAGGTGGCAGCCTCAGGTACACCCTCCTTTCTTTTTTCTCTGATTTTTGGCTCTCCTAGGCACCCATGCACTAGCTTCCCCAAAATTGGGGGCAACTGTAGACACTGGGTCCCGAGGCAACCCAGACCAGGGTTATCCAGTGATAAAATTAGCGCCTATTCACGGGCAAGAAGGTTGAAAGTGATGGTTTGTTCGTCAAATTTGCTCTTTAAAAATAAAAAATAAAAAATATTTTTAAAAATAAAATAAAAATAAAAATAAAGGTTTGAAGCAATAATGTTCTTGTCAAAATTGCTTTTCAAAAAATGTTATTTGGAAGCTTGCGGCCACCGGCGCATGAGGGCGGGCGCCCCTTGCGAGCAGGCGCGGGGCTGCGCACAGCAGCACGCGCTTACCATCACAAATTTCAGAGTCATCACTTTCTGCACTCATGTTTACAATTTTAGCATCCGCATCGTTATTAGGTGAGAGATAATCATTGTTCACTGCCACATCTTTGTAATCATCCATGCCTTCCAAATTGAATGACTATTCATTTCCATAATTTGGACCAATTCAATTAAAAAAAGGTCCCTAATTTGCATGAGTACTTTGAGTGTTGCCAAATATAAAATCATGACAAACAGACTGAATTGGCTAACTAAGAGCTGCATCTGCCATCTGAGAAACAGATCATCGCTGACTCACATTTGGCATAACAAAAACATATCGTCGTTGACTAACTTCTAGCATATGTGAAATAGTACATCGTTGACGGCTGTGTTCTGCATTATGACTTCCTTCTGCACTCGATCCCTCAACAAAATTCATTTCATTTGAACGACTACTTGATCTAATGCCAAATATGGATTAACTAAGAAAATTACCAACCCTTCAACTAATTGACTGCCTAGGTTGAGTCACAGAAGCAGTAGGCATCTAGCTAATTGATCAATGTAGATGATTGTGTCTTGAGCTCTCACTTCCCTTTGTTCTAAGCAAGTCACCATCTCGTCGTCTGACAGACTGCCTAGGCTGATTGGGACCAACATCTCCTTGATGGCTAATTGATCGGCGTTGCTGACTTGGATCCACATTTTGTACTGTATATGTATATTGTTCTCCACGAAAATTTAATTGAAAGATCATTTCAATATCATATCGACTTATATATTACCTGGGCTGACTAAGACCAACATCATTTACACAGAATTATCATCAATGCTTTCCATTTGAAATTCATTATTTGTATCTCGATTGTCGGATACATATGTAGGTAGATCAGCTCCTTCATCCACCTCAGGCACTATAATAAAGAATTCCACCAAGTTATAATCATCATATGTCCTTAAATTTCCATATATCATCTCAATGTCATTGTCATTTACCAAATCCACAGACGTCCAACCTAATGATCATCGATTGTACATTGGACTCTTCTATATAATTCTAGAAATTACGTTGTTGATACTTAAACTGAATTTAACATGAATTTTATGGATCAATTCAGGAAGAGTTGGCTTATTTTTAATTTTCAGCCTCTTTGTTATGACATTTGCACTAGATATGCCATATTGAAAATCTACTACTCCATAACTTATTTGCCCTCCTGTGTGCAAATAAAAGTCGGTATATGCTGACATTTTCGAATTATCTATAAGTCAAAATATGTGATTAATATTTTTTTTACTATAATTTTTTCATAATTAGATGTTTTATCCATCAAATAAAGCAACCAAAATATTGACATGTAAATAATAATTTATTATTACGTATTATAAAACAACAACAACAATAATAATAGTAATAATAATAAAATTTCCAAAATTATAAACATTTAATCAATTAATAATAACTAAATATAATTTTTTCACTACATTTAAATATTATTAATACCATCTTCATTCCACTAAATTGTCACTTATTACACAAATAACCAATATTGAGATGATAATTATTTTTGCTAATTAAATGAAATAGTATATTGAATACACTAATATTATTACACATGCTTAAATTATAAAATATTATTACACAATATTGGTCCATAATATATTTACATTTTCATTGATACAATCCCAAAATCTTTTTTGTTATGTTCTAATGAACATAATATTCAAGCATTTTATTATAATTGTACCACTTACAATAAGTTTTTTGTTCGACTAGCATTGAATTTCTAATTTTTCAGAAATTTTCTTCACCAACTTTTATTACATTTTTCACAAATATCAGAACTAATTGGTTATATTTTGTTATATGTTCACTATTCTAAATTATCATTACAATCTTCAAATAAAATATTAGTAGTGTCATGCAAAAAACTTCGACCATTTTGGCTTCCGTTATTCGATATCCTCTCATTATAATTTCTTGTACTTTTTTATTAATTGTAATAATATGATCGAACATTGTTTTGCCTTTTCTAATTCAGCAGCTATATAAATCATCCCATTTTTGGGTGATGATTTACCTCGCAATATCACTCATCATAGCTCTTGGAATTAAGTATGTACCTACCATATATCATATGAAATTAATAAAAATAAATGTTATATTAAAACAATATTTTCAAGTCATTAAATATTTTTAAACCTGTCTGATCCTAATAACGTTGATAATAATTAAAATTTCAATATTATATAAAAAGCAAGTAATAAAAAATAAAAAAATATAAACATTGACAATATTTATACAATATAATAATAAAACTATTTATTCATATTTTTCATTAATTATCTAAACTTATATAACAATAAATAAATATAACAAAATTCATAAAATAGCTTACTTCAACAGCCAGTATTTTTGCGGTGTTCTTCACTTGCACTAAAAAACAAATTTTTTCTCTCGGTGATGGAATTCCGAGACCAACTCTATCACATATATATAGGCATTCAACATTTTCTTTCAACACGTTCATTATGGAAATTTTAAAAGAGGCCACTAACGTGCACTGAAATCGCAGCAATCTGTTGTAGTGTCAGTGCACCTATCAGGTCTAAAACCACAACTGACTGTTGCAATTTCAGATCCCTAAAATGGCAACAGTTTATTGTAGTTTCAAACCACCTAAAACTGCAAAAGATAGTTGTGGTTTCAGTGTAAAATAGTTTTTGAAATTTATTGGTTCCACATTTTGAAACTGCAACCTTTTATTGCAGTTTCTCTCTCACCCTAAAACCATAAATATTTTTCCAAATACTCTAATTTTTTAAATAATTTTTTTAAAAATATTATTTAAAAAATGTCCCCATTTGATCGACTGACACTGGATAATTACATAGGGTAAAATGTTTGAGGAGAAAAAAAAGGGATAAAAATAGAAAGATTCTAAAGGACATTAGTGTGAAAAGAATAATGTCAAATCACATTAAATCAGCTGCAAAAAGTTATTTTTGGTCAAATTAAAAAAAAATGTGTCATCCGATAAAAAGGTAATTGTGTGACCGGTGAATATAAGCTTAGGGGGAATACGGTAGAAAGACTCCTAAAGTAGTTTCACCCCTTATAACGATGGCTTCATTTTTTGAATCAAATTGACAAGGCAATGGTGGATTTGGCTTGTTCAAATTTACAATTCAGCTCGTCAATATGAATATCTACAGACCTATTATTCAACCAGCAATAGATTGATGCCATCCACGTGTCCTGATGCATTGAGTTGGGTCCCGAGGATGAATTTTAAGGATATTTCTCATCTGAGATGGGTTTATTAGATGAGGGAATTGATAATGCAATTATCATTTGGGCTTGAGTCAACTTCAGCCCAAGGCCCAACAAGAAGCAGAAACCTAGAGCCAAGGTCCAAACGCATGACCGGCAATCGCCTAAAGAGTTAGAGGCTGGCTGGCGGCATCACCTATTTGATCGGACTGATAGGGCATGTGCCTTGTCAGCCCCCTGACACATGCCACAAACCTATGCCTCCCACCTGCTCCTTATGACATTGCCGCTCACCTGCTCTGACGCTAGAGCAGACCACTCAAGTGGGTTCTTTTCTCCACTATAAATACCCCATTGAACTGTAGACCTAGGTATGAGAATTCTTGAGACCTTCTTTCATTACTTTCTCTCTCTAAAAGCACTACTGACTAAAGTTTCAGAGTGCTCACGCCTAGTCCAATTAGTCACCTCTTATTGGAAGAACAAAGTGTTACTGATCCAATTGGCTCACACAAAGAACTGGCACCTGGACTCATCAACTTCTGACATTTTAAAAATTATCATTTGGTGCTTTTATTGAGAGACCATGGCAGGTTTAAAATGCATTGAGAATTCTAAAAGTGAGAGAGACAAACAATCTGATATTAATCACGGTAGATCAAATCAGGATAAACCTAAAGGATCCCCCACACAATGACAATCTACTTCTCGTATTTAACTAGGAGTTACTGGCACAGCCGGACAACACTCCTATTACTATAAAGTATCTAGGAGCCATTCTTGGGGACTTCAGTAAAAGCATCATTCAATCCATCTAAAAGGGCAAGCAACCCCAAGCCTCAATAACGAACTTGTAGGTTGATAGTGGAAAAGAAAAGAGAAAAGACGAAGAAATAAAGGGATTGTGATAATAGACTTGGAAGACAGTGGCCATGCAAAATTCAGCACTCGCTCCGATGTTCACGAATTAAATAGAAAGGGAAAGGAGAAGCAAAAAAAGTATGCTAAAGTAGAGGCCATGCCTATAACATATACAATTCCATCTAGACTTCAAAGAGGTTAGAATCGCCTTCAGTTTTCATAGGAGATGATTTATCCTATATGTGCACCCCCAAGAGGAGGTTTTCAAAAAAGGCAAAGGAAGAGTATAAGGGTGTAGAGGTAGACAAAAATGATAATTAGGCACCCTAGAAAGCCCTTGTTCGATGGCAACACTATCTCCCTTTTCAGCCAAAAAATTTAAGAAGCTAAGTTGCCTAGCATGAATAAGGACATAAGGATGCCCAGATATATGGGTGAATCTAATCCCAAATACCACATCTCTGAGTACCTGACACAGATTCAGGTACTCCTATGATGATCGGATATTTTGTAGAGTTTTCCTTAAAAACCTGGTAGGCAATGTATTAGATTAGTTCCATGATCTTCCTTCAGAATCTATCACCTCCTTCAGGCAGATCTGTAATCTGTTTACGATGAGATTCATCATCTAAATCCGAATGCCCAAGAAGGTTAACTACCTATGCAATTTGATGCAAGAACCCAATGAAAGTCTTTGAGACTACATTGACAGGTTCTAGATACTGGTGTCTGAAATTAGGAATTTGCACCCTAAAGTGGCAGCCAACGCTATAACCAGGAGTGTAAATAGCCCTCTGCTATTCGAGTCCATCATGAGCCGACCATCGATGGATTTCATAGATCTAATTGATAAAGCCAATCAGTATATCCAGCTGGATAACGCCATCCGTGCTGATGGTAGAATGTCCGATTGCTTGGTGAGTAGATTGCAATATCTGGTTGGATGGCCAGGGAAAGAATCAAAGAGCCCAGAAAGGGTATCCACTTCGAGAAGCTCTCGTATGAGGAAAGAGTTTAAGCAGTGGAGGTTAAAATGCCATGCCAATAATCTGGCTAGAACCTTTACTCCCCTCAATACGCTAATGTCTTGATGTGGATTAAAGACAAACACAGTAAGGTCAACTAGCCTAAGAAGATGTTCGATTGGATATATGCTTAGAGAGATAATAACAAGTATTGCAAGTTCCACAGAGATGTTAGTCACACCCCTGACGAGTGCAACTTGCTAAAATAAGAGATCGAAAGGCTCTTGTAAAAGGGATCTCTGAAGAGATTTATGGGGTTGATGCAGAGAAATCCCTGCAAGCCCTAAATAGAAAGGAAAGCCTATCGAATTCTGACGATAACGAAGTGCGCAAAAAATTGAGAGATATCGAACAGTCGATGCAAAGGGCTAGGGTGATCAATATGATTGCTAAAGGATCATCATACAGAGAAGATTTCTCAAAGAGAAAGAAAGGCAAAAGCATATACTTCTCAGCCAAATCTGAGAAAAAGGGGCCTGTAACCTTATCTCCAGAAGATGCCCTGGTTATCCAAGTGGCCATCAATAATTTCCTGGTGAAAAGAATCCTAATTGATAACGGAAGCGCTATAAACGTCCTAACACTTGAAGCATACAAGCAGATGAGGCTTCCGATTAAAGAGCTGAACCAAATACCACCCCACTGATCGAGCTCGGCAATGCCACCGTACCAATGGTCAGTTCGATAGAGCTCTTTATGGAGCTTAGAGATAAAGCAGTAACCCATACATGTAAAACCACGTTCATGGTTATGGATTTGGATTTTGCATACAATGGAATTATCGGCAAACCACTGCTCTTCTAAACTGGAGCTGTAACTAGTGTCAGTTATATGCTCATAAAAGTGCTCACTGACAAAGGAGAAGCCATCCTGAGAATGGACCAAAAAGCCTCCAAGGAAACTTACATCTCCATGATCAAGCAAGGAAAGTAGGTTTACATGGTAGAGCCCGACTTAAAAAAGGAAAAAGAAACTGGCAAGCCCAAAATAGATCTAGAGGAAGAGCTGACCAAGAGGGAGCTGTCAAAGGGGAAGGAAGTCTCGATTGGGTCAGGCATGACTAAGGAGGTGGAAGAAGAAGTTATGCCGGTGCTAATGACCAATCAATCATTTTTTGCGTGGAAGCGGGAAGATATCCCTGGCATTAACCCAAAGGTCATCACTCATAAGTTAAATGTCGATACAAACCACCTTCCAGTTAAGCAAAAGCTAAGAAGACATGTTTTTTATTGGAAAAAATTCATTTTCTATGAAGTTGATAGGCTCCTAAAAGTTAGGACTATCCGAGAGGTAGAGTACCCTAATTGGCCTGCCAATGTGGTCTTCGTAAATAAACAAAGCAAGAAGCTGAGGATGTGCGTTAATTTCACTGATCTCAATTAGGCTTGCCCAAAGGACAGCTATTTACTCCCAAGTATCGATTAGTTGATAGACGCTATGGCTTGCAACATGATCTATTCCTTACTCGATGCCTATGCTGGCTATCATTAGATCCTAATATGGTTGATGGATCAGGAGAAAATGAGCTTTGTTACAGACAATGGTCCTTTTTGCTAAAAGGTTATGCCATTCAGACTAAAAAATGCTGAAGCAACATATCAATGACTGATGAACAAGATCTTTAAAGATCAAATCAGACATAACAGTGAAGTCTATATCGACAATATGATAGTGAAGATTAAGAGCCAAGAGGAATACATTGTCGATCTAACTAAAGTATTGAACACCCTAAATAAGTTTTAGATGAAGTTGAACTCATAGAAATGCATCTTTGGAGTGCCATCAGGCAAATATTTAGGGTTCATGGTTTTTTAGAGAAGAATCGAAGCCAACCCGAAAAAAATAAAGGCAATCTTAGATATATAACTCCCAAGCTGCATTAAAGACATTTAGAAGCTGAACGGAAGAATCACTGCCTTAGGCAGATTTATCTCCTCCTCAGCAAACAATTGCACACCTTTCTTTAAGAAGGTAAGAAAGAATGATGTTTTCAGCTGGGAAACAGATTGCCAAAAGGCCTTCGATGTATGGAAGCAGTTCCTTGCCAACCCACCATTATTGAGCCAATCGGTTCGTAGTGAAACACTCTTCCTTTATTTGTCCACCTCGAGAAAAGCAGTGGCAACGGTCTTGGTTAGATAAAAAGGGAGCCAACAGTTGCTAATTTACTACGTCAACCAAGTGCTGAGAGGGTAGAACTAAAAAAGAGTCCAGCAAAATAGCTTATCATTGCACTCATCATGTGCACTAGGTAACTGAGATAATGTTTTGAAGCTCACACCGTTATTGTTCGGTCTGATAAACCGCTTAGAAAAATCCTTCAAAAGCCAGATTTAAAAGAAAAGATGTTGGGATAAGCAATAAAGTTTCAATCTTTTGACATCAAGTATGAGCCGAGGAGCGCAATCAAAGCACATGCCTTGGTTGATATTATGGAAGAATTTACCAATAGTGAAAAGGCTGAAGAACCTGAGAAAATTTCTTGGGAGATAATCATCGATAGAGCCTCGAATAACCTGAGAGGAGGCATCGTCAGAGTAATAAGAGGACCCTTAGGCATCACAATCAAATAAGCCATAAGGCTAAGCTTCAAGGCATCCAACAACGTAGTAGAGTATGAAGCACTCCTACAAGGCCTGAGGTTGGTTAAGTTCATCTGACCAAAAAGCCTGAAGATCAAAAGCGACTCCCAATTAGTGATAAGCCAAGTGCTTGGACCTTTGAAGCTAAAGAGGAAAATATTAAAAAGTACTTGGCCAAGGTCAAGACAACACTAAAGGAGCTGGAGAATGTTGGAACAGCATGGAGCCTAGAAAAGGCACCGAGAGATTACACTAGCCCAGCTAACTGGTTCGCCAAATTAGGAGCCTTTGAACAGTAAGAAATTGAAGAAGATATAAAGACTGAATAATAGTTCTCCTCTTCCCTCAAAGAGCTAGAAGTAATGGAAACCGATTGGCAAGAAAGTAAGTGGATGACCCTGATCATCTTATACCTCCGGACAGGTGAATTATTTGAAGTTAATACTGAAGCAAAGAAGATAATAAGAAAGTCACTCAAGTACTCCATAATTGATGACGAATTGTACAAAAAAGCTTTCAGCCATCTATGGCTCAAATGTGTGACAAGGGAAGACAAAGAATACATCATTCGAGAAATCCATGAAGGCATTTTTAGGACTCAAGAATCCAGCAGACCAATCGCTAGAAAAGTGTTACAAACTGGCTACTTTTGGCTAAGCATCTTCAAAGATGCACAAGAAATAGTCAAAAAATGCCAACAATGTCAAATTCATGGAAGAATAATCGGGCAACCAATAGCTAATCAACAGCAGATCGGCATCTCTTGGCCATTCGATCAGTGGGGTCTAGACATCTTAGGTCCTTTTCGCCAAGGCAAACAACAAATGAAATTCCTTATCGTATCTATTGACCACTTCTCAAAGTGGATTGAAGATAAACCTCTAGCAATGATCACTATAGAGAGGATAAAAAACTTTTCCTAGAAAGACATTATCCATAGATATGGCCTACTAAAGGTTTTTATCATGGATAACGGTAAACAATTCGATAGCTCAATCTTCAGAAAGTTTTGCTCTAACCTGCACATCAACCTCAAATTCACTTCAATAACTCATTAGCAAACCAATAGGTTGACTGAAGTCTCTAATCGAACAATCCTGAATGGGTTGAAGAAAAGGTTGGGAGAAACCAAAGGCAATTGCACATAAGAGCTGCAAAGTGTCTTATGGTCCTACAGGACCTCGCCTAGGGTCAAAACTCTACAAACTCCATTTTCACTTATATATGGGTCAGAAGTAGTAATACCAGTGGAAATAGGAATCCCCTTATATCGGCTAGCATGCTTCTCTGATTAGAACAACGAGCATGAAAGAAGACAAGACTTCGATCTGATCTAAAAAAGAAAGGAAGACACATATTCTAAGATATTTGCTTACAAGCAGAGATACCACAAGTAAAAAGTGAAGTCAAGGACCTTCAATATCGGGGATTTGATCTTAAGAAAGGCCAAAATTGGCTTCGGTAATATCGAGGTGGGAAAGCTCCTGCCCAATTGGGAAAGACCTTACTAAAATTTCCAAGGTCCTTAGCATAAGTACTTACAAATTAAGAGCCTTTGACAATTTGAATATTCCAAGATCATGGAATGTCAATGTACTCAAAAAATACTTAATGTAACATTGTATTTCGATCAAAACAATTACTGAATATACAAGTTACAATTTTTTTCCAAGAAATTGCAAAATGAATTCAAATCGATCACTTGCATCTCTTGACGAATATTCCTAAAGCTATTGAGAAATCCAATTGATGTACTTACTTGCTTAAATAAATTTGACGTTATCCCAAGTTAATTCACAAAAGTCACATTCGATCGGACTATTGATAACTTCAATACAGTACTTAGTTTTGAGGGTGTTTTTATATGATTTTGGGTGCTTAGTTGTGTTTTTGTGTTAGGTTTTGTTTCCTTTAGGTTAATTTTACTAATCTTAGTCAAATTGGAATTTTGATGCATTATAGATAGTTTTTGATGGATTTTTATTTGTTTTTGTAGGTGAGGTTCTAGGTACATCACGATCACAATGAAATTCATTGTGACCGTGACATAAAGAGAAGTGGAAGACAGGAGCTGACCTAGATGGGTCACGGTCACAATGGATTTCATTGTGACCATGACATAGCAAACGATTGGGCAGAATGCAAGTGGGAAGCATGTCACGGTGACAATCAATTTCATTATCACCGTGACATAAAAATCATCAAGGCAGAATCAGAGCAGCACGTACCTCACGGTCACAATGGATTTCATTGTGACCGTGACATAATTATTTCCTGGACAGAAGCAAAAAGTGAAGACCTCACGGTGACAATGAAATCCCTCTCCTGTGCGTGAAAGGAATTTGAAATTCTCGACTGTACACGGTGACAATGAATTTCATTGTCACCGTGACCCATCTGGAACTATAAAAACGCACTTTTCTCTTTGGTTAGGGTTCCGAATTTTTTAGTTAGTTTTTGCTATTAGTTTTGGCAGCTGAGATTTTCAGAGTTATTCTTCTGTTCTAAACTTTAATTTTTATTCTTGCTTTGAGATTTTAATTAGAAATTGAGAGTAATTTTCATTAGATACATAGTTAATTTTCAGAGATAGTTAGTTTTCCAGTTTTCCAGAATTTTAGTTTTATTCTCCATTAAAGATCTGAAGAAGAAGACTGAAGAACGTGGGATTCAACCGGGATTTCTTCCTCAATGAATTTCTGGGTTTATTTTTTCCTTTATTCTTTTGAATTTGTAATGGATTGTGAGTAGTTTCTTAGTTGTTTGGGGGATCTCTAAACCCCTATCTTAGATGTGAACTCTAAACATATTTTGATATTTGATATATGAATGAAGGTTTATTTCACTGGTTATTATTGTCAAATCATGAGATGTATGTTTTCAAGTTAATTTCCTGTTTTGATGAATGGATTAATTCATGTATCTTAATTGGTTATTGAATTGTATGATTAAATGTCATGATAATTTATCTTTAGATTTTCTGTCATGTTTGTTGTAACATTCGGACTGCTCCGGAAGGGAATCCATATGTGCATGTTTTCATGGTTTAAGATTTGAGTGAGGAGTGAAATAAGTAGGTTATGGGTTGTTTGGCTCCGAAATGGGAAAGCAAACCGAACCTAGGATTTTAGACCCGTGATTAGGCTAGTTGTATGACTTGCTCTGGAATGGGACGTCATGTAATTAGAGTAGCTTGCTCCGGAATGGGACGCTTGGGTTAAGAGGGTTATCCCGATTTCGTTCATATATGTTTTCTTTATGTGTTTTGATTCATATCTGGGTATGGGGTGGATGAGTGAACCTGAGCAACGTTTGTCTATTTTTGAATTCTTATATTGTTAATTTTTTCGTCATTTAGTTTATTGCGATTATTGCCGTCAATTTAATTTGATTGTTTCTGTTTACTTATTTTGGTTATTTAAATTCTTTATTTTTAATCAGTAATTAATTCAATAAATTCAAACAATTGGGAATTCTTTAGCATACATTTGATTTTCATAACTTGTGCACACAGTCTCTTGGGTACGATAACTCGGAGTCTTAAAAATACTCCATTTTATTACTTGTCAATTCGGTACACTTACTGAGGTCGCGTCAAGTTTTTGACGCCGTTGCCGGGGACTGGCGTTGTTTTAAGTTTTGATTATTATTTGTATGTGTTTTACTTTTTCTTTTCTTTTCTTTTCTTTTATTCTTTATTCTTTTCAGGTAATTGTTGTGGTGCATGAGCAGATTGAGACATGAGCAAATAGCACCCTACGATCCTGAAATCGAGAGGACTTTACATCAACGAAGGAGAGCCAACAGAAATAATAACATGGAAGACAATATTCTCCCTATTGGTGAAGTTCCTCCCGAGAACGAACAAGTGCCGAGGGCACAAGATGAAAATCAAGGAAATTATAGAGAAGAGGTCCCGAGACAGAGGACAATAAGGGATTATGCAGTACCAAGATGGAATGAGGATAATCAGACGATTGTGCTGCCAAGGGGAGTGCAGTTTGAGCTTAAACCAGCCACCATAAATATGGTACAGAGGAATCAGTTTACGGGTTCAGAAGTGGAAGACCCCGCACAGCACTTAGACATATTCTTAGAAGTCAGTGATACGGTTCAGATTCCTGGAGTATCATCTGATTCGGTAAGATTAAAGTTATTCCCTTTCACATTGATTGGAAAAGCACGTGAATGGTTGCAAATGCTACCTAGACAGTCGATTAGATCATGGGACCAGTTACAGGAGAGATTTTTGATGAGATTCTTCCCTCCGACAAAGACTGCGAACATCCGTAACAGTATCTTGGGTTTTAGTCAAATGAGTGAGGAGCCGTTTTATGAAGCGTGGGAAAGGTTTAGAAGGTTATTGAGAAGCTGTCCTCACCATGAGATAGCCATATACCACCTGATGACAACATTTTATTCTGGGGTTACACCACAGACAAGATCTTTATTGGATGCTTCATCAGGAGGGTCATTCATGAATAGACTACCAGAGGAGGCTTTTCATCTATTAGATAAAATAGCGGCGAATGATGCTCAATGGTCTAATCCTAGGTCAGTTCCTAAAAGACAAGGGATACATGCTGTGGATGAGGTGTCGATGCTGAAGGCACAGATTGAGTCCATGAGGAAGGAGATGAGTAGTCTAAAAGTGCAGAATGTAGCCTTTGTGGCTCAAGAGAGTGGATGGTATGAAAGTGGGCAAGCTGGTCAAGAGAGTGGGGCAATGGGAGATATAAATGCCATAGGGGATTACAGAAAGAATGACCCCTACAGCAACACATATAATCCGGGATGGAGAAATCATCCAAACTTCTCTTGGAATGATGGAAATCCAAATGCTTCATCCTCTCAACCACAAGTTAGACCTCCCTTTAACCAGAACACTCATCAGAACCAAGGGCAGCCGTATCAATAACCATATCCACCCCATCACAACCAAGGGCAACAATACCACCCACCGGGATACCAACCGAGGCCACCTGTGCAAGAAAAGAAGACAAATCTGGAAGACATGTTGGCTACTTTCATAAACAGTCAACAACAGTTTGTAAATAGCCAACAGTAGTTCATGGCTAATTAAGAGTCAAGGTGGAAATCTCAAGAGCAGTGGAACCGGAATCAAGATGCTTCCATGAGGAATTTAGAGACTCAAGTGGGACAGCTAGCGAATTCCGTATCTCAAAGACAACCGGGAACATTTCCTTCGAATGTGGACCGGAATCCAAAAGAGGAAGCTAAAGCCATCACACTGAGAAGTGGTAAGGAAATGGTACCGAGAGAAAGCCAAGGTAAAAATTCTTCATCATCAGAAAAGGAGGAGCCGACACGGACGGTAAGTAATTCTAACTCTAGAGTAGAAGTTAATGAAGATGCTCCTAAAACTGATAAGGGTAAAAGTTTAGTGAATCCAAGGGTAGGGGATCTTGATATAAATAGACTGCCATTTCCTGCAGTTGCTAAACAGGAAAAGAAAAATGAGCAAAAGGCTAGGTTTCTAGAGATGTTTAAGAAACTGCACATTAATTTACCATTTGCTGAAGCTTTAGCTCATATGCCTAACTATGCTAAATTTATGAAAGAATTATGTTCTAATAAAAAGAAATTAGAAGGGCATGGAACTGTACAACTTACAGAAAATTGCAGTGCTATAATCATGAATAAGATCCCTGAGAAATTGGAAGATCCAGGTAGCTTTACTTTACCCTATGCTATTGGTGAAGATTTTTATGGTAATGCTTTATGTGATTTGGGTGCCAGCATAAATTTGATGCCTTATTCTATTTGCAGGAAGCTGAATCTTGGGGACCTCAGGGAGACAGGAATGAGACTCCAACTGGTAGATAGATCAGTGAGGCGGCCCAAAGGAGTGATAGAAGATCTATTGGTGAAGGTGGGGGAATTCATCTTCCCAGTGGATTTTGCGGTGATGGAAATGAAAGAGGATAGGAAGGTGCCACTGATAGTGGGGAGGCCGTTTTTAAACACAGCGAAGGCATTGATAGATGTTCATGGTCAAACGGTCACCCTACGGTTCAATAATGAGGAGTTGGTAGTGGATATGAACAAGACTCAAAAGTATCCATCTGGGGATATAGAGGAGTCTGTTTATTTTGTTGATGTAATAGATGAATGTGTGGAAGAAGTGCAGGAAAATGTAGTTGGAGCTGATTCAGAAAATTTAAGTTTGTTACATTCAGTGGAAGGAGAAGAAGTGGAAGAAGAGATGAGGGGAGAAGAGAGAGAAAATGTGGAGATAGAAGATGAAAAGAATGAGTCACAGAATGAAGAGTCTAACCCTAAAAAGGGGGATTTAGATTCTAAACTTAAACCTCTTCCCTCTCATTTAAAATATGTGTTTTTAAAGAAAGAACAGAAACCAGTAATCATATCTTCTTTGTTGTCAGGTGATGAAGAACAGCTGCTGCTAGAGGTGCTGAAGAAGCACAAGGGAGCAATCGGATGGGAAACCTCAGACTTGAAAGGGATTGACCTAAGCTACTGCACACACGTGATCCCAATGGAGGAGGAATGCAAGCCGGTAGCTCAGCCTCAGAGACGACTCAATCCGGCCATGCAAGAGGTAGTAAAAAAAGAGGTACTCAAACTCCTTGATGCAGGTATAATCTACCCTATTTCTGATAGTAAATGGGTTAGCCCAGTGCAATGTGTGCCTAAAAAAGGGGGAATGACAGTGGTCAAAAATGAACTGAATGAACTGATTCCAACTCGTATAGTTACGGGTTGGAGAGTCTGTATTGATTATAGAAAGTTGAATATTGCCACTAGAAAAGATCATTTCCCTTTGCCATTTATTGATCAAATGCTAGAAAGGTTAGCAGGTAATAGGTTCTACTGTTTTTTAGATGGGTATTCGGGATATTTGCAGATTCCTATAGCCCCTGAGGATCAAGAGAAAATGACCTTTACCTGCCCATATGGCACATTTGCATATAGACGAATGCCCTTTGGGTTATGTAATGCACCGGCTACGTTTCAGCGGTATATGATGGCTATTTTCCATGATTTTATAGAGAAATTTATGGAGGTATTCATGGATGATTTCACTATATATGGAGCTGATTTTATGAGCTGTCTAAAGAATCTTGATTTAGTGCTAGGGAGGTGTGAAAAGACTAACCTAGTTTTAAATTGGGAAAAATGACATTTTATGGTGAGAGAGGGCATTGTGTTAGGGCATAAAATTTCAGAGAAAGGAATAGAAGTGGATAAGGCAAAAGTTGAAGTCATAGAGAAGTTATCGCCTCCGACGAGTGTTAAGGGCATAAGGAGTTTTTTAGGACATGCGGGGTTTTACCGGCGTTTTATTAAAGATTTTTCAAAAATTGCTAAACCCCTGTCTAATTTACTCATGAAAGATGTTGTTTTTAATTTTGATAATGAATGCTTGCTAGCTTTTGAAACGTTAAAGCAACGGCTTATTTCAGCTCCGGTGATTATATCTCCGGATTGGACTATGCCATTTGAACTAATGTGTGATGCTAGTGATTATGCAGTGGGAGCGGTACTGGGACAGCGTCAGGGTAAGATATTCTGTACAATTTATTATGCTAGTCACACTTTGACAGGAGCACAGGTTAATTACACTACCATAGAGAAAGAACTTTTAGCAATTGTGTATGCGTTCGAGAAGTTCAGGCCATATTTACTGGGTGCAAAAGTTGTGGTGTGGTTAGACCATGTAGCTTTGAGGCATTTGTTTGCCAAGAAAGAATCGAAACCGAGGCTGATTCGTTGGGTGCTGCTATTGCAAGAGTTCGATTTAGAAATTAAGGATAAGAAGGGTGCTGAAAACTTCGTGGCAGACCATTTGTCAAGAATGGAAAATGACCATATTGAAAAGGGGGAAATTTTAGATTTATTTTCTGATGAACACATTTGTGCTGTATTTGCTTATGACACTTCTGTTCCTTGGTTTGCAATAGCAAATTTTCTTGCAGGAGGTTTTATGCCTAAAGATTATACTTGGCAGCAAAAGAAGAAACTGCGAGCAGATGCAAGACAATACATTTGGGATGACCCTTACCTTTTTCGATTATGTGCGGATCAAGTTTTAAAAAGGTGCATCTCAGATGAGGAGACGGGTGCAATCATCACAGCTTGTCACAGTGGAGAAGCTGGTGGACATCATGGGCCAAATAGAACGGTAATGAAAATTTTATCTTCTGGTTTTTATTGGCCTACAATGTTTAGAGATGTTCAATTTTATGTGAAGACTTGTGATAGATGCCAGAGGGTAGGAAATATATCTAAGCGAGATGAGATGCCCCTGACAAACATGCTTGAGGTAGAACGATTTGATGTATGGGGAATAGATTTTATGGGACCTTTTCCGGTTTCGTACGGGTTTGAATATATTCTGGTGGCAGTGGATTATGTGAGTAAATGGGTCGAAGCTATAGCCACTAGAACCGCTGATGCTAAGATTGTTTTAGAATTTTGAGGAGAAATATATTCACTCAATATGGAGCCCCTAGAGCCATTATAAGCGATGGTGGTAAACATTTTGTGAACCACCAATTTAAGGCTTTATTAAAGAAATTTGGCGTTAGGCATAAGGTCACAACCCCTTACCATGCTCAGGCTAATGGTCAAGTTGAAGTGCCTAACAAGGAGTTAAAGGCCATCTTAGAAAAAACGGTCAATTCATCTAGAAAAGATTGGTACCTTAAGTTAGATGATGCTCTATGGGCCTATAGGACAGCATTCAAGACACCGATAGGGATGTCCCCTTTTAGGTTAGTTTTTGGAAAGTCCTGTCACCTCCCAGTGGAAATAGAGCATAAAGCTTATTGGGCTACCAAATTTCTGAATCTTGACCTTGAGAATGCAGGTAAGTGCAGGTCTTTGCAGCTAAATGAACTAGACGAGCATCGATTTTGGGCCTATGATCATGCCATGAGATACAAAGATAAAACTAAGAAGTGGTATGATCGGAAACTGGTCAGAAAGGAAATTACACCTGGAATGCGAGTGCTTCTTTATGACAGTAGGCTGCGATTGTTTCCTGGTAAGTTGAAATCGAGATGGAAGGGACCATATGAAGTAGCGGCAGTTGATAAGTTTGGCGTGGTGACATTGAAGCACCCGCGGTTTGAGGATGAATTCAAGGTAAATGGACATCGTGTGAAGCAGTATTTTGGATCTACCTTTGATAGTGCTTCCCCGATCGTCACTCTAGCAGATACTTGACGGTTTTTAAAAGTCCAGCTGCGGACTTGTTAAATGCAGAACTACTTCTCATCTTTGTTTTCTTTTGTATCATTTAATGGTATTTTGTTTAGGAAGTTAATCTTATTTCATTTTGTAAATTTTATGTTTAGAAGAGAAATTATGTTTTGTTGGAGAAGGTTCAAAACAATTGAATCAAGAGATTTAGAGAAATTGATGAATTTGTGCAAGTGTGCAGGTGGTCACGGTCACAATGAATTTCATTGTGACCGTGACCAAAGGAGGATGCATTCTGGATTCTGGTTGATGCACATGTCACGGTCACAATGAAACTCATTGTGACCGTGACCATCAGGTAAGTTACATTCTGTTTTGAGGTGTGCACATGTCACGGTGACAATGAAATTCATTGTCACCGTGAGATAAAATAAGTTACATTCTGTTTGCAAACTGGGTTATGTCACGGTGACAATGAAATTCATTGTGACCGTGACATAATGCACATTCAATTCTGTTTTCAAATTTGGTTATGTCACGGTGACAATGAATTTCATTGTCACCGTGACCCCATGGCGGTTCAATTTTGGATTGCAAATTTTGGATATGTCACGGTCACAATGAAACTCATTGTGACCGTGACCCACGAAAAGAATTTTTAAAATCCCAGTTTTCTATTTGTTATTTCTCACTTTCCCACATCTCATTCACTCGCACCGTGCTTCTTCGCTGCATTCTCTGTGTCCTTTTCTCTCTTTTAAACCATCATCCCGGATTATCTACAACAAGTAAGTAGTTTTCTCTTCCTTTTTAATTTTATTTTAATTCATGTATTTGTCTTTTTCTTCCTCCCTGCGTTCCCTGTTCCAATTGATCTCCATGGCTGTGATTGATGCGATTCCTGTGCTGATGCTTTTGTTTTTCTTCTTTGATAATTTACGATTCTAGCTGTGCATCCCTTCAATTCTTACTTCCCCATTTCAATTTTTTTCCTTTATTAAGAACGAGTTGGGTTGGGATGTTAGGGCAAGCGTGTGTAGATGATTTAAATTTAAATTTTTCTTCAAATTCTTGGTTCATAATGGAAATTGCTGGTTTTTAATTGTTTACTTTGTATTGTAATGCCCGATTTTTGAAATTGTGGGTTGTTAGTATGATCTTTGAGCTTCAATTTAATCAGTAAACTATCTGCATACTAGGTGTTTGACTAAATTTCTGAATGAATGATTTTCTTATTTTTTTTCAATTCCTGCCAATTTGAAATGCCAAGATTCTTTCGCAATAATGTTCCAAATAGTTTGTTGTTATCATTTATCAAGTTTGCCTTTTGACAGTAGCTCCAATGCTCTTAACCTTTTATTGCATTTGGTAAGCAGCTGTATTGCTACTAGTGACTCTGAGTTAACACTGCATATGCTCACCACTCTTGCTAAATTGTAATTTTGTCATTTGAATTCTTCTTGCATTATTGCATCTTTTATGTAATTTAGTTGGAACTGCGAGATTGTTTACCAGGTTAGCATAAGCTTGACATTATGCTTTATTTTCAAAATCCATTGCTATTGATGCCATCGCATGTTATTGAAATTGGCTGTTTTCTTTCATGCAGTGGCTCCAAAACGGAAAAGCTCCGCTCTAGCTTCGAGCTCTGGCAGCCAACCCCCCAGCGCGGATTCAGTAGACATTTCAAAGGTGCCAGCCTGGGTTCCAGCTGCTAAAAAGGTTCCATATGCTTGGTTCACCAAATGCTCGTTCATCCCAACGAGTTATTTGGATTTTGGACTGCTGGAGAAACTCGGCATCAAAAATGAAGTCCAGCAACTTATAGCCAACTTTGGCTGGGAGCGGGTGTTCATACTCAATGAGAAAGTCTATCCTACCTTGACAAGGGATTTTGTGTCCACTATCACGTGTAGACCAGGCCGCGATCTCGTCAATGATCCAGGTTCCATTTCATTTTTTCTGGACACTATTGAGTATAACCTCACTTTCCATGAATTTTCAGAATATCTTGGATTTCCACACTTGGTTCCGGATTGGTATGATGATTACTCTAAAGATGGCGCGTGGGCAATCATTCGAGACACTGTAACTGCCACACAGTATGTCTCAGGAAAAATGAAGGCTCATCATCTGAACAGTCATATTCTGCGGATCCTCCATCGATTTTTTTCATTATCCTTGTTAAGCCATGCAGATTCAGCAGGCCAAGTGAACTTACCGGAAGCCCTATTTCTTGCGTGCATGATCCAGGGTGTCCGAATAAATGGCGCCACTCATTTCTGGCACAAATTGGAGGAGATGCAATGGAAGTCAAAGAAAGTTACCAAAATCGCACTTGGAGGATTTGTCACCGCCATTGCCAAGCGTGTCCGCCATCCATTGAAAAAGTACAAATCACTGCCTTCTATTGCCACGATTGATCAGAAGATGCTGATCAATATGAAGGTTCCAGTGAATGATGTGACAATGGCTGATGGTTTTCGGTTGTCCACTCGGGATGAGTATTTGCACGGTGTAGAGCGAGGTTTGGGAGGCTTGCCACGTGATAATGAAGATGATCCTGAGGCACAAGCTCCCCCATCCCCTAAGCCCCAGTCATTTACTTCAGCGCATTATGACGCGATCATGGAGCGGATGGATATCATAGCTGCATCAGTGGACACCATATCCACCTCTCAGGCAGCCATTCAGTCCCAGATGGACCAGATGCTTATGACATTTTCCTCCTGGTTTGCGCGATTTGATGCTCATTTCCCACCGCCACCGCCACCACCAGAACAGTAATCAGGGAGATCTCTTATCTTCTGTTTTGACTTTTGTTTATTTTATATTTATCTTTCTTTTTGATATGTAATATTATTACTTGCTGGGGACAGCAAGTTTTTATGTGGGGGTAGGAGACATTAATTTCATATTATATATGTAATTAACAGCCATTCCATTGATGTATGATGCATGGTTATTTCTGTTTTAGTTTCGTTGTACTTTATTATCATTGCCTAAATATCTTTATCTCAGCTTAGCTTAACCTCAGTTATTCCTGTTATGAATGTTTTGAGCTTTAATTGGAGAATAGTCTATCTTAAAAACTGATCTTGGCAAATGAGTAGTTGGAAGTTTTAGAAGCAAATTGAATCTCAATCAGTCATATATCTTGCGATTTCCAATCTTTTATGCACTATAGGCTTATTTGTAAAATTTAAAAAATCCAGTGCGTAAGAGTTTTTGAGTGAAGGAATGTTAGGATAGTTAAAACCTTCCTCATCACCCTTCGAAATATGATAACAACTTAAACAAGTTTAGGACATGATTAAGGCAATTTGTTTCTTTGATAACCACTTTTAAATAGCTTTAGACCTACCTGTTTACGTTATTTCCATTGCTAGCCCCGTTGAGCTGATTTAGTATGCTAAAAGCGTACTACGAAATTTTCTTGTTACACTGTTATTTTACCATTTAGCCTAAATGCCTTTGCCTACCCGTTTCTAAGAATTGGCCACTCTAGGATTGGGTTGGAATATCATTGAAAGTTGAATAAGGGTATCTATTGTTGAAATAGTGGAAGTGTGAGAAAAATTGTTGAATTTAATGGGTATTATTTAATATGGTGTTAAACTTTCCCTCATTAGGAAAAAAAATGGATATAAGAAATTCTAGACTTTGGGTACCTCAGAAGAAAAAAAAAAAAAGAAGAGACCAAAAAAAAATCATAAAAAGAAAAAAAAAAAAGAGAAAGAGAAAAATGATGAAAAAAAAAAAGAGAAAATTGAAGAAAAAAAAAATTGAAAGTTCAATGAGTTTTGTTGTTTCTTTTAGTCAATTTTGATGTATTGAATATAGAAAAATTCAAGTGTGGGGTACCTTTGAGTGGAAAAAGACATACTCATATTTACAGAATTGGGTTTAAAAGTGAATTAAAAGGGAAGTTCATCACTTTGTTGTTGTTGAGTTTAATGCATATTATGTATAGAGAAGTTTAGACAACATTGGAAATTATGGGTGAATTGAAGGTAGGATCTGGACAATCTTGTTCAATTTTGGGTAGTTGAAACTTGAGGTAGAGTGGCTAATACTTTGTTTGAATTCTTTAACTTTTCTTGTTAGCCAATACCTTAACCTAACATTACAACCCTGGAATAAGTCCTTTTGATTCTGTTCTTGATTTGAGTTGTTTAAGTGGAGATGACCCTTATAGTTCCGGTGCTAAAGGAGAGGCGTATGATTATCCTGAGTTTTAAGCGCGAAACCTATATGCGAATTCATTTGCATATTTAATTTCTTTGTTCAATTATTGGAATACATTGGTTGTTTTGTTTTGAAAGAGAAAAATTGGTTTTGAGCCTAGCACACACACATGTGAAATTACTTGATATAAATTGATTTGAAGATTTGTAACTAAGACCCTTCTGCTTGGTGCTATGATTGTTTTTAAGTTTTCGTATTCTGAGTTAGAGTTTGAAATTTCAGGAATGTGGATAATTCATTTACTTGAGGACGAGCAAAGTCTAAGTGTGGGGTATTTTGATAACTTCAATATAGTACTTAGTTTTGAGGGTGTTTTTATATGATTTTAGGTGTTTAGTTGTGTTTTTGTGTTAGGTTTTGTTTCCTTTAGGTTAATTTTACTAATCTTAGTCAAATTGGAATTTTGATGCATTATAGATAGTTTTTGATGGATTTTTATTTGTTTTTGCAGGTGAGGTTCTAGGTACATTACGGTCACAATGAAATTCATTATGACCGTGACATAAAGAGAAGTGGAAGACAGGAGCTGACCTAGATGGGTCACGGTCACAATGGATTTCATTGTGACCATGACATAGCAAACGATTGGGCAGAATGCAAGTAGCAAGCATGTCACGGTGACAATCAATTTCATTGTCACCGTGACATAAAAATCATCAAGGCAGAATCAGAGCAGCACGTACCTCACGGTCACAATAGATTTCATTGTGACCGTGACATAATTATTTCCTGGACAGAAGCAAAAAGTGAAGACCTCACGGTGACAATGAAATTCATTGTCACCGTGACCCCTCTCCTGTGCGTGAAAGGAATTTGAAATTCTCGACTATACACGGTGACAATGAATTTCATTATCACCGTGACCCATCTGGAACTATAAAAACGCACTTTTCTCTTTGGTTAGGGTTCCGATTTTTTTAGTTAGTTTTTGCTATTAGTTTTGGCAGCTGAGATTTTCAGAGTTATTCTTCGGTTCTAAACTTTAATTTTCATTCTTGCTTTGAGATTTTAATTAGAAATTGAGAGTAATTTTCATTAGATACATAGTTAATTTCCAAAGATAGTTAGTGTGACGCGCGCCGGGTCCCCGTGGCCGCCCATTCTGACCGCCCGCTCGAGGGCGATCGGGCAATTGTGGGTCCGTCAACAGCTTGCGATAAATCGCAAGTGCGTCTATGTTGGGCAACAAAGAGGTTTCATGGAGTCGCCACCCAATAGAACATTGGGAAAGTTTCTCTCGCCTCGGAGAGCCTAAGACTTGCGCATTTTATCCATATTGGGCCATGAGGCCTAGGATTAACGTCTAAGTCTCGTGACACAAGAGGTGTCTTGGAGGATAACCTCTAGCCTCTTGAGCCCAAAGACCAGAGCAGGGTTCGGGACTTCTCATTTATTCGTACCTTGATTAAGTTTACAATTGAGTTTTGAATTTATTAGTTCTCTCTCTCTCTCCACACAATGCAAGTTTGGTTAAAGCACAATTTATTCATTTAATAGCATAAAATAAAATAGCATAGCAGTATAAAATAAATTTACAATAAAAATTGATACATGCATAAAACGGGTTATTCATTTATTTTGAGGACTTTGGTCCCCGCATGTATTTATTATGGAAAACTATTTTTATGTGATGATTTTATTGGGTAAAATAGGACCTTGGTCCAATTTTATTTAGCAAACATTCTTTTTAGCGGGAAACATTTGTGTGGTGGTTCTTTTTAGTAGCGGTCGAAAATCATTTTATTATTACAGACCACAAATACATACAATAATAACTACATATTTCTAAATAAATAAATAAATGAATACATAAATAAATAACTAAATTCTAACAATAATCAATAATGATAATAATAATAATACATAAAATTAAATAATCACAAATCAATTAAATAATAACATCAACATAAAATTAACACAAATTAGACAATAATAATATCAATGATAATAATAATAATAATAATATTAACATAATAATATTAAATAAATATAAATAATAACAATAATAAATAATAATAATAATAATAATAATAATAATATTAATAATAAATCAGAATAATGAATAAATATAATAATAATATTATAATGATGATAATAATAATAATAACAGAAATTAAATAAATAAATATAATAAAAACAGAAATTAAATAATAATAATAATAATAATAATAATAATAACAATAATAACAAAAATTAAATAAATATATATATAATAATAATAATAATAATAATAATAATAATAATAATAATAATAATAATAATATTAATAAACAAAAATTATAAATAAATATTGATAATAATAATAATAAATAAATAAATAATAATATTATTTAATATTAATTAATAATATATTAAAATAAATAAATAAATAATGGGCTTACCGGATTTAGGTCGCCGGAGCGGCCGTTGGAGACACTGGCGGCACCGGAAGGAAGATCGGCGCCCGAGGAACCTGCCGGCGGTGTCCACGCGCCGATCGGAAGTCGGCGTCGCCGGGAAAACGCGCTGCAACGGTCCGGGTTCTTCTCCCTCACGCGCCGGTTGCCAGACTCCGATGGAAGCACGGTTGGCGTCGCCTGAATCGCCCAGACCTCCTCTCCACGGCGGCGGGGCGCGTGCGGCGATCAGTTGCCGGATCTGTCCGGCGGAGGCGACTCTTCCTCCCCCTTTTTCTTTCTTCTTTCTTCCTTCTCTCCGGCGTCGTGGGTTTCCTGGTCTGCTCCTCTCCTCTCTTTCTTTTCTTTTCTTTTTCCTTTCCTTTCCTTTTTCTTTCTCTCTTCTCTTTCTTTTTTTTCTTTTCTTTTCTTGCTCTTCTCTCTTTGATCTGCCGACCCCTTTAATTTTTCCTCATCTTTTCCTACTTATACCCCTAAATTAGGGCTAAGGGTGCACAAGGGTAATTTCCTCCTCCATAATTCCCTCCTTTTCCTTTTTCATTTTATACTTTAATTAATTTAATTCTAATAACACACATACATACATATTAATTAAACCAACACATAATATAATTAAACATTATATATCAATTACACATATCACATTAATACATTCAATTTAAACATTACATATTAATATAATTAACCTATATATATATTATATATATAATTTATCTAATTAATTAAACATTACACTTTAATTTTACATGCATTTTAATTAACACAATAATATTAACCACTTAATTAACTGACAACATCAACTAATTAATTACTTAATTTCACACACACATATTTATATATATATTTTTTATATTATTAATTTTTTTTGTTTTTTTGGAGGGAATAATCAAGGATCAAAAAATCACCATTGCCATTTTATGCCGGACTCAGGACCCGGTGTCTACAGTTGCCCCCAATTTTGGAGAAGCTAGTGCATAGACACCTAGGTGAGCCAAAATTTAAAGAGAAAGAGAGATGAAGAGACACCTACGTGAGGCGGCTGTCTTCTTGAATCGAGTGCTGTTGTTGTGATTGCAGAAGCGGCAGTGCCGTGATCGTGCTAACCCTCCATGGAGTGGTAGTGCCGTCATCGTGCTAGCCGTTCTGTTGAGTGGCGCCCCCTGAGAGGTCTTTGGATTTGATAGCTGCCCCCTGAGAGGTCTTGGGTTTGATTATGTGCCCCCTGAGAGGTCTTGGGATGAGAACTGCCCCCTGAGAGGTCTTGGGTTGAGATCTGCCCCCTGAGAGGTCTTGGTTGAGATCTGCCCCCTGAGAGGTCTTGGGTTGATTGTGCCCCCTGAGAGGTCTTTGGTTGAGATCTGCCCCCTGAGAGGTCTTGGGTTGATTGTGCCCCCTGAGAGGTCTTTGGTTGAGATCTGCCCCCTGAGAGGTCTTGGGTTGATTGTGCCCCCTGAGAGGTCTTTGGTTGAGATCTGCCCCCTGAGAGGTCTTGGGTTGATTATCTGCCCCCTGAGAGGTCTTGGGATGAGAACTGCCCCCTGAGAGGTCTTTGGTTGAGAACTGCCCCCTGAGAGGTCTTGGGATGAGAACTGCCCCCTGAGAGGTCTTGGGTTTGATAATTGCCCCCTGAGAGGTCTTGGGTTTGATTATGATTGATGTTGGGAATGATGTCGTCACTCGATTTCTGTTGGTGTCCGCATCGAGTCTCTTTTTCTGCAAGACTTAGAAAGGCAAATATGCAGGAAAAAATAGATGAGCATGCAAGTGAAATGCATGTGTATGCAGCAATGCAGCATGAAAATTCATCTAAGTAGATTTGAAGGCGATAGCCGATTTGATTGCAATTTGCAGTAAGATCAGTGCCTTCTGGAATTGCCTTTGAATTTCATGCTCTTTGGGGATCATGAGCTTCTCATCTGAAACCTGTATTCATTATTTTAAGGTAGTGCGTCCCTTATGGATTTTCACACTAGCTTTTCTTGGAGGAAAATGCGTCCTTTCGGATTTTCACATGACCCTGTGCCTTATTTTTGCCTAAAATGGACCCAACCCAATCCAGCGGCTCTTTTTTCTTCTTTTTTTTTTTTAGAACAGACTGCCTGTTTTCAGGTTTTCACCCTGTCCTTTGGCCTAATTTTTGCTTAGAGCGCTAATTACGGTTTTCATCTCTAACGGCCATTTTTTCTTTTTTCTTCTTTTTTTTCTTATTTTCTTTTTCTTTTTTTTTTTTTTGTTTGTTGTACATCAGATGAACTATTCTGGTTACATCAATACCATTGCATAAATGCATATATTTCAATTTGATTTCATAATATATGATCATTATTTGGCATTAATCTCAAGATACAAAACCTCATCTAATCTCGGGATGGATCTTGAAAGCATCAAATTCCTGTTATCAATCAGCTCTCTTTTTGATTCTCATGATTGAATATTTTCTCTCTGCTCTCATTTAATCTTTTGAATGCAAATTCTAGAAGCAACGTCGGAGACGAGACTTAACTCGAATGCATGAATGCACTCATGGCTTCTCGCTTGAAGCTCAAGAAACACCATAGGCCTCTTCTTACGTACCAAACCTTACTAGAAGGTCATCTCCGCTAATTGGATAAGACTGAACCCGAAATCAAGAGGTCTTACTTTGGTTGTAATGTTAGGCTTGGGTAGATGGCTGTCAAAAAAAGATCAGGTCGCTAGAGAAAAATGGCTGCGATATTTCTCAACTGATGGATGAACCGTTCTCGGCTCAAAAGTATTCTTGAATTTGGACTCGATAACATTTTAGCTCCTTGAGATCAGAAGGGCGATTAAAAGGGTAATCATTGAAGCTAGTCAATTGATTACTATTTTGAGCTCTCTTTTTTATTCTTCTTTTTTCTTTTCTTTGCTTATGTTTCTTTCATTTTTCATTCATTTTTTTTCTTTTTGGATTTTTCGCTTTTCTTTTTCTTTTTCTTCTTTTTGCTTTCGCTTTTTTTTTTTTTTTTTTGAGCTCATACCTTTCATTCATAACTAAACCCTCTTTCCAAAGTCTGAACTTGCTCTTATCAAGGCAAATTTTTTTTTTTTAATAGTCCAAAAAATTGTTCAAATGTACATTCATCAGTTTTAGAGCGGCCACTCTTCTAAGGGGAAGCCAAAATCATTTTATGCGATGGGGTAGTTTTAATGTGTGTAACAACAAAATTGGTACGCATTCAGCATACCTGCATAAAGGCTCAATGGGCTAGCAAGCGATTGTAGAATAAGGGTAAGAAATAGTCATTTAGAGAGCTATACAAAGAATGATGCCTAAATCATTTTCCAGGTTCTGTCTTATCTAGAGATCGCTTCGACGGGTAATCAGAAAGGTTCTAGTGCTCTTAGTGAGTTTTCATCCAATCTCCTAATTGCAACTAGTTTTTTTCTTTCTTATTTTTCTCTCTAAATCTCTCTCTCTTCAGGAGTTATATCAGATGCCATCAAGATTTTCTTTGGATTTCCAAAGTTCCAAGATTAAATGTAGTAGTATTAATTGAATTAATGTCAAAATGAATGAATGTATCATGATCATAAGAAATGAAATCATTAGAAATAATATACAAATACGCAAAAATATTGTTCATCTGTCATCAACTTTTATTTCCCCTTCTTCTCTGGGTCAACAATTTCTTTGTTGTCGATGAGATCTTGAATTCAATCCATCAGAATTTAGCCTTGATCTGTTATCCGGCCAGCGTTGGTGGACTGCTATGTCCTTAATCTCATCTTCTACCACAAAATCCTCCTTGGGATTATAAACTCTTGCCCTTCTTGGCTCAATAAGTGTCGCAGCTTCATGCTCATTAATAGGCTGACGAGCATTGCCAATAAAAAGAGTCTCTCCACCAGCAGGCGGTTCAACTTGCCCCCAGCATGGGCTATTGGTCGTTGTGGATCAACAGGTAGTTGTGGAATAGTAGGTGCTCGTGAATCATGAGGATGAGGTACAAGATGTTGAGAGTGGCTCAGGATCCCAATCAAGCACTAATTCGAGCAATCCAAAGGGCGAGTCTGTCCTTACTAATCGACCGTCAGGACCTCTAATCCATTTGGATGAATTTATGATGGCTGAAAATTTAAATTGTTAGTATGATGCGTGTATGATAATATACGATGCATGATCATGAATTGTGCAGATGGAGTGAAAAAATCAATAAATTGCAATTATGCGATGCAATGCATGAAGATAAATATACACGTAATTGTATATGTATGAAAAAAATAATATGTAGGCAAAAGGATATATACACAATATGAAGTGTATTTTTTTTTTTGACATGAATGACATGTGATGTATGTGCATGTTGTGCAGCATCCACAGCCACATGCAAGCAGATAGATCCTTCCGACCTTATTTCTCCTACACACGGGGTCGTGCGGTCTCTTTCTTAGGTGAGCTTTATCCAAGGGTTAACAGGGAACCCAATGGACGCGTATAGGGCGCGGCGAAAAAAAAACCGGCAGCTTAACAGCTCTTACTTTAAAGCACATGCGTATGGATGTTTGGCCATTATATATTTAAACAATTCGATTAAATCAAGATAAGCCCATCGGGGCATGAAAGCCTTTGATGAAAATCATCTGATTCAATTGATTTTGTTCAGTATATGACGGCCCAAATAGCAAGCACGATATTATGGTACATGTCACCTAGTGGAGATTTCTATTGTCATTACATGAGTTTTGGTCAAAAGGTGGTGTTACTTTGAGGCTACCCAAGCATGATCCCTGCCGACGGGTCTAGCTCATCACGAGCATAACGACCGATCGGGTCACCATTTTATATACCACGATGGTACGAGGCTTGGGCTGGTGATTATCCTTAACACTTCCCCAAATTGAGTGAAAATGGGGTCGTGCTTCGGGAATGCACCGGGGCTAAAAGAGGGACCAAACTAACGTATTCTAAAGCTCTAATGATATGCAATGCAATTTTGAGAGAGAGCGAATTTTATAAACTAAAACTCAATTGTAAATTTTAATCAAGGTACTTTCGAATCGAAGTCTCAAATACGTCCCCAGCGGAGTTGCCACTGTGACGCGCGCCGGGTCCCCACGGCCGCCCATTCTGACCGCCCGCTCGAGGGCGATCGGGCAATTGTGGGTCCGTCAACAGCTTGCGATAAATCGCAAGTGCGTCTATGTTGGGCAACAAAGAGGTTTCATGGAGTCGCCACCCAATAGAACATTGGGAAAGTTTCTCTCGCCTCGGAGAGCCTAAGACTTGCGCATTTTATCCATATTGAGCCATGAGGCCTAGGATTAACGTCTAAGTCTCGTGACACAAGAGGTGTCTTGGAGGATAACCTCTAGCCTCTTGAGCCCAAAGACCAGAGCAGGGTTCGGGACTTCTCATTTATTCGTACCTTGATTAAGTTTACAATTGAGTTTTGAATTTATTAGTTCTCTCTCTCTCTCTACACAATGCAAGTTTGGTTAAAGCACAATTTATTCATTTAATAGCATAAAATAAAATAGCATAGCAGTATAAAATAAATTTACAATAAAAATTGATACATGCATAAAACGGGTTATTCATTTATTTTGAGGACTTTGGTCCCCGCATGTGTTTATTATGGAAAACTATTTTTATGTGATGATTTTATTGGGTAAAATAGGACCTTGGTCCAATTTTATTTAGCAAACATTCTTTTTAGCGGGAAACATTTGTGTGGTGGTTCTTTTTAGTAGCGGTCGAAAATCATTTTATTATTACAGACCACAAATACATACAATAATAACTACATATTTCTAAATAAATAAATAAATGAATACATAAATAAATAACTAAATTCTAACAATAATCAATAATGATAATAATAATAATACATAAAATTAAATAATCACAAATCAATTAAATAATAACATCAACATAAAATTAACACAAATTAGACAATAATAATATCAATGATAATAATAATAATAATAATAATATTAACATAATAATATTAAATAAATATAAATAATAACAATAATAAATAATAATAATAATAATAATAATATTAATAATAAATCAGAATAATGAATAAATATAATAATAATATTATAATGAAGATAATAATAATAATAACAGAAATTAAATAAATAAATATAATAAAAACAGAAATTAAATAATAATAATAATAATAATAATAATAACAATAATAACAAAAATTAAATAAATATATATAATAATAATATTAATATTAATAAACAGAAATTATAAATAAATATTGATAATAATAATAATAAATAAATAAATAATAATATTATTTAATATTAATTAATAATATATTAAAATAAATAAATAAATAATGGGCTTACCGGATTTAGGTCGCCGGAGACTCGCCGGAGCGGCCGTTGGAGACACTGGCGGCACCGGAAGGAAGATCGGCGCCCGAGGAACCTGCCGGCGGTGTCCACGCGCCGATCGGAAGTCGGCGTCGCCGGGAAAACGCGCTGCAACGGTCCGGGTTCTTCTCCCTCACGCGCCGGTTGCCAGACTCCGATGGAAGCACGGTTGGCGTCGCCTGAATCGCCCAGACCTCCTCTCCACGGCGGCGGGGCGCATGCGGCGATCAGTTGCCGGATCTGTCCGGCGGAGGCGACTCTTCCTCCCCCTTTTTCTTTCTTCTTTCTTCCTTCTCTCCGGCGTCGTGGGTTTCCTGGTCTGCTCCTCTCCTCTCTTTCTTTTCTTTTCTTTTTCCTTTCCTTTCCTTTTTCTTTCTCTCTTCTCTTTCTTTTTTTTCTTTTCTTTTCTTGCTCTTCTCTCTTTGATCTGCCGACCCCTTTAATTTTTCCTCATCTTTTCCTACTTATACCCCTAAATTAGGGCTAAGGGTGCACAAGGGTAATTTCCTCCTCCATAATTCCCTCCTTTTCCTTTTTCATTTTATACTTTAATTAATTTAATTCTAATAACACACATACATACATATTAATTAAACCAACACATAATATAATTAAACATTATATATCAATTACACATATCACATTAATACATTCAATTTAAACATTACATATTAATATAATTAACCTATATATATATTATATATATAATTTATCTAATTAATTAAACATTACACTTTAATTTTACATGCATTTTAATTAACACAATAATATTAACCACTTAATTAACTGACAACATCAACTAATTAATTACTTAATTTCACACACACATATTTATATATATATTTTTTATATTATTAATTTTTTTTGTTTTTTTGGAGGGAATAATCAAGGATCAAAAAATCACCATTGCCATTTTATGCCGGACTCAGGACCCGGTGTCTACAGTTAGTTTTCTAGTTTTCCAGAATTTTGGTTTTATTCTCCATTAAAGATCTGAAGAAGAAGACTGAAGAACGTGGGATTCAACCGGGATTTCTACCTCAATGAATTTCTGGGTTTATTCTTTCCTTTATTCTTTTGAATTTGTAATGGATTGTGAGTAGTTTCTTAGTTGTTTGGGGGATCTCTAAACCCCTATCTTAGATGTGAACTCTAAACATGATATTTGATATATGAATGAGGGTTTATTTCACTGGTTATTATTGTCAAATCATGAGATGTATGTTTTCAAGTTAATTTCCTGTTTTGATGAATGGATTAATTCATGTATCTTAATTGGTTATTGAATTGTATGATTAAATGTCATGATAATTTATCTTCAGATTTTCTGTCATGTTTGCTGTAACATTCGGACTGCTCCGGAAGGGAATCCATATGTGCATGTTTTCATGGTTTAAGATTTGAGTGAGGAGTGAAATAAGTAGGTTTTGGGTTGTTTGGCTCCGGAATGGGAAAGCAAACCGAACCTAGGATTTTAGACTCGTGATTAGGCTAGTTGTATGACTTGCTCCGGAATGGGACGTCATGTAATTAGAGTAGCTTGCTCCGGAATGGGACGCTTGGGTTAAGAGGGTTATCCCGATTTCATTCATATATGTTTTCTTTATGTGTTTTGATTCATATCTGGGTATGGGGTGGATGAGTGAACCTGAGCAACGTTTGTCTATTTTTGAATTCTTATATTGTTAATTTTTTCGTCATTTAGTTTATTGCGATTATTGCCGTCAATTTAATTTGAATATTTATGTTTACTTATTTTGGTTATTTAAATTCTTTATTTTTAATCAGTAGTTAATTCAATAAATTCAAACAATTGGAAATTCTTTAGCATACATTTGATTTTCATAACTTGTGCACACAGTCTCTTGGGTACGATAACTCGGAGTCTTAAAAATACTCCATTATATTACTTGTCGATTTAGTACACTTGCTGAGGTCGCATCAACTATCTGCATCACAACTTTAACATTAATTCCCAATCTAATATGCGAAGTCATACTTAACATGATTATTTGCATTGATTGACCTTTGTTTCCATGTTAATTTGCATACTGATTATGTCACCCGATTAGATTATTCGCTCATTAAACTTGATGTACAAGGGGAAAATTCCCCAAGTCTCTTAAGACAAAGAAGTGTTAAAATATTAGCATTCATTACTAAAAATCCACTCCGTTTGGCTTACTATTGCAAAACGATAAGTAAATGAAATGAGAGCAATGCAAAGTAGAAGATTGAAATTATGCAATTTTCATTTAATTCATTTAGAATTTTCAAATTCATATAACTAAGAAAAGTTTAAGCATAAAAAGATTCTAATCCAATCTTCTATATTTACATCCTCCTCAGGAGCGTTCTCATCAGGAGCATTTTAAGCTTTATTTCATATCAAAGTGCCTTCTGCTTCCTTGCTCTTAGGGTAAACCTTCAGCAGTGATCTCGGATCATCCAAAAAGCTAAAATCCTCCCTAGAGAAGTATCTCTCACACCTATATAAGATACAACCTAAGAGATCATTTTGGAGATGAGCAATCTGACCAGTCATGTATTTCTTTTGGTCAACTAGCTGATCTACTAGCTCTTTCTCATGAAGATATTGGAAGGAGTTCAATTTCTCTCCAGACTTCTTCCTTAACAGACTTTACTTGGGCAGAGAGTTGAGAGATCTGCAGGGCTTGATAAAAAACTTGGGAATGGAGAGCAGGAAGTTGCAAATTCTCCTCACGAAGAATTGTGAACCGAGTCTCATACTTTTTCGATTGTAGCTCCAGCTTTTCCCTCAACTCTATCTCGGATCTACCTTTTCAATTGACTTTCTCCTTCCAAGCTAGGTTCTCCGCATAAAGTCGAATTCCCCTTTGAGTAGCCTATTTAAACAAAGAGGTTTAAATGCCAACTCATACATAAAAAAATAGAGGAAGAAAGAAGAAAAGGAAGAAGGATCTTACCTCAGCCCATCTCTCGGATATCTCTCTCTAGCATTAGCTCCCTACCGAGGAACTCTACCACAGGTGATTGCTGAACAGAGCACTCCTGCCCGTCAAAAGCTCTTTCAAAGTAAAAACCTTGACCATATGAGCTACAGCAGTAATGGCTGAAGGATCCTCAGACACCATTCAATCGAACGATGCCCTTGGTGAAGTCACCTCCTGTGCGCTCCTAACAAACGCCCTATTAGATGTTACTGGATCAGCTGTTGGTGGAGGAGGAAAGGGAGGAGAAGCCTCTTGAACTTCAGGAACTTCCTCTAGAATTTTTTACCTTGGCTTTGAAAAGTGCTTTCTATAATGTCTTGAAGGATGAGCAGATGGATCATCTGACCGACTAGATTTCCTCTTCCAACTTCTGCTTTGCTCGCAAGCCCTTCTTGCCTCTTCGGCAACCTCTTTTGCAAATTGATCGTCCATGGAAGCTGCAAGAATAAAAAATAGATGAGTATCAATTAGAAAAAATAACACAGCTTAAATAAAATACAATAATGCAAGCATGCTGGTTAAGAAATTTCCTATGGGCTCACATTTCGCCCCAGAGAGACTCAAGTTGTCTCATAAAGCCAACAGGACCCCAAAACTGACTGGATTGTTTGCATGATCCTCGACACACTTCAGGAGCTTTTTAATATCTGACTAGAATATCTGAAGGCCGGTAGTTAGATCTTTAAGGTTAAGGGCCTTATCCGATCGGAACAAGCTTATTATGCCCTCATTTCTTCCCTAATAGGAAGAATGTCTTTATAGCCCTTGACTGAGGAAGTTAAAGTAAACAACCACCTTTTAGGTCGGCTGGTGAAGTAATACTCTATCCTATCATGCCAAAAAAGTGAGGTAAGAGAAGTGGGTGAAGAGCTCCAAGCATAGGACAATGCCCAGTTGCCAATAGAGCACCTTAAAATAGGCGATTGTCCACCATCTGTTCGAATTTAGTTGGTTTGAAGCGATCCCATAGCCTCGCAAGATGCCGATATCGAATTGCCCAAGCGAAAATTATAGGCCACAATCAAGGCTAGGCTGATGATAGATGAAGAACTCGTTATCCATCATGAACGACCCATTAGAGTCCAACATCAAAAGCAAACAGGCCAGAACAACCACATCTACAAGTAAGTTATATTTTTTTTTATTTTACTAACTACCTCGATAGACAATTTTGTCAACTTATTCACAAGATTTTTAGCCCTATACTCATTGAGAAAGCTAGTATCTATCTCTAGGAGATTACTAGAAGCCATTTTTAGAGGAGAAGGATTGAAATAGGTGTGAATAAGTCTCTCTGTGTTTCCTACAATTTCTAGGAACCCAAAAGGGCCTAGAGACAAAGATGAAGCAGAAAATGATGATTAAGAATCAAAAAAAAAAATTGAGCAAAATTGAAGGTCATGTAAGTAAAAGATTATTTACTTGGAAGAGTCACCAAAAAGAAATTTAAGGAAAGGCTTGGATAGTTGAAAAACTCAAAGAACTTGAAAATTTCAGAGACAACGAAAAGCTTTTGCAAAAGTGAAAAAATGAAAGGGAGTTGCCTATTTGCAGGGAAAAAGATAACTTCCTCAACAAGCCAAATCAAGCATTCAATTCGGAGCAGCCACGTGTCAAGGCATGATCGCCTGAGCCGAAATATGCACCCATTAATGCACTGAAAGCTAACTCAACGGCCAGGAATGCTAAAAGATAAGATCAAAGTTTTGAAATTCAAAATTCAAAAATAAGTTAAGCCTCCAAAGGCCCTTGTCACTATATCCTCTCCTGATCTAATCTGATCCTTCATGGGGGACAAATGATAATGCAATTATCTTTTAGGCTTGAGTCAGCCTCAGCCCAAGGCCCAATAGGAAGCAAAAACTCAGAGCTAAGGCCTATGCGCGTGATCGACAATCGCCCAAGGAGCCAGAAGCTGGCTGGCGGTGTCACCTGTCTGATCGTACTGACATGGCACGCCCCTTATAAGTCCACTAACACACACCACAGACCTATACCTCCCACTTGCTCCTTATCATATCGCCGCTCACCTACTCTGACACCAGAGCAGACTACTCGAGTGAGTTCTTTCCTCCACTATAAATACCCCATGGAACTGTAGACCCATATATGAGAATCCTTAGAACCTTGTCTCATTACTTGCTCTCTATAAAGGCACTATTGAGTTAAGTTTCGGAGTGCTCACGCTTGGTCCAACCGGACACCTCTTATTGCAGGAATAAAGTTTTGCTGATCCGATCAACTCACACAAAAAAACTGCCATTCGACCTCATCAACTTCTGACATTTCGAAAATTATCAGTACTCATCATTACAAATAATATGAGATAAGGTATGAAAGGAAAATGCCTAATAGATGTAGTCCCATGAACTTATTCAATAATGCATTTAGCCTTCTAAACTTTTCGAACAATTATCTTTGGCTCCTAAACTTGTAAATTCAAGTTCCAACGGTCACTTCAACGCAGACAAAGCATGTCGTGTGTTTTTCATGCGAGTGGGGTGAATTAATAGCAGAAAATGCAATTAAAATAATAAAACCTAATATGTATGAAGCTCCATAAATTTATCTAGAAATTTCTTTAATTTTTGAACTTTTTCAAGTAACCATCTAACCACTAAACTTGTTCAAATAACAACATAACTTTTATATCTATGTGGCAGCTGTATAATACACGTTATCTATGCTTTTAGATGGTGAAAAGAGTAAGCCACTAGTACTCGAGTTTCTAAGTTTAGAGAGATAGATGGTTGGTCAAAAAGTTTAAAGAGTTGAATGAATTATGTGAACAAATTTATAAATCACTATTGATATGTTTAAGTGGCATTAAAAAGAAGGGATTTTTACATAATAATAATAATAATAATAATTTTTTCACTCTTTCAAATTTACAACATTTTAAATTCTTTTTCATTTATGTGACTTTCTTTTTACAATTATACAATTTTCCCTAATTTTCTAACCAAAAAAAAATGACTTTTACACTTTTTTCTTTCTTTTTCTCTCAAAATAGAAAATGCAATTTTTTTTTACCATCCGCACCAATCGAAATCTCAAAGTTTTATATACAATTTATATACTAGTTGTATAACACTTGTATTCCAGTTGTGTTTTCAAAATTATTTGTATATTGTTTATATACCACTTGTACATTGTTGGTATATCAATTGTATTTTTGAAATTAAAAATTTAAAAATTGTATTTTTTAAAATTAAAAATTTAAAAATTTGTATTTTTGAAAGATGAAGAACAATTGTTGCACTTTTGAAGGAAAAAAAAAAAGTTAATAGCGTTGTATTTTGTGCAATTTTCTCTAAAAAGAAAAGAAAAGGTTTAGGTGGGTTTAACAAGGGCCCACGGCTACGCTATAAAGCTGAAATTCAAATTAGAAAGGACACCCAAATAAGGAAACCCAAATAATTCGATTTTCCTGGTCTTACTGTTTTAAAATCGAACCATCTCTCCTTCTAACGGTCAAATTCATTCACTTTCTCTTCCAACATCCTAATTTCTCTACAAAACATTTTTTCCTCCTTCAATGTAACGCATCTGTTTCATTGTAGATAACAGTGATTCCCTGACTACACCTAGATTTGTCAAATCTCGCACTGTTGAAAAGCCCATGGACACCAATTTCATCTCTAAGGTAAGAGTAACTGTAAGGGTACTCCCATTTCCCCTCATAAAATTGCAGCCAAAAATGGGTCTATTGATCAAGATTATGATTCTAAAAAGGAAGTCGCTTTCGTGTAAAAGATCCTGATACCAGGTGAGCGGTTGATCTAGACTATTTAATCGTGCGTTTTAAGGTTTTGGGTTAATATTGTGTCTTCGAATTTGATCATGGTTTGTTCTTCTTGTTATTTTTTCGTGTAGCCGAAACGTGTGCTATCAGTTGGACTCATTCTTTGGATTGGAGGACAATAGTGTGATTCGAATTTTCGAGAAAGAAGTGAGGCCTTTAATTCTAGGTATTTCCTAGGGCTATACAGAGCCACTAGAAGTGGAATGACCTATACAGTGCAGGTATTTTGAATCTTGAGAAAAAAAAGATATGTATTCCCTTAAAATGAAATTTTAGAGTTATATCAGCTCTAAAATTTGCTTGTTGGTTCCTCATTGAATTGATTTGTAATTCTATCTTTTTAGTTCCAAGTAGTCTGTTACCCTTAGGTTAACTTTTAATCAATTTTGGTTAGGGAATCTTAAAGTATGTATAAAGATTTATAATTTATAATTTTATGTGTTAATATGTAAAAGGTGCCAGACAATAGATACCAGATGCTATCATGAATTCATTTGGGAAAACAATGAATTCTGTATTAAATTTGGTTTTGAGCAGTGTTGTTCACTTGGACTTTACATTGTACAAGAGTTTGAACCTTATTACAACTAGTAACATAATTGGCATTAGAATGATTGATTTTGATAGGGTACTGATCAGTTGCCAGTAATGTCACTGGCCATGTCCACAATTCTGTCCATGTGGCAGAGTACAGGAAGTAACGTGGAGATAGCACATACAAGTATCGATGATGTGTCAAGTAGAAGCCAAAAGGTCCTTGTGATTTCTGTCTCCACTCCTTGCTGTGATGGTTCAGATGTTGTTTTTAGTGGGAAACTGAACCTCATATACTTAACAGGTCATTACTACACCTGCCCCAAATTAAAGATGTGTAGATTCTTACGAAATTTTTAAGTTAATACCAAGTTTTTCATATCTTATTCGGATTTGTATTCTAATAAGATAATGAAGATAAGAGGAGGACCGGCAATGAAGGGGTTATGCACTGAATCAACAAGTCTTTGTTTGCATTGTCGAATGTGATTTATGCACTGAACAACACCAAGCCCTGTGTACAATATAGAGAAGAGCAAATTGACTCGCATATTGCAAGACTCTTGGAAGAACCAGTCACTCTTTGATAGTTGCTTGTTTGGTAAGGAGTATTAAGTTGCTTTTTGATCCATTGAGCTTAAATTCCCAATTTTACCTAAATTTAGTTTTTTATTCATTTCCTTTACTTTTTACCCTATAGAAGAATCCTGGAGAGTACCAAGAATCTGTTTGTTGATGTGGGTCAAATTTAATACCCTAGTCTTCAAGACTGAGTATAGAGCAAGTAGGATATCAAACACTAGGAAATCTTGGAGCAATTTTATATTAACAGAGTAAATACTTAAATGGATAGACAAATAATATAAAAGAAGAAGTTCAAATGTTCTAATTTTTCTAAAATTGCTAAGAATTACAAATTACTATAGTTAATCTAAGTGTACTAATAACAAATTCAAGCAATGTATATTAGAATTACAAATGAGAATTAATCAAGAATTGTAGTTGTTAACAAACACATAAATATATACAATGATTGGAGAATATAGCCAACAATCCTTAAAAGCAACTCTCGTTGTCAATTAAGGGCATTTTCATTTAGAATCTACAAGCACTTTCATGATATTGCAGCGATAAACAAAAACCATTAAGTTCTATGCTAATTCTTAAACCCCTTAGAGTGGAATTCTTGTCTCTAAATACTTTGATATCCTTTAAATAAATTCAATTGCATTTCCACCAAAATACCCCAACTCTCATTGTGAACATTTGATTAGCAAGTTATGTATGGTGATCAATCATACATAATACATTCCAAAACTCAATTAAATTTAAATCATTCATGTATTATAAAAGATAAAAATGTAGTTCTTAAGATTAATTCATCATTGCAATTCTAATAAAGAAGGACTTAGCCAAAATTCATAGTATCCAAAATCAAACAATAACAATGAAATACTTTAAACATCAAACAACTAATTAGAGAAAAGAGAAAAAAGATTTTGTTGATGAACTCTTCAATGCTCTTCAGGAAGTTAGTTGATATTGAATAATCCTCTTGATGTCTTCCTTGAACTTTTGGCTGTCTTTTCACTTCATACTCTTCCTAAACAAAGTCAAATTCATGTATTTGTAGGCCTCTAAACATCCTGAATCGTGCCCTTTTCAAATGGATGTGAATGTGAAAGGATGCAATAAAAAGGTGTGAAGACAACTCGGCACCATTGTACCGACTCAGGATTGAGTTGGCACCATTGTTCTCTGTTATGACTCGGCAGCCCTATGCCGACTCGGCACCAGTCCCATTTCCTCTTCCTTTGCTCATTATATATCATTCTTTATTCTAAAGCATCCAAATGCACTTCAAAGCATGAATTAAATCAAAGAGAACCTATAAAACACAAAAGCAAGATAAAAACAACCGAAAATAAAAATAACAAAGTAAAAATCAAACAAAGGCAACATAAAACTAAGAAAAAGTAAACACAACTATCTTAAAGAATTATGCTATTTTGCATCCTAACAAATTCCCCCACACCTAGACATTACTTGCCCTCAAGCAAGGAATCTAAGATCTAAGTGAAAGAATTAACAAAATTTTTATCTTCTTTAAAATAGATGTAGTCATCCCAACAAGTCATCTTAACTAAGGGTGTACACAGTTTATTCAGTTCGGTCCTTTACAAATCTTTGTATTATATTGAAATTTCGGTTCTTATAAATTTTGGTACAGTTCGGTACCGTTCTTATAATTTTTGGTACAGTTCGGCACAATTCTTCGGTTCTTTCGATACAAAATAAAACAAGATAATATAATATGATACTTCGGGCAATTCAATATTTTTAAAAATTTACAATATAAATATACACAATAATAAATACAAATATAATTAAAATATCTCAACAAGTACATACAATTTTGCATTCAATTTTTAGAAAATCTTTAAATTTATCCCTCTCCTTCATGAAAAGAGAACAATATCTTCTATCAATAGTCACTCTAGATGGAATTTTAAATTCAGGACAAATTGCTTTAATAAATTCTCTAAAACCGTCCTATTAAATAAAATTAAATGGTAATTCATCCCTAATTATTATCCTAATTAAAGCTTATGTACAAGTCTATTGATCAACTAACTAATGATTAATCGATCCCACAAAACCCAAAGTTATGTGTGACTTATTACTTTTAGATGTAGCCGCTAACTCTTTTTAATCTAGAAATTTTTTGGAATTTTTCCTTAAATGTTTCCACAATCCTGAAGAATTTTTTTTTGCAATTTTCCCTTAAATGCAGCCGCTAACCCATATATTCTCTCTATTAAACAGCAAAAATAATTTGATTTAGCAAAAAAATTATGTCCATCGCAAAAACTTGTCCATACCAGTAAAAGTAGCAGTCGTGGAAGTGGTCATAGAAATGCTTCACTTTTAAATACTGCAAGACAAGCAAATATGTCAAATGGCAAATAGTAAGATAGAAACTGAACGGCAAAATATAATTATATATGTTATACCAAATGGAGAAAAATGATTCATGTTAGGCAGCTCAATTAATTTCTGTCCACTAGTTGTTTTACTTTAGTTCGGTAGTTATTTTATTTACAAAAATCATAGAAAACAATACAGTTGAGCCAAATATGCAGGACTTTTGAAATTTAAAACACCGACAGGAGAAACATTTTATGTAAGCTCTATCAAAAATTTATAGCATATCATAACTCTTATCTCAATCATCATAACAGTAAAAAGGAAAAATAAATTTAGTGGTTGCAAACTTTGATTTACAGTAAAATAACTCTAATCCTCCCAAAGTATTTCACTGAAATTAGCTTAGATTTCTAATTCATTTCCTTTCTCCTTTTTCTTTTATAGAGTTCAAGAACTATTTTCATCATTAATCCACAAAATACAGAAATCATGCAATTTAAATGAGTAATTAATGGCCTAAAATATTGATTTTAACTTACCCAGTCTCTTAGCCTAAGAAAATTAACCTTAAAATTCTAAATCCCTATATTCCCAAATCTGTCCCCCCTACGAATTTGGCCTTAATTTCTAGTTAATAATCACCCTTTACTCACCCAATAATTGTCGTTCAATGAGAAGAAGACATGTGGTGTTCCAGTGACCATTAGTAACCAAGGAATGGCAAAACTGGGGGCTGTAACTGAAGCTATAAATGCAGAAAAATAAAAGGGACTAATGTGCTACCGTCGCGCGTGAAGAGGGAGGAGTAGGAGATAGAATCCGGCGACTAGCAGTGGCTAACGGTGGAGGCAACGGTGGACTGGTTGCCAAAAAGGGAAATGCAGCCAAGCTATTGTCCCTCTACACAAAGCCCGACGAAAAATAAGAAAGAAGGAAAGAAGAAAGAGCTGATGAACGGCAGCTATAGTCGGAGGGGGCGGGGAAGGACGAAACGCAAGTATAGGCTAGAACCAACAGGAAAGATAGGAAAAATTGTGGGGCTAGACACGATTTTGAGACAGAGAATTTATTTTAATTTCTTATATATATATATACATATATATATATATATATACATATATATATATATATATATATATATATATACATATATATATATATATATATATATATATATATATATATATATATATATATATATATATATATATATAATGAAATTTAAAACCGATCGGATTTCCTCAAAATATTTCAATTCTCTCAAAATATTTTAATTCCCTCCAAAACTTAAAATAAAAAATATTTTTACTAAAATTTTTCGAATTTTAATCTTAATTCACTCTAAAAAAAAATTAATTAATAAGATAATTATATACTCATATAATTATAATATATATTAATTAATAAAATTTTATTAATATAATTTCCTCAAAAAAAAATTTTATTAATATAATAATTATATATAATTATATTATTAAAATGTATCTTCAATTACTCACATAAATATTGTGCTAAATACATATGAGTATTAAATGAGTAACGCTAAAAATAAAAGAAATTAAAATTTTATTATAAATAATTATATATAATTTCATTTTTAATTTGCATATTCATATAGGTATTGTGATAAAAATAGATGAGTATTAGTTAAGTGACACTAAAAGTAAATGAAATTAATTGATAAAGTGATTATAGAATAAATTATTCAGTTGTATATAATTATATTATTAAAATAAATCATCAATTATTCAAATAGATATTGTGCCAAAAATAGATAAGTACTAATTGAGTGACACTAAATATAAATGAAATTAATTGATAAGGTAATTATATATATAGTCTCGGCTGATTATATGGTTAGGATCCATCCACATATATTATCTTGACCCTGTTATTATACTCAATTTCACTGAATTTGGCTTAACAGTTAAAAGATTATTAATTAATATTATAGTCAATAGCTATAAGGGTGAATGTAAAAGTAGCACTAAGAGTAAATAAAAATAATTGATAAAGTGATTGTATATATAAATATTTGTACAAAAAAAAAAATTAAGTAGTAGTTAAGTGACATTAAAGTTAAATTAAATTAAACACGAATTTGTAAAATTTAATTATATATAATTAAATTATTAATTTACAACTCAATTACTCATATAAGTATTGTGCCAAAATAGATAAGTACTAGTTGACTGATACTAAAAATAAATGAAATTAATTGGTAAGGTGATTATATATTTATATAATTACATGAATTGAATTGGTAAATTTCATTATATATAATAATTATATATAATTATATTACTAATTTACATGTTCAATTACTCATATAGGTATTGTTCAAAAAAAATTATGAGTACTAATTGAGTGATATTAAGAATAAATGAAGTTAATTGAAAAGTTGATTATATACTTGCACAGTTATATTAATTAGTAAAATTTAATTATATATAATTAAAGTATTAACTTACAACTCAATTACTTATATAGGAATTGTATCAAAATAGATAAATACTAATTGAATGATATTAAAAGAAAATGAAATTAATTGGTAAGGTAATTATATACTCATATAATTACAATAATTAGTAAAATTTCATTGATATAATAATTATATTTGTGCGTGTATATAAATATTTGTACAAAATGAAAAATTATGTAGTAGTTGAGTGACATTAAATGTAAATTAAATTAAACACAAATTATTATAGTTGCACATTCATATAGATATGAAATTAAATTTATCTTATTAAAAATCAAAATATTTATTTTAATTTATTAACTATTTATTATATTAATTTCGTGCATTAAAATATTTAATACAAATAATTATGAAGTTAAATTTATATAATAACTATATAATAGAAATTATAAATAATATTTATATATAAATTACTAGTATTATATATAATAATTAATAAATATCGGTTCTTTCGGTTCAATTCGGTTCAGAACAATTTGGTACGGTTCTCGATTCGATTCCAGTACAATTTGGTTCGGTTCTATTAAAAAGTCAACAGTACAATTCTGTTCAGTTATAATCAAAAAAGCCAACTGCATCTTTTTTTTCGGTATTTTGATTTAGTACAGGAAGATCCAGAACTATGTACACCCCTAATCTTAACTATGAAAGGGGTTAAGAAAAAGATAGTTAATAACTAAGCTTCCAATGCTCAACAATGATAGGGAAAACAAGTTGCATAGTATACGCAATAAATTTAACAAATTATCTTAATTTATTAAGAACAAAATCAAGAATATAAAGTCAAAGTGCTCAACAAGCTATCTAGCCAAAATGTCCATTCTTCAAACTTTGGAATTCTAAGAACAAAAGTAACCATTGGGACAAACATTAAGCACACGCATTAACTCATAGTTCTCATGACATTTTTAGATATTTTTTTTTATATAGTGGCTGCATTTTATGCTCTATCCCACTAGTTTTCCTATGTTTTTTTGTATATAGGAGCATACTCACTTACACACAACTTACTCGAAATGTATCACGTCAACAAGCATCAATTTTCTCTTTCTTTTTTTTTTCTTTTCTTTTTGAATTTGTCCTCATCCATTATTGAAAAGTGAGTTACTCGTATTATGGCTATAGTTTCCCTAAGACTACTTAAATCCTTAAAACCCAAACTTAAATCCTTACCATCCTAGCCGTAAGCATAGTTAGAAAGTTGACTAAACATCCTAGCCATAAGCATAGTTAGAAAGTTGGCTAAAGTTTCATTTAGCATAAGTTTTTAATTTTTTCTTTTTATCTCTTTTAATTATTTTCAAGGTCTACAGAATGTTTAGTCAACTTTCTAACTATGCTTACAGTTAGGATGGTAAGAATTTAAGTTTAGGTTTTAAGGATTTAAGTAGTTTTAGGGAAACTATAGCCATAATACGAGTAACTCATTTTGCAATAATGGATGAGGACAAATTCAAAAAGGAAAGAAAAAAATAGAAAGAGAAAATTGATGTTTGTTAATTCATCTTTATGGAGCAATTGAAATTGCTAATGAAAAGGGGAAAAATTTCAAGGTTAATGGCCACCATCTCAAGCCTTATTTGATTGGTGAAGTAATTGATCAAGTGAGATCGATCCCTCTATCTACACCTTAATTTGAACAAGGTAAGGCCAAGCTATAGATCATAAAATATAGCAAGGTATCGTTTCCACATTTTCTATTTTTATTTATTTATTTTTGGTATATTATATTCATTTCTTTTATGTTATGTTTTTTATCTAATCTTTCTTTTTATAATTTTTATGTTTTCCTTTATGAATTAACACATACACATTATTTTCATAAGATTATTTGATGGGTGTCGAAGCCACCAAAAATAAATACCTAAATTAACCTATCAAATAAATTATAAATAGGGTAAGAAATGGTCGAATTCACAGAGGCTAGTACTGAAATAATTTTGAATAAACAGATTTTTAACAATAAAAATATAAAAGGGAGATTTTCATAAAACAAAAGCTAAGAAATGAAGAACTTAAAGAAATAAGTAAACAAGCAGTAAATTGAATAAAAGAAATTTAATATGCGATAAATTCCAGTTAAAGATATTCGCAGCACAGGATTAATTCAACCGATCATTGACGAAAGAATAAATCTGAAAATCATATAAAGGGCCAGTTATAGCCGTCGGCTTCGGTTTCCCGACCTAATGTTTCCGTATTAATGAATTAATCAAGTAAGACTATAATTAATTTCTAACCAATAAATAACCCTAAACACGCGCAAAATTTTAATTTATTGACAGTATTAAAGAAATAGAAAGACCTAACCTAAGCCAACCGACCTCACGCGAGACCGATTTAAACTCAATTATGCATCTACTCAGTGCAACAGCCCTTGTGAGGAAGCTACCATGATTGCCACTTATTGTTAACTCTACTAAACAATTACGAATTTAGCAAATTCAACTGGCAATATATTATCTATTTAGATGAACAACGGCGCCTCATTGAATATAAAATAAATAATAATCGAGATATGATTTTTCTAAACTTCAGTAGATAACATGAACATTATATGAAATTAAGAACAATAAATAATTACAACAATCTCAAAGTGAATAAAACCTGGCTTTGAATTAATCCTTAACTAGAATAAAAGTATTTAGCCACACATAATTGAAAATAAAAACAAAATAAAATTAAATTAAGAAAATAAACTCCCTGTTATAGCCTTGAGAAAAACCTAGATGAAAAAGAAATGGAGGAGATGTCACTATTCACGTTTTTCCCTAGCTATAAAGGAATAAAATTCAGATAAGTTAGGAAAGTCATCAAATCATATCTAAACTTTGAAAATAAATTACAAATATAAAATGGAATATTATCCTTCTAAAAATACTGCCTAATATTCCCTTAATTACAGCATAATTATCCCTAAAAATCTGACTGAGAAAAGCTGGCGGCTAGGGCAACTTCGGATTAAAAATATAAAAACTGCACTTTGCTGTCGCGTCTTGACTGTTAGCCTTGGGCAAGGCAGCTCCTTACCCTTGCCCCTTAGCCTTGGGCAAGGCTAAGCCCAAAATCAGTTCTCTGCTTCTAAATTCCTTGGATTTCCATGACTGTTCCAGATTCACTCTATTTAGCTTCAATTTACTTCCTTTCCACCACTTTGACCCTACAATGACCAAAATCACAAAACAAGTGAAAAGTACTAATTTAAGCCAAAATAAAGTGCAATAAAGTGATGAAAAACATGTTAAATGCAATATTAAGCACTTAACATTATTTTTCTTACAAATATATAATTATTATATTTGGGAACTCGGTATGTGTTGTCATATATGTGCCGACTAAGAACAGAGCCTAAAGGTACCGAGTCTGCATAGATGTGCCGACTTGTACCTTTACCTTATCTGCCTTTTAATTTTTAAATACTCTTACCTTAGTTTTCAATTAATTAGTATGGATGATGATTTAAGTTTAGGTTTTAAGGATTTAAGGAGCCTTAGAGAAACTATAGCCATAACACGAGTAACTCACTTTTCAATAATGGATGAGGACAAATTCAAAAAGGAAAGAAAAAAAAAACAGAAAGAGAAAATTGATGCTTGTTAATTTATCCTTATGGAGCAATTGAAATTGCTAATGAAAAGGGAAAGGTTTTCAAGGTTAATGTCCACAGTCTCAAGCCTTATTTGATTGGTGAAGTAATTGATCAAGTGAGATCGATCCCTCTATCTACACCTTAATTTGAACAAGGTAAGGTCAAGCTATAAACCATCAAATGTAGCAAGGTATTGTTTCCACATTTTCTATTTTTATTTATTTATTTTTGGTATATTATATTCATTTCTTTTATGTTATGTTTTTTTATCTAATCTTTCTTTTTATTATTTTTATGTTTTCCTTTACGAATTAACACATACACATTGTCTTCATTAGATTATTTTTCTTATAGATTTATAATTATTATATTTGGGAACTCGGTATGTGCCGAGTCATTATATATGTGCCGACTAAGAACAGAGCCTAAAGGTATCGAGTTCGCATAGATGTGCCGACTCGTGCCTTTACCTTATCTGCCTTTCAATTTTTAAATACTCTTACCCTAGTTTTCAATTAATTTGTACTTTTGTTTCCTTTCTCTCTCATTTCTTTTATCCAAAGTTCAAAAGTCATGTCCTTTCACACTAAAGGTCATGTCTTTTCACCTTTTTCTACACTCCCTTATAAATAAACATTTTTAATTCTTTTCACATCCCCTTTTTAATTACTTTCACATCTTCATTACTCCACTACACATTTCCTTTTTCCCTTTTACAATCCCAACACCCTTTCTTTTCTTAACTCTTCCTACTCTCTTTTTAGTTTCTTCTCCTGCCATACTCTCTTTTTCATCCACGATTTTCATCTTCCACACCAGTCATTCAACCCGTTTTCATTTACAATGGGAAGGACTCGGGGCTCTACATCCTTAAAGTACTTTTTAAGCACATCAACACTCCATGATCTTGGAATATCCGAACCATCTAAGGTTCTTAATTTAAAAGTACTTCTACTAAGGACCTTGGAAACTTCATAAGGTTATTCCTAGTTAAGCATGAGCTTTCGAACTCCAGCATTTTCGGAGCTGATTTCAGCCTTTCTTAAGACTAGATCCCTAACATTGAAAGTTCTTGACTTCACCTTGTTATTGTGATACTTGGCGACTCTCTGCCTGTAAGCTGCTATCTTGGTATAGGCGTCCTCCTTTCTTTCAAGATAGATTAGCATTCCGGCTCCATCTATCCAAAAATTAAAATCTGAATTTCGAAACCATTGAGAAATCAAGATGTAAAGAATATAATAATAGGGCATATACAAATAACAACAATCAATCATATCTAATTTTAACGATCATTCCGATTAAAGAAAAAATCAAAGCCAATAATTGTTAATATGTAGAGAATAAGATAAAGAGAATAAAAAAGCTGAGAATATATTAAAATTGAGACTTTACATAAAAATAGAGGGATTCAAAGTTCCCTTAGCAAAAAGAAGATTACTTACATGTCATGCTAAGAAATAAAAAATAAAGAAAGAAAGAGTTTGAGATACTTATTGAAATTCTCAAAAACTTCAGATCTTCAAATACCCATAAACCTCTTCTCCAAAGCAAAAAGTGAATCCAGAGTTTTAAAGAAAAACCCTAGAATCTATGGACAAAGATGAAATTCTTATAATTATTTTATCAAAATCCTTACAAAACTTAAATGGGGCTATCACAACTTCCTAATAGTCGTGAGCCCCTTATTAATCTGAATTGTTTGGCTAAGGTCATGACTATCACAACTTCTTGACAACCGTGAGTGATGAAATCTAAATTCTTCTTCAATATTGAAACCACCTCACGGCTATCACAACATGTTAACAATCGTAAGAAAACTTCTCTTTAGATTTTGCTTGATTGCACCTAACCTCACAGCTATCACACAATCTTGACAGCCGCATGAAGTTCCACTTTTTTGTAAAAATAAGGATAAAAAATCACAATTTAACCTAATACCAAGACTCTATTATTTCTAACTAAAAGGACATAACAATAAACTAATAAGACTCTAATTTAAAGGAAAAAGAGAACAAAAGATAACATAAATTTGGACTTATCAACAACCCTACACTTATCTTTTGCTCGCCCTCAAGCAAACATTAATAAAATCCATAACTCTAACTCAGAACTAAAAAATTCAAAAACAAATGAGCAACACTCAGCAAATGCCACTTAATGAAGCTTTCTAATCTAAATAGGTTCAATACAAAAGCACAAGAATAAGTTTCCAGTGTATGTGTGCGTGCTAGGCCAAAACTTTTTAGCTTAAAATTTTCAAACCAAAACATCCAGCACAATTCAGTAATTTATCAAATAATCTAGTACATAAATGCACTAATGGTTTCGCGCTTAAAACTTAAGATGTACCATAGGCCTCTCTTTTGTACCAGAACTATAAATGTCACCTTCGCTGAACGACACAAGACACGATCACAGATCAATAGGTTTTACATTTTGGTTGTACTGTAAGCCTAAGGTCATTGGCTCTTAAAAAAGGATTAGGTTTACAAGAGAAAAGTAGCTATAACCTAAACAACAGACAAAACTACCCAACTTCGAAACACTAATGCCCACCAAAAAATAATTCCATTTAACTTGGTCAATTTCTACAGAAGTTTGATTCTTTAAAGGCCTCATCATTTAAGAACTAAGACAAATGTGCTAATCTTCACAAACTCAAATTAAATATATGGCAAAATTCTTCTATCATAACCTAGTACCCCACACTTATAATTATGTATAATTGACTAGCTTTACTACAATTTTTGTTCATAATTACTTGCTTTCATCAACTAGCCAACAAAATTCTCAAAAAAATACTGAGGTACTCTTATTTCTATCTTATTTTAACAGTTATCTTAATCTTAAACTTGTTTACAAGAAATCAAACACATTAAGTTCCAATCGACAGACTATTCCTCAATCAAAATGGGTAATCATCTATTGTTACACCCATTAATCAACCTTTAAAATTAAATTTTCCATAATCAACAACAACATAACCTAACTTTCTACCCTTAATGATAACTAGCCCCATCCCAGAATGGCCAACTCTTCTAAGGGGAGGCAAAAGCATTTTAGGATATATGGTAACTTGAAATGTGTATGCACAATAAATTATTGAGTACGCATTTAGCATACAAAATACAACTTAAAGGGGCTAACAATTGACAATAGAATTAAGGGTAGGAAAAAGTCATTTAAAGTGATGATTCAATAAGGGCTGCCTAAATCATTTCCACAATCGTGTCTTGACCGTTTGGGTTGCTTTGAAGGATAATGAGGAAGGTTATAGCATTCTTATGATTCCCACTCAAGTACCTACATGCATTGGTTTTGAAATCAATTTATAAAACAGTCCTAAGTGTAAAAGATCTGAAAACTCATAAGTATTGCTTAAGTTTGAACACAAATTAAGTAAAAACCCATTGAACATGCAATTCACTCCTTTGTCACTTATATGTTCTGAATACAAAGTTCAAAACTAAAGTTCAAAATTATTCCATTCAAAAACAACAAAAGGTGAACTCAACTAAGAAAGAAGTCATTGCAAAATCTAAACAAAAGTTAGACAAGAAAAAGCAACCAAAAAGCAAAATTTACTAACATAACTAAACAACAAGGAAAATACAACTACTCAAAATAAAACTAACTAAAAGTACCGAAGTAAGAAGCAAACAAAAATATCAATATTGCAATTAAACCATCATTCTAAATGAAATACTTCCTAAAAATTTGAAATATCCCCATAATTGTGCATAAGCTACCCCTCACTCAAGTGTTGTTGTCCTTAGAACACACAATAGTATAAATTTAAAACTAAACTAGCACAATAATAGAAACTTTGATGAAGAACACCCTCAAAATCACTGTTATGGTGGTAAAGGGAGTGGTAGGCGCTCTAAAATGCTACGGTGATGTCCGACCTTACCAAATCAATGGCAGTTTCTAAGCGCTCACATTGATGCTCCTTACCTTTCACTCCAATTGCTCCAGTCTGCTAAAAGCATGTGCTCGGTCCTCCTAAGCACGCTCTAAATAGCCAAAAAGTTGGTCCATCTGAGACCGAGTCTGCATATAATTGGTGGTAAGTTTACCTCCATCTGTGTCATTAATTGAAAAAGCTACTGTGAAGATGGATATATAGGTAAGAGTATCAGCAAGGGCAGTATTATCCTTATTATCAACTGGTGGTGTAGGCGATAATGGAGTCCTCCGTCCTTCTAACAAGTATTTGACTCGAGTCGTGAGGCGCATTCCATATTCTTGCTCTGGTGCCTCAGTGACTAGTTTTATGTTCTTCAACATCTTCAGTTCAATGGACAAAGAAGGCTCAATGTTGGCTCATAATGGCGTGTGACCAACTGCCTTGTCTAAAATAGTCACAATGCCCCCAATAGATATTTTCTTAGTATTTGTAATGATTACCCTTGAGCTCTCAAATTTTTTCCATAAGTAATAAGCTCCATTTATCTACAATCCTTCCAACATGCAAACTAAGAAAAGTAAATTTGCCTGATTGACCTGCCCAGCTGACTCAGTATGCCCACAATAGATAATGATAAGCGCGTGAGTAGCCAAATGATGTGTTTTAGACTGCCCCGAGATGTATTGTATGGGATGGTAAAGGTCAGAAACAAGTCGCCAGTTGACATTCCAGTCACTCTTTTGAATATATTGCTCTACATCTATTGGAAATCCCAAAGCGTTGGTAAAATGATTAAAACTCATCTTGTAATTCTTCATATTCAGTGTAAATGTCACCAAACCAAGATCTTCTTTATTTTGGACATCAATTATGCATTTCACTATGGCTAAGAAATCCCTATTGATGTTTGGATAAACTCTCTCCTTCTTAGCGAAAAGGTCCCCCCAACCAATATTTGCAATCATGTCCTCAATTTCCTCTCTGACACCCAGCTTGCCTAGAAGCTCAAAATTGAGATATGTAGATGGAACGTACTTGTGACGCGCGCCGGATGTCCACTCGGCCGCCCCTATGACCGCCCGCTTGAGGGCGATCGGGCACTTGAGGGTCCGTTAACAGCTTGCAATAAATCGTAAGTGCGTCTATGTTGGGCAATAAGGAGGTTTCATGGAGTCGCCACCCAATAGAACATTGGGAAAGTTTCTCTCGCCTCGGAGAGCCTAAGACTGCGCTTAGTATCCATTTTGGGCCAGCCAGAGGGGTCTTGGAAGGTAAACCTCTCGCCCTAAGGAGCCTAGGACTAACGCCAAGTTTCGTAACACAAGAGGTGTCTTGGAGGGTAAACCTCTCGCCTCTTTAAGCCCAAAGACCAGAGAAAGTTCGGGACTCCCCATTTATTCATACCTTGGTTAAGTTTATAATCAAGTTTTGAATTTAGTATTTCATGCCTTTTCTCATTCAATTTTAATGCAATTTAATTAAACGCATATCAATCATATATTAAAAGCGATAAATAAAGTAAATGAAAGCAAAATAAATTACAATAAAACTAGGGGCGGAATACAACCCCCATTTGTAAATAAAATGCAAATCATATATAAATCGGGCTATTTATTAAAAATGAGAACGTTGGTCCTCTCATGCATAATTTAAGAAAACAATTTTAAAGTGATAATTTATTTTGGATAAAAAATCTAGGACATTGGTCCCATTTTTATTAAATAAAATCCAATTTAGTTTAATAGAAATATTTTTGGTGATTTTCTTAATTAACGTGCATGGAAATAAATTTATTATTACAAATTACATAATAATCAATTAAACCAAAATAATAAAAAGCAACAAAAATAATAAACAACTCCCAAATGGATCTTCAAATCTCCATGGGCTCCCACTTGACAAAACTCACATATGAAAATAAGTATTGGAAAATGAAAATAAAAAAAACAAATAAAAATGAAGTTAGTATAAAAATAATTAAACATATGACTTGAAAATAATTAAGTTAAGGCAAACAGAATTGCATCATATATGATAAGCCAATTAAAATGACATAATAAATATGCAATATAACAAATTAACAAAATCAACATGCATAAAAAAATTACATGATAATAATAAAATTCAACATGCAAAAACAAGCATAAAATAATGATGATAGAATTTAACATGCATAAAAACACATAAAATAATGATTATAATATCCAATCATGCATAAAAAGTATAATACATATAAAATTCAGCATGCATAAAACATATTAATAATAACAACATGTATAAAAAGCAAAAGTAATAATAAAATCAACATGCATAAGAAATAAATAATAATAGTAATAATAAAATTAAACAAGAATAAGGATAATAATAATAATACTAATGATGATAATAACTACAATAATAATAATAACACAATAATAACAAAGAATATGAACCATCAAACATAATAATAATAATAATAATAATAATAATAATAATAATAATAATAATAATAATAATAATAATAATAATAATAATAATAATAATAATAATAATAATAATAATAATAATAATAATAATAATAATAATAATAAAAGAAGATGAACAATATGAACAACATGAACAATATGAACAATATGAACGATTAAATAAAAATAATATGAACAAAAGTAATAGCATGAACAATTAAAGAAGAAATAAGAACAAAAAAATAATAGTATGAACAATTAAATAAAAAAAATAAGAAATATGAACAATTAAATAATAGATCTAAAAGAATTTACATGTTGATTAGTTAATTAGAAAATAAAAAACAAGAAATAAGAAGAAAATAATAAAACTAAAAGAATTTACATGTTAACTAGTTAAATAAAAACAAAAGAATGAAATTAAAATTAATTTAAGAAATTGAGCCAAGAATAATTACCCTCAAATTTATCTTGAAGAGATGAAGGTAGATGATCCAATTCCTTGTCTTGATTTGAAGAATATGATTAGAAAAATAAAAATATTGAAAGATGAATTTTACTCAAGAACAAACAATTGATTTGTTTGTCTCAAAGTAAAAAATTGTTTGATTGAAAATAAGAAAATTCTCAAGAACAAAAATAGTTATTTTTTGCCTTAAGAATTGCTGGAAATTTCTTTAGAAATTCAGAAAATTTGTTCTTGAAAGAAGAAAGAAGAAGAAAAATATTTCCTAAAGAAAAATCCTCCCTAATTCCCCCTAAAAACTCTTTTTATTCCCCCTTAAAATTCAGATTTTTTAATTAAGAAATTAAATTAATTTAATTCTCATAATTACAAAAAACCACTGAATTTATTGGGTTGGAAGATAGAAGGATGTTAGAATTAAATTTTGCAAAAAAAAATGAGTTAAAAAGAATTTAAAATGAAGAAGTTATGGCCAAAATGGCCAAAATAGGCAAAACGGACGAACAGGGGTGCGGAGGGGCCGACCGACGGCCTGCCCACCTGAAGGCGTGACCGACGGCCTGCCCGTCTGAAGGTGTGACCGACGGGCTGCCCGTCCCTCACTCAGAATTTTTTTTTTTTAATTTTTTTTTTTAAATATAATAATTTAAAAACTCACTTTTTTCATCACAAAATAAATTTTAAAATACTTTAAAAATATTTTTGAAATACATTTTTATTTAATTTTAAAACAACAAATCGACAAGGAAATCGTCACTTCCAACTTCATTCTTTTTGCCTATAGATCGGCACACTTAATTTAATCATTGGGTAATCCTGATCTTGGCTACTCGGGACCCGGTGTCTACAGTACTCCACTTGTCAAAAGACACGATAAGCATGCTTATCGGCAGGCAAGACCCAATCAGGGACACGTATAAGTGTAGGTGCAGGAGTTGGAGCATCCCATACTGTAGGAGCACGTGTAGATGATCTAGATGCCTGAAAAGAAAAAGCTTGAAGCTTGGTCATATCTTGCTCTTTTAGGTTCCATAGCTACCAAAGATGTTCAAAATCAATTTGAATGCAACAATAGAGAAAAAAAATTACATGAAAATAGCATGGGCAACGATTTTTTAATGCACAGGGCATCACTAAAATTTGATGACTGCTAAAATTTGTGCTTAATATGTGAAATGAACCTACTCTCGTTAGGAGATAAGAGTGATATAAAAAAGATGAAAATGATGAAAAGAAATGCATGTAAAAACAGAATATGGTATTTAGAATTTTACTCAGGCATTTTATCGAACATATGGTGTGCACCATTTGTTGATGTAAATTAAAGCACAATCAAAGCAACAAAACCACCAAACTTGTGTAAAATGACAACACAAACATGCATTCAACAATTTATGAGCAAATTTAACACATAGTAGCAACTTATCCAAGAATAGAACTAACCTTAATTGGAAAACTAAAGGAAAAGAACAAATCAAAAAGGAAGAGTCATTTGGATTTTTTAGAGGAGAAAATGATGAATAATGAAGACCCTAGCTGCCTCAAATGCAAGGAAAGACACTCAAGTACATAGGCGAATGATGTAAGAAAGAGAGAAAAAGAGGGCCAAATAAATTTGTGCAATTCTAAAAGGGTCACAGCTGTCACAATAGGTATGACAGCCGTGTGAGTTTGATAGAAAAGCTATTGGACTAAAAACATAACAGGTTCACGACTATCATGTCTAGCTGAGAGTTGTGTCAAATGACACAAAAGCATTTTGAATTAAAAGCAATAAAGGTTACGACTATCATGGATCTATGACTAGGGTCGATCACGAGGCGGGGGTGGGGGGTGCCCCGCCCCTGCTAGGGAGTTGGGGGAAAATTCCCTCCATCCCCGATGCCAAATATCCAACCGGATGGGGATCCCTGACTCGAAAAAAAAAAATATTTTCTAAATTTCACCTAATAAAATTTAACAATTAATAACTTAAAATTACAAACATCCCATATGATTCAAATACAAATATTTATAAATACCTTATACAATTCAAATACATAAATATTTCATACAATTCAAATGTTAATAAATTAACTTTTAAATTAGAAATTTACACTTTAACATATTGTAAAAAAATGAGTTTTGAACTCACTGTGAAATGCAAATACTAGTTGATAACGTATTATCAAACCTCATTTGGAAAATATTCCATTAGATTTTTTCTCTAAGCTTACATCAACATTCAACAGCCATGAATTATCAAACCACAAGTCAAATTATTGAGAAATAGAGGATATTGTGATATTGAGAAATAGAGGATATCATTTAAACTTAATGTGAATAGCATATATTTAAACTTAAGTTGAAATGTACGTACTAGGAATCCAAATCTGTGCCCGCCGGAGCTGGAGAGAGTAGGTGGCGCCGGTGGATTGAGACCCAAAGGATAAGGATGTGGAGTCGATGGACTGAGACCCAAAGGATAAAGAGGTGTTAGATTAATTTTTGAAATGCTAAATTAATTTTAGATGGACTCTATGTTTGGGAAATCAATATTAATTGAAATGTTTAATTAAAAAAAAATTATGCATGAGAAATAAAGAAATGAAAATACCTGTGTTTAAGGAAATCCACCAGTCTACAGGAGGCATAGGAGCCTTAAATTGTTGCTTGATTGGAGCGAGAGCAAAAATTGCGGGAGAAGAGACAGAGGTGAGACGCGAATGGACTTGGTGGTGGTGGAACAGCCATAGGACGAGGAGTACGTGGTGGTGGACTAGCCGGAGGAGGAGTTGCTCGCGGTGGCGGTGGAGTAGCTGCAGCTTGCAGGAGGAGAAGCAGGTAAGGTCCGTGAGGAGGGGAAGTTGCGGCAGAATGGGTGGGTTTTCTTTTCTTTAGGATAAGCAACTGGCCATAAAGCCGTAATTATATATATATATATATATATATACACTATTTTGGGGCGGAGATCCCCACGAGGCGGATACACTGATCCCCGTTCCCACCTCGAATTTACCCACAGGGATTTTTTAATTCTCGTCCCCGTCCTAGCGGGGGAAAAATTTGAGGAATCCCTGCCCCATTCGGATCGAGTCCACGCCGGGGTCGAGTGTTCCCGGCTCCGTTATCATTCCTATCTATGACAGTCATGTCAATATGTGTGCTCACATTTTGTTTTAAAATTTTAATAGGGACACGGTTGTCATGTTTTTCTGACAACCGTGTCAAAATGGCAACATAGATTCTGTATCTATACAAAATAGGGTCATATCTGTCACTTTTTTCTGACAATCATGCTAAAATGAGAAATAAAAATGCATAAATTAAAACTTCTCACAATAATCCTAGCAAATATGACTAGGATGCAACTCTAACACTAAAATATAGCAAGTGCCAATTAAACAATGATATGGCCACAAAATTGAGGAAAACAAAAGACACAAAATTAAAACAAAACAACCAATTAAAACACACTAAAAACATAGGGAACAAGAGAGATAATGTAGAGATAGTTATGGTTTTGCAAGACGTCTTAGCGTGATTTCATCAAGACTTCCTTCTTCAACCAAGGTCAAGATCACGACTGCGATCTTGAACTTGTTCTCAAAATAGGGCTTCAACCAATGTCCATTGACTTTGAATTCCTTGCTATCTTTCCGGTTCTTGATAGTGACCACCCCAAACTTAGTTGTTTTAACAACTTCATATAGCCCATACCACCTTGACTTTAGTTTGCTCTAGAACAACCATAAGCAACTATTGCATAGCAAAACCTTCATTCCAGGAACAAATTCCTTTTTCACCAATCTTTTATCATGCTGCCTCTTGGTCTTCTCTTTGTAGTTCTCTACATGTTGGTAAGACCAAAATCAAATTTCCTCCAATTCATTTACCTGCAACAAATGTCTTTTACCCACACTTTTCATGTCAAGATTATGAAACTTGATAGCGTAATAATCATTATGCTTAAGTTCGACAGGCAAATGACATGTCTTACCAAAGGCTAACCTAAAGGGTGACATACCAATTGGGGTTTTAAAGGTTGTTCTGTAAATGCATAAATTGTTATCTAATTTTTGTTACCAATCCTTTCTAGATACATTCATGATTTTCTCTAGAATTGCCTTAAGCTCCCTATTGGACACCTCAACCTAGCCATTAGCCTGTGCATGGTAGGGTGTTGTGATTTTATGCTTGACACCAAATTTCTTTAACAAAGTTTTAAACTGATGGTTAACAAAGTGCTTGCCACCATCACTAATTACTGCTCTAAGTGCTCCCAAATCGAGTAAAAATATTCCTTCTAAGGAATTCAAATATAACCCTAGCATCACAGTTTCTAGTAGCTATAGCCTCAATCCATTTGCTTATATAATCAACTGCCACAAAAATATATTTAAAACCAAAAGAATTTGGGGAGGGTCTCATAAAATCTTTTCCCTAGACGTCAAATAATTCAATCACAAGAATATTGTTTAATGGCATCTCATCTTTTCTAGAGATATTTCCTACAACGTTGACAACTATCACATAACTAAACAAAGTTGGCCAAAAGAAACTTGATTGAAGAACCTTTGCAACTGTTAGATTAGGGCCAAAACGTTCACTAGTTTCACCATTATGACAACATTTTGTGATTTTCCATTGTTTTTCTTTCGAAACACAACGTCTCAAAATCTGGTCAGGGCACATCTTAAAGATGTGGGTCCTCCCAAATATAAAACTTATCATCCGAAAGGAATTTCTTCCTACATTGGTATGTTAACTCCTTGAGAATGTAACCACCTGCAAGAAAATTTTCTATGTTAGCATATCAAGCAAATAGATACCACACAAGAATAAACTAAACACACTTTTTCATCAAGAAAAATATCTGAAATCTCCCATTTTTTATGAAATCATTCTCCAAATGTGAAACATGGTCAACCATAAAATTTTCAGCACCTTTTTAGTCTTTATTTCCAAGTCAAATTCTTACAATACAAGAACCCTTCTAATGAGGCGCGATTTAAAATCTTTCTGCACAAAAATATGCTGAAGAGCAGAGTGACCCATTCATAAAATCATTTTAACACCAAGTAGGGGCCAAAATTTCATAAATGCATACACAATGGCCAATAACTCATTTTCTATTGTTATGTAGTTTAACTAAGCACCATTCAATGTATGACTGGCATAATAAATGGAGTTAAAAACTTTGTCTTCCTTTATCCTAACACTTCTCCCATGACATAATCACTAGCATCACACATTAATTTGAAAGACAAACTCAATCTAGTGACATGATTACAAGTGCTGAGATTAACTTTTGCTTTAACAAATTATAAACCTATATGCACTCATAGGAAAAATTAAAAGCAGTATCCTTCATTAAAAGATTAGAAAGAGGCTTAACAATTTTGGAGAAGTCTTTTATAACCCGATGGTAAGAACTAGCATGACTTAAGAAACTCCTAATGACTTTCACACTAGTGGGAGGTGAAAGTTTTTCAATGACATCTACTTCTATACCTCGCTCAAAAATTTTACGCCCTAGTATAATTCCCTTATTTACCATAAAATGGCATTTCTCCCAATTTAGAGCCGAGCTACTCTTTTACACTTTTCTAAAACCAAAGCAAGATTAGCTAGGCATGTGTCAAACTCGTGTCTATACAAAGTAAAATCATCTATGAAAACTTCCATGAATTTTTCAATAAAATCATAAAACAAAGCCATCATACATTATTAAAATATGGTTGGTACATTACAAAGTCCAAAAGGCATTCTCCTATATGCAAGTGAAAGTAGTTTTCTTTTGATCCTCAGGTGCTACTGGGATTTGGAAATAACTAGGAAGCAATAAAATCTATTACCAATTAACCTCTCAAGCATTTGATCTATAAAGGGTAAAGGAAAATGGTCTTTTTAGTGGCATTGTTGAGTTTCCTATAGTCAATATAAACTCTCCAGCATGTGACTATTCGATTGGGAATTAACTCATTATTTTTATTCTTAACGACTGTCATCTTTACTTTTTTAGGAACACATTGCACGGTACTAACACACTTACTATCAGAAATAGGGTAAATAACACCCACATCGAGCAATTGAAGTACCTCCTTCTTCACGACTTTTTAAATTACTAGATTTAGTCTCTTTTGAGGCTGAATTATGGATTTGAAATTCTCCTTCATAGGGATTTGGTGCATCAAATGCTTGAGCTGATGCCTTTTAGATCTAATGTTATCCATCTTTTGGCCTTCTTGTGCGTTTTCAATATCGCTACCAATATCTCTTCTTCCAATCCTGACAAAGTAGAAGAAATAATTACTGGTTTGGTAATCTTTTCTAAAAACACATACTTCAAATGAGAAGGTAAAGGTTTAAGCTTAAGAATTTGCTCATCCTTTAGGAGGGAAAATGTCATCCTCCTTTGTTCTTTGTTCATAATGTTCTTCCTCTAATTCTTTCACAAATTTTTTTCTCATTATTGGCATAGTCTTGCTCCACTGAGTGCATTAAGCAGCTCTTCAAAGCATCATCTAAAATGATCTACTCTTTGTTCTCTTCCATACATTCTTCAGTACTATTAATAAGTAAATGGACTTTGCAAAATCACATAAAGAATGCTTCATCACTTTGTTGACATCAAAATTCATCTCCTCATTATTGAAATGTAAGGTGACTTTTTACCTATGTCCGTATATCAAGGCTCTAGCCATATTCAAAAATGGTTTATTTACTATCATGGTATTTTGCGATCCTCTTCCATTTCCATCGCTAAAAAATCAATCAAAAATATAAATTTTCTCACTTTGACGAAAAGATCCTCAATAATTCCTCTCGGTTGTTTCATAGAATGATCTGTACGTTATAAAGTCATTCTTGTCTCCTTTATCTCACCAAACTTTAATTTCCTACATAAATATAATGGCATTAAATTCATGCTAGTTCCTAAATCACAAAGTGCTTGTCTAACAAAATTTTTCCCAAGTTCATAAGGTAAAGTGAAACTACCTGGATCCTCAAGTTTGGAGTAAATTTTGTTTAACAAGATAGCACTACAATTTTCAAAAAGTTGAACTATTCTAAATCCTTCTAACTTTTTCTTATTATAACACAACTCCTTCATAAATTTAGCATATTTAGGCAAATGGAGTAAAGTTTCGGCAAATGGCATATTCATATGCAATTTCTTAAACATATCTAAAATTTTAAAAATTGCTCATTTTTCTTTTCTTTCCGTAAAAGAGAAAGATAAGGCAAACAAGTTTCATCCACATCATGAACATTAGTACCTATAAACCTTTTACCTTTGTTATTTTTATTAGGCATATCATAATCACAAATAGGGTTAGAATTTGTTACCTTTATAGTCGGTTTCACCGTAGATGATTTACCTTTTGTGTTCTCAACCTCCTTACCCCTTCTTAATGTGATTGTCTTGGTCTCTTCCTTAGGATTGCAATCTACATTTAAAGGAAACATCCCTTGAAGCATCTTGATTCCTCATCCAAACATCTTATGACTTCTATCTATCTTATTGACTAGGCATAAAAAAAGAATGGGTTGACATAAAGCAAGAGAACATCTCTTTAAGGTTTGACTTCTTTTCTTATTGAGGGAGGGGCAATCTCAGTTGGAATCCAAAAGGTTGGTAAGGTTGGTTTGGATGTGAAGGTTGGGTGTCTTATTGATATGGAGCTTGGTAATGAGTTTGTGCTTAAGGTTGATACCCTTGATGTTGATTGTTATAAAGAGAAATGGTTTGTTCGTATTGAGCTTAAGGCTTATTTGTAGAAGATAATGAGCCTTGGTTTCTATCTCTCTAAGAAAAAATTGGGTAATTCCTCCATTCAGGGTTATAATTTTACTATGAGGGTTATTTCTCTTAAAGTCATTGATTGCATTCACATAAACTACACCTTGATTATAGGAGTCACCAACCTTGCTCTCATTGGTATTATGACCTCCTCTATATAGCTCACATCTTTAGGATAATGCAAAAACATTTTGTACTTTAAACCCGTTCAACTCCTTTTTCAACAACTCCATTTGTGCCTTAAGCAAAAAATCTCATCAATACTATGTATCCCTTGTTTCTTATACACGGCTCTGGCACTAGCCCATTATGCATCATTTGTATCTATCTCATCAATGAGCAATATATGGTGTTCCTTATATTGGATGTCTTAGTAAGTAGGAAAAACGGTACTAAGAACTTTTCTTGTAACTGCATCCATGATCAATAGATTGGCTTGGCAACATTTGAAGCAAATCCCTAACCTTGCATACCAAAGTGAATGGAAACAGCTTAAGCCTTATAGCATTAATGGACACCCCTAATATTTGCACTGTATATTAATCTCTAAAAATATATCCAGGTGTTATGCAAGCTCTTTTATTTTAGTAACTAAAAATTGATTTCATTGCACCACAGTGATTGTTCTTGGCTTTAACTTAAAATTATTTGCTTGATGAAGCAAAATATTCCTACGCTCTTCATTCCACTTTGGAGTAGTGTCTTCTCTAATCGTTCTTGGACCAAATTCAGCCTGTTCATGCACCTTTGACACTTGAAAAGAATAGAAAATAGAAATAATAAACAAAACTCACATTAAATCAACACGCAAAAATCTATCAAATATGCCAATCCGACCACGATGCCAAAAGCTTTATCGGTATCTAACAAGTGTACTAGATCATTAAGTAATAAAGCGCATATATGGTCTCAAAATATTTTTACCCAAGGGATTGGATTCTTAAGATTTTTGAATAGGGATTAAATGTTATTTAGATGATCATTTTGTTGAAATTTTTTGGATTAAAGTAAATAAGCATAAAATGATAAAATGAATTGAATTAAGTAAGAAACACTATGAATTAAACAATAAAGACAATTAAAAAGCTGCAACAAAATATGCACTAAAATACGGTTTAAGATAATGTGAATTTAGCCACAGAAAAGAAGCTAAGGGGAAAACTCATCTTCCCCCTATTTTTATACTAAAGACTCCAACCAATCACAAATAAACTAGCTATGGAAAACCTAAATACCTAAGACCCCTTTTCAGAAAACTATTTTTAATCTTAAAACTCTCTATTCCAGGTAAGCTTAAAAACTAACATAAGCACAGGTGAAACATCCTAAATTAAAGATGGATTGCCATTTCGACTCCATCCATCCAAAACCCATCTATTTTCTTAAACACACCTTAACTAAATATCTTAACATCTAAAAATCAATATCCATTCCGGAACCATTGAGAAATCAAGATGAAGAGAATATAAGAACAAGGCAAATACAAATAACAACAATCAATCAAATATAATTTTAACCATCATTCTGATTAAAGCAAAAATCAAATACAATAATCATTGATATGTAGAGAACAAAAGAAAGAGAATAGAAAAGTTGAGATTATATTAAAATTGAGAGTCTTTGCATGAAAATAGAGGGATTCAAAGTTCCCTTAGCAAAAAGAAGTTTACTCACAAGTCATGCTAAGAAATAAGAAATAAAGAGATGAAGAATTTGAGATACTTATTAGAATCCTCAGAAACTTCAGATCTTCAAACACCCACAAACCTCTTCTCCAAAGCAAAAAGTGAATCCAGTGTTTTAAAGCAAAACTTTAGAATTTATGGACAAAGATGAAATTCCTATAACAATTTTATCAAAATACTTATAAAAATTAAATGAGTTTGTAAGGAAATCCAAAAAAATACAGAGAAAAATGAAAGAATAACTGTAATTCTTAAGAAAAAAGCAAAAAATCCATGAAAAAATTGAATTTGCAGCAATATATACTCTGATTGTCACACGACTGTTACAACTTTCTAACAACCGTAAGCCCCTTGTTAATCTGAATTGTTTGGCTAAGGTCATTGCTGTCACAATTTCTTATAGCAATGTGTGATGAAATATGCATTCTGCTTCAAGATTAAAACCACCTCACTGCTATCACAACATCTTGACAACAGTGAGAAAATTTCTCTGTAGATTATGCCGGACTGCACTAACCTCATAGCTATCACACAATCCTGATAGCCATGTGAAGTTCCACTTTTCTATAAAACCAAGGATAAAATATCACAATTCAGGCTAATACCAAGACTCTATTATTTCTAACTAAAAGGACATAAAAGTAAACTAATTAAACTCCAATTTAAAGGAAAGTTGAGATTATATTAAAACTAAGAGTCGTCGCATGAAAATAGAGGGATTCAAAGTTCCCTTAGCAAAAAGAAGATTACTTACAATTCATCATAAGAAATAAGAAATAAATAGAGGAAGAGTTTGAGATACTCATTGAAATCCTCGAAAACTTCAGATCTTTAAACACCCACAAACATCTTCTCCAAAGCAAAAAGTAAATCTAGAGTTTTAAAGCAAAACTTTAGAATCTATAGACAAAAATGAGATTCTTATAATTATTTTATCAAAATCCTTAGCCAATACATTCCAAGCTTTTAACCCAACTCAAGCCGAAGAAACTTATTCAATGGTCAACAAACTTATTCAATGGTCACCGCTAACCGCTTTTGGTCTCAAATCTTTGGGGTTGTTCAGTTTGCAAGGAAACCTAAGAAAATGCAGAGAAAAATGAAAGAATAACTATAACTCTCAAGAAAAGAGCAAAAACTCCTTCAAAAAATTGAATTTGTAGCAATATATACTTTGACTGTCACAACTTCCAGACAGCCGTGAGCCTCTTATTAATCTAAATTATTTGGCTGATGTTTTGGCTGTCACAACTTTTTGACAGCAATGTGTGATGAAATATGCATTCTACTTCAAGATTGAAACCACCTCACGACTGTCACAACATCCTGACAGCAGTGAGAAAATTTCTCTTTAGATTCTGCCTAACTGCACTAACCTCACAGCTGTCACACAATCCTGATACTCATGTGAAGTTCCACTTTTCTACAAAAACAAGGATAAAACATCACAATTCAGTCTAATACCAAGACTCTATTATTTCTAACTAAAAGGACATAAAAGTAAACTAATTAGACTCTCAAAAGATAACATAAATTTGGACTTATCACAATCCATGCACCCAAACTGACATGTTTATGCTCAACCATGCAACACAAAGGAAAACTATCTTTGATAGGACATTAGGAGAATCCAGTCTAAATGAATAAGAACAAGTAAGCAACTGTGCAAATAAACCAAAATAGGGCCATAAAAATAGGAATCCATGGATGTGTAATTGAAAGGTGCTAGTATAGGATCACAGTGAAAGCATCTCAAATAGATTTTAGGCCAAACTCATATGGAAAATCGGTATAACTGCGTGAATAAGCCTCCGTAATAACAAAGTTATGATCCACTAAATCCACGGCAAGATTGAATTGGGTATTGAATACGAAAACTGCTAACCCAACAATCTAAATGTAATAGAACTTGAAGTGTCCAACTTATATGGGTTGTATTGGTTCAGTGTTAACACACTACACCACAGCAGCAAGCTAGTTTGTTTAAATCAGATTATATAATTCCTTAGAATAGATTAGGTATCTATAAAACACATTATTCCAATTACCACAAGCTACAGACTATAAAGATAATTACGAATTAAAGTAGTCTATATGGCAGCATATATAATTCTTTCAAAACATGCAATGGGGCCTATCACAAGAATTAAAAGAACTAACATAGGAAAAATATAAATACTGAAACTCATAAAGAAACACAAGACAAACATACAGATGTCACAAATATGGAATTGATATGTATCGATTATCCTTTAACCAAGGTAAGAAATTCTGCCACGAATCGCAAGCAAAGAAAAGAAGAATATGACTGGAAAATTACAACAAAAAGTCAATAATCCTAGCTGCTAAAAACTTGTGTTTTTTTATCCCTAAAGTTCTACCTCTAATAAGAAATTAAATAATCAAATAGAAAATAAAACTTAATTCTCAACTTAATTACATCTCTTTCTCCCTAAATTAATCCCAAATCAAAGTAATAATCCCGGCCTAAATTAGCTCCTAAAAATTAGGAAATAGTTGCTGGAAGTTAGTCTAAAAGGCCTTTATTTTTGCCCAAATCTAACAGTTCTTGTAACATAGCTCGTGCCCACATCTTACTCTATGAGATAGCTGCAAAATTCCAAAACTAATAGCAACAGCTCGCAAAAATACTATTCTTCTATTTTTAGTGTTTAAAACTATCAAAATCACAAATGTTGCACAAATGAACAAATATCCCCCACAAAAGTCCCACTATCATACCAAAATTCAGTCGGAAAATATGCAAAATATACAAGTTAACATCTCAACTTGTACTGATTATGTTTTCTCATCTTGCTGACATTGCTACCCCTCCACTATTGTGTTTATTCCTATTGATCCTTCAAGCATTCCTCTAAGGAGAAAGTCAGCAAGGACTGCCATGCTTAGGATGGAGAAACCCATCAAGCCAAGTCAGCTAGAAAGTAGTGACTTACCCATGAATGTTGATCCATGATTATGCCTCTTTTATTTTACCATTCTTTCTAGAATATATTTTTATATTCTGGCTGTATGCTGTTTGTTGCCTAAAACTCTTGGTTAAGCTTTTCCTTGGATATTTTATGTGGTTATGTTTTGGATTTTTTAGATGATTTGGACACTTTTTGTGCAGGTTGTTTAACATGCTCTTTTGTGATGATGACAAAAAGGGGGAGAATAATTTATGATGATGTTATGTTTAATGATGTTTATGATGTTTTGGATATTTTTATGCCTTGGACATGTTAAACATTTGAACATGTTAATTTGGATTTATGCATAATCCTTGTGTTAACTTTTGATTGCCTTACAATTTGATAATTTATTTGATTTTTGCATGATTTCTTTAAAAATATTTCTTGATCTATAATTATTCAACTTTTCCTCAAGTAATGTTCTAATCACTATTTTTCGATTTGTAATTATAAAATAACTCAAGGATAATTTTATAACAATAAAGTCAAAAGTGCCGAAAAAATATCATTCCGGTCATCTGGCACATGAGGAAAGAAAAATCAATCAATTCCAATACTGTGAAAAATGACAGAATTTTGCATTCAAAATAGAATGGACCAAATTCAAACAAAAATAAGAATTACAAAAGAAGAATTTGCACCATTAATACACACGCCAATTGATCGGAATTATAATTTTTTTGGCGTTTTTGAGTTTATTATTACAAAATTATAGTTGAGTTACTTTATTGTTACAAATCGAAAAATAGTTAACACAACATTACTTGAAAGAAAGTTGTATGAATACAAATGAAATTAACCCAATTATGATGCAATTATGATAGATGTGATATATTTTAGATTAGATTTTGACATGAAACAAAACTAGAATTAGAATTAGAATTAAAGCAAAATAATTTTGCCAATTAATAAGAATTGGAATAAAATTATAAAATTTAGAATAAACACAACTAAATTTACGCGCACCTTACATATCACTGCACTTAATCATATTTTAAACCAACCAAATTTGCCTTTTAACGGTGATTTAATGCATGTGCTAACGGAATATTTTAAACACAACCCTTCTACTTTATTTTGAAGCAATATTATCATTGAACTTTCAAAATTGAAGCAATGTTGCTCCTCCATTAATGGTCTGTTAAAATTGACCGATTTTTGTCCATTGACCTTAATATTTATTTTCGCTAAACGTTTACTTTTTCCTTTGGTGCAATGTTGCCCCTAACTTTTAAAATTTGAGTAATGTTGCCCCTTCATTAACTGTCATTTAATATAGATCAATTTTCGTCCATTAACCTTAACACCTAGCATTTTACTCATTATTTAAATTCAAGAATAATGTGACTTGACTCAAATTTTGCATCGTCATTCAAAATTGTCACATTCTCCATTAATGAAAATTTGTATACTTTAAAAGACACTTAACATAGGGGCAATATAGTTCTAGGGGTAATATTGCACCAAAGTAAAAGTAATGAGCTAAATTGCCCATTTAGCAAAAATATGTTAAGGCAAAACAGTCAACTTTAACATAACTCTAACGGAATAGAATATTGCTCCAATTTTGAAAGTTCAGGAGTTGCAATACATCTAGGTAAAATAAAAATATTACATTGCATTTTTGGCAAAAATAAAAGGGCATTTTGCACCTTAACCCTAAAATAAAATTTATTTAAAAAAATCAGGTTACGGTTAAGATCAGATTTCATGTATTTTAAGACATATTTTTTAGATTTTGTGTTGAATTTGACCCTTTGGGCCATTCAGGTTTGATATATTCAAATTTACTTAAGATTTGGATTACTGTTTTCGGACATATTCAAATTGAAAAGTTTTTACTCTAAAGGCAAGATATTTTCTTTTCCTCTCACACTCCGTTTCACTAACGTTTTGTTTTGATTGACTTGTACTTTTTCCTTTTCTTTAATGTCCAAGACTTGAAATAATAAATGACAACTCATAGAAATTTTTCTTTTCGTTATGAATAAAATTTGTACGAGACAGTTGTAGGTTTAGTGAAGACTTATGTTTAATGAAGACTCGTGTTCAGTGAATCACTTGTATGTGCGAATTTATTTTTTCTTTTTATGGTTAACTGGTCATAATATGGTTTGCTGTATAATTTCTATATGATTTTATATATATATATATATGATTAACTGACTGAACCCAATGAATTAGTTAAAAACTTAGAATTTTCATTTAAAAAAAATGGAAATTATATCCGAGACTCGAACAATAAACGATGAATTGTAACTATAACCCTACCGAAGAAAGACAAGGGAAGAGCAAATATTGAAGAAATCAGAATAAGCTGCTAGCCTAGAAAGGGTCTATTTTGTCCATCAACATCAACTACCTCAAAATTCTCCGGCTGAGGAGAAACGGTTAATCATGACCACGAAATAGAAAGAACCGGTCATTCTGGTTTGGTTTCATGGACTTACATTCAAACCAGAAAAGTGCTAAATTAATAACGGTCTCTTTTGTCGCCCATTGGAATTAGTTTTCTAAATGCATTCTTATTTCTTATTAGTGTATATTTTTAAAAAAAAAATAATTAATAAAAATAACAAGAAAAAGACCGGTAGTTGTATTATGTCAAATTGGCAAGTCAACCACGTGTCTCTAGCATTGAGTAGTGGATAGGCAAACAAATATCCAACTTGGCTCCTACAAGGATTGCACTATAAGATTAGAAAAAATATCAAAATTACCTATGACTCTGGTTGGCTTATTGCTTCCACACGCTAACTCTCCAACTTCCTCTCCAGTATTCAAATAGAATTGAATTGTTGAAAGTCCACAAAAGTGGCTCATTTTGACAAAATTGTTTTCAATAGTTTCCTTTTGGTATCCCACATCGGGAATTTATGAGGGAATAGGGGAATTGTAACACTATAAATATAGCCCCCATTTCCTAATTCAATCCATCCCAAAATTGTCAATCTTTCTAAGGCAATTAGTAAATATTTCACTTGTATTATTTCTTTGAAATAGTGAAATATAATATTAGTAGTGTCCGAGGACGTAGGCATAATTGGCCGAACCTCGTTAAATTCTGGTGTTCTTTATTTGTCTATTTAATAGCTATTGTCGGGTATATTGTTAGTGAATTATTGTGCTGTTAAATTACTTAGTAAAATTCTATCTTGAGAATTTTACCTTGTGTGATTTTGCAGTACAATCGTTTACGCTTTATTCACCTGCTCAATAGTCTTCGAGGTGAATTTGGTGGAAATTAACCCGAGTTTCCACAACAATTGGTATCAGAGCCAAGGTTCTTTCTTAGTATGCTCTGTGGTTGCAGCGTAGGCTGATCTTCCACATCAGAAAAGATTTTTCCTTGGGCTATTGGCATTCCGCATCGACAGCTATTGAATAGTAATTGTAGCTGAAATGACAAATCCATCCACTTCTTCGTCGTCGTCCAATTTGATGGCAAATGCAAGAGTTGCGGTGGAAATTTTTGATGGTACGGGTCATTTTGGTATGTGGCAAAGTGAGGTTCTAGACGCTCTCTTTCAGCAAGGTCTAGACATTGCTCTTGAAGAAAAGAAACCAGATGATGTTGATGAGAAAGAATGGAAGAAACTTAATCGTTTGGCGTGTGGTACAATTCGATCGTGCCTTTCTAGAGAGCAAAAATATGCTTTCTCGAAAGAAATTTTTGCAAGTAAATTGATAAAGGCGCTGGAGGAAAAATTCTTGAAGAAAAGCAGTCAGAATAAGCTTCACATGAAGAAAAGACTGTTTCGTTTCAATTATATTGCGGGTACCACAATAAATGATCACATCACCAGTTTTAATCAGTTAGTCGCTGATTTATTAAATTTGGATGTGACATTTGAAGATGAAGACCTGGCTTTGATGTTGTTGGGATCGCTTCCTGAGGAGTTTGAGTTTCTTGAAATGACTCTACTTCATGGGAAGGCTGCTGTGACTCTCAGTGAAGTTTGTGCTGCCTTGTATAGTTATGAACTGAGAAAGAAGGACAAGAAGAAAGCACAAGTGGAGCTACAGAAGCTCTAGTAGTGAGAGGTCGGTTGCAGAGCCAGACTAGAGGAAAGAAAGGAAGATCGAAGTCGAGGCCCAAATTGGGCAAAGACGAATGTGCCTTTTGTCGAGAAAAAGGGCATTGGAAGAAAGATTGTCCTAAGCTGAAGTATAAGGGCAAACCTGATAAGGGAAAGACTGTTGTAGATTCAAATGTAGCTGAGTGTAATGATGAAGACTCAGATTTCTCACTTGCTGTTACATCGTCAACGAGCTCTTCTAGTATATGGCTGCTTGATTCAGGCTGCAGTCATCATATGTGTCCCCATCGGGATTGGTTCTATGAATTTAGAGAACTAGAAGATGGAGTTGTTTATATAGCAAATGATGTCTCTCTCAACACACATGGGATTGGTTCCATTCGTTTGAAAAACCATGATGGATCAATCAGAATCTTGAAGGATGTTCGTTATGTGCCCAGTTTGTCAAAGAATCTCATTTCCGTGGGAGCTCTAGAAGAAAAGGGTTTCGAGGTACGAGCAAAAGGCGGAGTAATGAAGATAATTTCTGGTGCACTTGTGGTGTTGAAGGGAATTCGAAAGAATAACAGATTGTACCACTATCAAGGTACTACTGTTATTGGTACAGCAGCAGTGGCTTCTACTGATAAAAATGAGTTGGAAGCAATCAGGTTATGGCATATGCGCTTGGGGCATGCAGATGCAAAATCCTTGAATCTCCTGGTGAAACAAGGATTATTGAAAGGAGTTCAGACTTACAAATTGGATTTTTGCGAGCATTGTGTCAAAGGGAAAAAGACAAGAGTGAAATTTGGAACAGCAATCCATGATACCAAGGGTATTTTGGACTATGTTCATTCTGATGTGTGGGGACCTTCCAAGATGACTTCTATGGGAGGAAAACACTACTATGTGACCTTTGTTGATGATTTTTCCCGGAGAGTTTGGGTGTATACTATGAAGACTAAGGATGAAGTGCTAGGAGTTTTCCTTAAATGGAAAAAGATGATGGAAACTCAAACAGGCCGAAGGATCAAGCATCTCCGTACAGATAATGGCGGAGAATACAGGAGTGATCTATTTATGAAGGTGTGTGAAGATGAAGGCATTGTCAGACACTTCACAATCAGAAATACACCACAACAGAATGGGGTGGCAGAACGTATGAACCGAACATTGCTGGAAAAAGTTCGGTGTATGTTGTCCAATGCTGGGTTGGGCAGAGAATTTTGGGCTGAAGCTATTACATATGCTTGCCATCTCATTAATCGCCTACCATCTAGTGCTAATGGTGGTAAAACGCCATTGGAGAAATGGTTTGGAAAACCTGCTACAGATTATAATTCCTTACATGTGTTTGGTTCCACTGCATACTACCACATTAAGGAATCGAAGTTGGATCCACGTGCAAAGAAAGCAATTTTCATGGGGATCACCTCTGGTGTGAAAGGATATCGACTTTGGTGCCCAGAGTCAAAGAAAATAATTTTCAGCAGGGATGTTACCTTTGATGAATCTACCATGTTGAGAAAGGTGACAAATGAAAGTGTTGAGCAAACAGATGGTACTCCAAAACAGGTGGAGTTTGAAAGTAAAATTGTTATCCCAGCAAATAATGAAGCAGATGCAAAAACTCCTATGGTAGATGAGGAGTCAGATGAAGAAGAGGTTTTAACCCAAGAACCTCCGCAACAACCTGAATCAATTGCATTAAGTAAGCCAAAGAGGACAATCAAAAAGCCTGCTCGCTATGTTGATATGGTGGCTTACGCATTCCAAATTGCAACGGATGACATTCCTACCACTTATAATGAAGCAGTCAAAAGTTCAAAAGCAGAAAAGTGGAGGAAAGCCATGAATGATGAAATGCAGTCCTTTCATAAGAATCAGACGTGGGAGTTAGCTACTCTCCCGAAGGGAAAGAAGGCAATTGGGTGCAAATGGGTATATGCAAAGAAAGATGGATTTCCTGACAAGGATGATGTGCGCTACAAAGCAAGGCTGGTGGCTAAAGGCTACGCTCAGACGGAGGGAATTGACTATAATGAAGTTTTTTCTCCAGTTGTAAAACATTCCTCCATTCGAATTTTGTTAGCTTTGGTAGCACAATTGGATATGGAACTAGTTCAGTTGGATGTAAAAACTGCATTTTTACATGGAGACTTGGAGGAGGAAATCTATATGGTTCAGCCCGAAGGATTTAAAGTTGCTGGAAAAGAAAATATGGTGTGCAAGCTTGAAAAATCATTGTACGGATTAAAGCAATCTCCGAGGCAGTGGTACAAACGATTTGACAAGTTTATGATGGGGCAGAAGTACACAAGAAGCAAATATGATCATTGTGTATATTTGTGCAAGCTACAAGATGGATCCTACATATATCTTCTTCTTTACGTTGATGATATGTTGATAGCTTCCAAGAGTCTGAAAGAGATTGAGAAGTTGAAGACTCAGCTGAACAGGGAGTTCGAAATGAAGGATCTAGGTGAAGCCAAGAAGATTCTCGGTATGGAGATAAGCAGAGATAGGGAATTGGGGAGACTTTGTTTGACTCAGAAACAGTATCTGAGAAAAGTGCTAAAGCGTTTTGGCATGAATGAAAAGTCAAAACCTGTTAGTACTCCTCTTGCTCCTCATTTCAAGCTCAGTGCATCTTTGTCTCCAAAGAATGAAGCAGAACGAGAATACATGGCAAAAGTACCATATGCAAATACTGTTGGTAGCTTGATGTATGCTATGGTGTGTACAAGACCCGATATTTCACAGGCAGTTGGGGTTGTGAGCAGGTATATGCATGATCCTGGAAAAGAGCATTGGCAAGCTGTGAAATGGATTCTGCGGTACATTCTGAACACCGTAGATGTTGGTTTGGTATTTCAGCGAGATGATCAAGATGGTCAATGTATAGTTGGATATTGTGATTCCGACTATGCTAGTGATTTGGACAAACGGCGATCAACTACTGGTTATGTGTTTACTCTTGCGAAAGCACCAGTTAGTTGGAAGTCTACTTTACAGTCAACAGTTGCTTTGTCCACTACGGAGGCAGAGTATATGGCAGTTACAGAGGCTGTGAAGGAGGCAATTTGGCTTCAAGGGTTGCTTGGTGAATTAGGGGTTCAACAGAAGCACATCAAAGTGCATTGTGATAGTCAGAGTGCTATTTATTTGGCAAAGAATCAAGTTTACCATGCAAGGACGAAGCATATAGATGTTCGTTATCACTTTGTACGAGAGGTTCTGGAAGAAGGTGGAGTAACAATTCAGAAGATTAGGTCCACTGAGAATCCTGCTGATATGTTCACAAAAGTGGTGACTGCGGTCAAGTTGCAACATTGCTTGGACTTGATCAACATTGTTAAAAGTTGAAGTTGGGCGCTTTGAAGCGCATTTGGTGACACTACTAAATCGAGTTTTGTGAGAGATTTGAAGAAATTCGCCAAGGTGGAGATTTGTTGAAAGTCCACAAAAGTGGCTCATTTTGACAAAATTGTTTTCAATAGTTTCCTTTTGGTATCCCACATCGGGAATTTATGAGGGAATGGGGGAATTGTAACACTATAAATATAGCCCCCATTTCCTAATTCAATCCATCCCAAAATTGCCAATCTTTCTAAGGCAATTAGTAAATATTTCACTTGTATTATTTCTTTGAAATAGTGAAATATAATATTAGTAGTGTCCGAGGACGTAGGCATAATTGGCCGAACCTCGTTAAATTCTGGTGTTCTTTATTTGTCTATTTAATAGCTATTGTCGGGTATATTGTTAGTGAATTATTGTGCTGTTAAATTACTTAGTAAAATTCTATCTTGAGAATTTTATCTTGTGATTTTTCAGTACAATCGTTTACGCTTTATTCACCTGCTCAATAGTCTTCGAGGTGAATTTGGTGGAAATTAACCCGACAACATGAATATTATAAAAGCAATTACAGTCTGGACGGCAAATGTTTATATTATGAAAAGGAAAGTTGAACAAAATTGTAAATGAGTTATTTAAAATTTGGGTCTTAATGTCCTAATTAGATCCTATGCATGATTCACCAATCTAATATCGTATTAAAACCTAAAAAAACAAGAAGTTAAATTCTAAAATACAAATCATAAACCTGAAGCCCTAATTACTAAATTCTAAACTTTAAATCCTAAACCCTAATTTCTAAAACCTAAATCCTATACTCTAAAAACTTAAATCCTAATTTCTAAACCTAAATCCTAAACTCTAAAAACTTAAACCCTAATTTCTAAAACCTAAATCTTAAACTCTAAACACTTAAATGCTAAAATCCTAAACTCTAAACCCTAATTGTTAAATCCTAAACCCAAAATTCTAAATTCTAAATCCTAAATGCCGAGCACAAAAAGCCTAAATCCTAAACTATAAATTAGATCATAAACACTTTTAAACTCCTTAATTCTAAAATTATGCTTGTTCTGCTTTAAATGAGTAATCTCACTTTAACATAAAATTTAAGAAAATTATTAGAAAACTTCTATTTTATAAAAAATGTATTAGCAATTGACTAAATTATCTTTTTTTAAAAAAAAATTCAAGTACTACATTTAATTTTTATATGACCAAAACTAAATTTATGTGCATAATAAATATCGGCAAACATGTAAACTTTACTATTAAATTTCAAAATCCTAAACCCTAAATCCTAAAATTTAAATCATAAACTTAAAACCCTAATTGTTAAATTCTAAACTATAAAACCTAAAACCCTAAACCCTAATTTCTAAATCATAAACCCTAAAAATCTAATTTCTAAAACCTAAATTATAAACTCTAAAAAGCTCAATCCTAAATAATAAAATCATAAAATATAAACCCTAATCGCTAAATCCTAAACTCAAAATCTTAAATTCTAAACCCTAATTCATAAACCCTAAATGCTAAGCACTAAAAACCTAAAACCTAAATTCTAAAATCATAAACACTTTTAAACCCTAAATGCTAAATTCTAAATTCTTAATTCTAAAATTATGCTCCATTCGTCACACTTTAAACAATCAATATCATTTTAACACGAAGATTAATAAAATGATTGGAAAACTTTGATTTTATAAAAATGTATTTGCAATTATTGAAATTGTGCCTTTTTTTTTTAATCCAAGTACTACATTTAATTTTTACATAATCAAAACTAAATTTATCACTCTATTAAATATAATAGTGAATAATAAATAGAGCTGGGCAATGAGCGGGATTTAGACAATAAAAATGCCTAAAAAATCACGTAGGCTGCTCAAAATCCGATCCAACCCCAATAAAAACCCAGCACATGCCCAAATCTAATACTCCCTCCATTCTATTTTATGTGTCACTTTTATTGTTTTTACTAAAATTAATGAGTATTAATTAAACTTAAATTTAGGATAAAATTGAGTGATTCAATATACAAATTTAAATCTAATTGATCAATTTTCATTGAAAAATAAAATTAAATTGGGAAAGAAAATTAAATTTCATTGGAAGTCTAAAAGTGTCATATAAATGAAATTTAAATTTTACTCAAAAGTGACATATAAAATGGAATGGACGAAGTAATAAATATGGGCAAACATATAAATATAGTCTCAAATTTCTAAAGAGGCACTCAAAATGGGACAAACTAAATGGTGAGATTAATCACTTAAAGTGGGACAAAGGGAATAATTAAAAAAATATCTTAAAAATATAAAGAGTATTATAAATATTTTATAAGTATTTAATACTAATAATTTTTATACTCATCCCGTTCCATTTTAAGTAGTCGCTTTTAGTTTATCACTAGAATTAAAGAAATGATTGGTAAATCTTGAATTTATATATAAAAAAAAGAGTATTAATAATTGACTAGTTTGCCCTTTTTTAATTCCAAACAAAGCATTTAATGTTTACATGATGAAAGCTAAAATAATCACTCTACTAAATGTAGTGGTGTAAAATAAATAATGGTAGACATGAAAAGTTTTTTCTCAAATTTCTAAAAGGACAATTAAAATGGGACAAGGTAAAATAGGAAAAGTGACTATTTAAAATGAGACAAAGTGAGTACTCCCTTCGTTCCATTTTATGTAACAATTTTGAGTAAAATTTAAATTTCATTTATCTGACACTTTTAGATTTTTAGTGACATTTTTAGACTTCCAATGAAATTTAATTTCTTTTTTCAATATAAGTCGACCAATTAAATTTAAATTTATATATTGAATTACTCAATTTTATCCTAAATTTGAATCCAATTAATGCTCTTTAATTCTAGTGAGAACAACAAAAATGACACATAAAATGAAATGGAATGAGTAATATTTTAGAAAATAATAAATGCCAATGGCAGAAAAATATTAAATGTTGGTGACATATTTAAAAAAATAATATTAGTGACAGACAAAACATCAACGTTGCTTGTAGGCTCTAGCCATCATATTCAATTAAAGATCGAATTATTAATTTTAAGGAGTAAGATGTAATAATGACATCGTTTTTCTCTCTTAGATGTCGTTATTCAAAAGCTATTCAATTTAATTGTTTCAATGAATATTGAATATGAACATATTACATATATATATATGACTTTTTTTAAAATTATGTTATCATTGATTTAGTATTTGTCGAAATTTTTTAAATGATGATTAATGGTTGTTAAATTTTTTTTTATTGTAAGTAATTGGAAGAAGGCATCAAAATTGACATTTAGGATATTTTAGGAAATAAGATAAAAATGAATTCCTTTATTCATTTATTTCAAGTATAAAAATAAGGAATTCATTTTCAATTTTATATTTTAGTAATTTTATTTCAAGTATAGAAATAAATTCATTTGTAAATGAATTTCACAATTTAAATTTATTTGTTCTAAACGGAATCTAAACAAAAATTTAAAATTGGGATCCACACCTCATTAATTAATCGCTCTTGTGCCCCAAGGGCACACGTTAAGTAAATCCTTAAAACTAATTAAAGTGACAAATTGACTTTAACAATTATTTGGAGTAATTAAGATGATGACCAATAATTAAGCAATTACTACCTTGATTAGTGTAATTAATTAAGATGATGGCCCATAATTAAGCAATTACCTTGATTGGCGTTTGATTATGCATCATTCACATCTATTCTTTTTCTTTTCTTTTACTTCCACATTTTAACTATCGCTGGTAAAGCATTAAAGGGTAGGGGAGACTATTGTATAATTTGGTAGTTAAAAATATTTTTTTCTCTTGAAAAATAAAATAAATGGGTTTTCTACTTTCTATTGTTATAATTTGAATTACCACCCCTCCAATAATTTTAGTCTCCTTTATTTTTACACACATATTAAGAAATACTCCCTCCATCCCAGTTAAAAAAGTCACTTTCGCTATTTTATTTTGTCTCACTTTAAATATTTATTTGAAATTTGAGAAAAAATTTACATATTTGCCACTATTTATTATACACTTTATTAAATATTTCGCTTTATTTTATTTATTTTTAACTAAAATTAAATGAACTACTTGAAAATTAAAAAAAAATGTCAATTGCTATGGTTTTTTCTATAAAATTGAGGTATTCTAATCATTTCATTAATTTTCGTAAAAAAAAAAAAGAAAGTTACCTTTTAAAATGTGACAAAGGAAGTAATAGTTACTATGATTAAGAGACAAAAATTTTCCTACGACTTTCTTATTATACCCATCTTAAATATTAAATGAGTAATTAAGCATTATTGAAAAAAATATAAATCATGATTAATAACATTGCATAAAAAATTCCAATTAATAATATAAGATTAAATAAAAATATAATAGATAACATATATGTCAACAATTATGTAAAAAAACAAAAGTAGATCATATTTTGAGACAAATTAAAATGAAAAGGTGGATTAAAATTATGGAATATATGTATAGGTGGCAAATAGGTCCGGATAGGCAGATTTGGGTTGGGTCATAAATGTATGGGTCAAAAATGGATAAATCATAAATGGGCTATAAGGCCCAAATGGATCGGACAAGTTTGGATCAACCCATGTGTTTGCTACATGTTGGTCCAGATGGATTGCATATTGGCTTAGATGAGTCGCATAGTGGCACAGATGGATTGCATATTGGGCCAAATGGGTGCATGATGACCCAAACGGGTTGCACGGTAGTCGTAATGGGCGAAACTATGGGTTAACCCATTATTTTAACAAAAATTCACTCTTTATACAATTATGACATCCTAAATGGAATGAGCCGAGTTCAAGCCGGGCCAAAATGAATCGGGTTTGAATCGAGCCAAGATGGGTCAGGTCTAATTAAAATTTGAATTTTTTTTTTTTTTTGCACAAGCATGCACAAATAAAATATAGAACTATTTCGGACTGTGGGTTGGATTTGGTATGGGCTGAGTTCAAGTTGGTCCGAAATGGATCAGGTTCGGGTCAGATCGGGATAGGTCAAATTCGAGCCGGCCCTAACAAAAATTTGAACATTTTTTTGCACAAAACTGCATAAATAAAATATAGACCTATTTCAAATTGGGCTAGGTTGAATTCGGTACGGGCCAAGTTCAGACCTAGCTAGGATGGGTTGGGTTTTGACGGGTTGGGTTTAAATGAAATTTGAAGATTTTTTCTACACAATCCTGCATACATAAAATTCAAAAGTATTTCGTGCTGGGCCGGGTTCAAATCAGAATGGGTCGAGTTCGAACTGAATCGTGATGGGTCAGGTTTGGGTAGGACCTAACCAGAATTTGAATTTTTTTTTTTTTTGCAGAACCTTGCATAAATAAAATTTAGGCATACTTTGGGTTGGGTTGGGTTGGATTCAGGTCGAGATGGACCGAGATGGGTCTGTATGGGTTAGGCCGGGTTCGGATCAGGTTGGTTTTGGGTCTAAATGGGTTGGGATAGAGTTAGGTGTGCTTGGTATGAAAAAATTATAGTTGGTATATGTAATGGCCTTAATGCCGGGTTATCCGAAAATAATGTTTCCCCATAGTGAATTATGACAACGTAATAAATAGTACCTCTCGGAGTTGAAAAATATTTTATTTGATAGTCAGAAAATATAAGTCACGATAAGTTCGAGATTAAATTTTGGAGTAAAACCGAGATCAAATAGTGCCTCAAAAATCGAAAATACGAAAAAATGACGGTTCCATGTGAGTAGTAATTAGGTTGACTGAGAGTTTGACCGGACCGTAAATTATGGTACGGATATCGAAAAAATGATTTGAAAATATGGACGTACTTGTATTGAAGAGTAGAACCGTATGTTAATGAAAAATTAAATTTTGGTGACACTGCAAGATTGGGTTATCGGACTGGTAAATAATTATCGGATCGAGAAATGATTTCCAATTGATCCCAAAATATTATTGGAGTCTAATGAATATATGTTAAGACTTATGAAGTCATTTTTATGAGGATTTAAGCTTAGAAAATAAGAAAAAGATATGATTTTGGTTTGAATAGTACTCGATTGACTGGAGATTTGACCAAAACTTTAAAAATAGCAAATGATCTCAAAAATTAATGATATTTTCCAGATAGGCTCTAAATGATATATAGAATTTTTGGTATTAAAATGGTAATTTTTTGAGAACATGGATAATTATTAATCCGGACCGATTTGATTGAACCGGATTGAAAACGAACTCCGATTGGGCTGAAATTTTGTGAACAACCTAGTTTTTACATGATATGAATTTTGGAATCAAATTTGGAGTGATTTGCAGTTGAAAAATGAGAAAACCATAGAAATGTGGCATAATGGGCTTAAATGGCTAAGTGGGCTTTATTGGTTGGACCAATTTGGGCCACTATAAAAGCACTTAAATGACAGATTTTTAGTTGGGTTATCCTTATCCCTCCAGTCTTTCTCCTTCCGTTAGTTGGCCGAAGTGCTCCCCTCCTCCATTTTCTTTCAATTTCCTTTAATTCTTGCTTGATTTCTTGCTAAGTTCAAGCATTCTAAATATAATTCAGCCCCTCTATAAGATCATAGCAACCTTTAGTATCCATTTGATGGATTAAAAGTAAGAAAAATCAAAGATCAAAGGTTTTTGGATCCGAGTCCAATAATTCGGGAAAACTTGACTGGAATAGCTTGCCGGTCACAACGCATCGAGAATTGGCTTCGTGAGGATTTGACGAATTTTTACGGATTTCCCTAGGGGTACCCCTAGGGAAAATCACCAGAATCGAAAAATCGTAAAAAGTGGTGAAATTTTGGATCCGAGTCCAATAATTCGGGAAAACTTGACTGGAGTAGTTTCACCACTTTTTACGATTTTTCGATTCTGGTGATTTTCCCTAGGGGTACCCCTAGGGAAATCCGAAAAAAATTGTCAGATCCCGACGAAGCCAATTCTCGATGCGTTGTGACCGGCAAGCTATTCCAGTCAAGTTTTCCCGAATTATTGGACTCGGATCCAAAATTTCACCACTTTTTACGATTTTTCGATTCTGGTGATTTTCCCTAGGGGTACCCCTAGGGAAATCCGTAAAAATTCGTCACATCCCGACGAAGCCAATTCTCGATGCGTTGTGACCGGCAAGCTTCCAGTCGCTATTCCAGTCAAGTTTTCCCGAATTATTGGACTCGAATCCAAAATTTCACCAATAGATCCGAGTCCAATAATTCGGGAAAACTTGACTGGAGTAGCGACTGGAAGCTTGCCGGTCACAACGCATCGAGAATTGGCTTCGTCGGGTTCTGACGAATTTTTACGGATTTCCCTAGGGGTACCCCTAGGGAAAATCACCAGAATCGAAAAATCGTAAAAAGTGGTGAAATTTTGGATCCGAGTCCAATAATTCGGGAAAACTTGACTGGAATAGCTTGCCGGTCACAACGCATCGAGAATTGGCTTCGTCGGGATCTGACAATTTTTTTCGGATTTCCCTAGGGGTACCCCTAGGGAAAATCACCAGAATCGAAAAATCGTAAAAAGTGGAGAAATTTTGGATCCGAGTCCAATAATTCGGGAAAATTTGACTGGAATAGCTTGCCGGTCACAACGCATCAAGAATTGGCTTCGTCGGGATCTGACGAATTTTTACGGATTTCCCTAGGGTACCCCTAGGAAAAATCACCAGAATCGAAAAATCATAAAAAGTGGTGAAATTTTGGATCCGAGTCCAATAATTCGGGAAAACTTGACTGGAATAGCTTGCCGGTCACAACGCATCGAGAATTGGCTTCGTCGGGATCTGACGAATTTTTACGGATTTCCCTAGGGGTACCTCTAGGGAAAATCACCAGAATCGAAAAATAATAAAAAGTGGTGAAATTTTTGATCCGAGTCCAATAATTCGGGAAAACTTGACTGGAGTAGCGACTGGAAGCTTGCCGGTCATAACGCATCGAGAATTGGCTTCGTCAGGATCTGACAAATTTTTACGGATTTCCCTAGGGGTACCCCTAGGGAAAATCACCAGAATCGAAAAATCGTAAAAAGTGGTGAAATTTTGGATCCGAGTCCAATAATTCGGGAAAACTTGACTGGAGTAGCGACTGGAAGCTTGCCGGTCACAACGCATCGAGAATTGGCTTCGTCGGGATCTGACAAATTTTTACGGATTTCCCTAGGGGTACCCCGAGGGAAAATCACCAGAATCGAAAAATCGTAAAAAGTGGTGAAATGGACGTAAGCGAATTTAGTGTTTTAAATTGATTTAATGATTTTTATGAGTGCTCTAGGGTGTCTAGACTATATTTATGAGACTAGATTTGATAAAAGAAGAAAATTAATTGATGTTTGTTTGTGTTTTAATTTCGGCCATGATGAGAAATTTCAAGGGAAATGGCTTTTCATAGGGTGAAGGCAAGAATTGAGGAGCTTGTGAAGAGTATAGCATGGATATAAAGTTTGTGATTACTAAATCCAAGCATTTCCTTTTAAAAAAATTAGGGTTTCCTATTATATTATATAGTGACTATGTGTGATTTGCATGTGTAATTGAAATTGGAGTGATAATTAAGCTTAGGGAGGATAACTAAGCTAATTAGTGTGATTAGTTCGAAAGAAAACCAATGGCAAGTGTTGGCCATAGCAAAATATAATGGTATATTTAGGTATATTTGAGGTATACCTCGTGTTTAAATGAAATTAAATGGTATACACATATGAATTGGAGCTTAATTTAGTATAATAAGTAATATGTACCTGGTAACTAAAATGTTAGTGACAAACCCTAAGTAGGGCCGAATGGTTCAATGAGAAGAACATGATAGGTTATATGATATATATGTCATATGAGATGTGAATTAGATAAAGGAGTGAATTAGAAGTGTAAAGGAAAGTTAAATGAACAGATATAAATGAAAAGTGAATAATTGACTTAAATAAATTTATGTTAAATGTAAGCTTGGTGGAGTATAGGCTTAGACAAATGATTAAGAACCCTTAAAATGATACTTGAAATGTTAAAATAAAATTAAAAGAATTTGCAAGGTGAAATGCTCACCTTGGCCAAATAAATTTATGGAATTTATATGAATATTTTTGAGTATGATATTCCATCATGCTCAAAGTGAAAATAATGATAAATATTGAATAATTGAATTTGAAATGATTTGAAATGAATGAAATCAGCTTTGAAATGAATTTATAGCCATTGCATGGCTTAAGTATACTTATTATGATAAATAAGTATATAGTAAAAATTGTGCCTAATTGATCGAAATAGTGATCGATTAGGGTATTGAAATGATAATGAAGTGAAAGAAATGAAAATGAAGTGACTGAAATCAAAATGAAAATGTTAAAGTATGAAAGTGCATTAACAAGTTATATGTTATATGATATATGTTATATGTAAACGAAAGTGGATTTGAAAGTCTATTTGAAAAGGTGAATTTTGATAAATGTGAAAGTTTTTCCCTTAGTAGTCTGACGATTTAATCTAGTTCAGGATATGTTTGGCTAGCCATAGGGACACCTATATCGCGGTGCAAGTCACAACGACTTGCTTTGCTATGACAGATTCGCGATGGTCTCTCATAGCCCTCTATTATATGTCATACGTCATATGTTATATGATGGAGTGATCCTTCGAGGTCATTCTCTAGTACAGTGCTGTGGGACTTTGGGGCCCATGTCCCATTTATCCAGTTTGCAGATTTTCTGCCGGGATTGTACTAGGGGCATAAAAGTGATATGATTGCAAAAATGATTTGAAAGTGTAAAAAGTAAAATGATCAAATGTAATATGCCATAGTGTAATATGTAAAAGGTTAATATGTAATACACCTAATACGAAAAAGCCTAATATGTAAAAGTATAATATATAAAAGCGTAATATGCCAAGTGTAACATGTAATAAGTCATGATGTAACATGACCTAATATGTAAAAAGTACAATGAATAAAAGCATAATGAATAAAAAGTCTAAGTGTAGCGAGCAGAATCGTAAAATAATATGATTCTGTTTAAAGTAAAATGACTTAAAAATACAAAAAGTAACATTAAAGTGAAAAGTTATATGAAAAAGGACCTAAATGAAAAGAAATAAAAAGTTCAGGGTCAAATGGTAAATATACCACAAAACAATTAGTTGTGACACTAACTGACAAGTTATAAGTTAAAAAGTGAATAAATGTGAAAATGTAGTGAATAAAAGACAAAAGTATAAGTAAACGTTAAAGGAAGGACCAAATTGTAATTTGCCAAAAGTAGGGGCAAAACCGTAATTAAGTGTAAAAGTACACTAAAAAGTGACATGTAAATGAAAAGTGAAATTAAAATGACAATCCTGTAAAGAATCTAAAGTTTAGGGACTAAAATGTAATTTGCCATGGAGATGTTAATTCAAGGACTAAATTGTAATTTGTAAGTCAAATGATGATTTGAAATGAAAAGAAAAATGAACTAGTGGCAATTTCGTAAATAACGTCAAAAGAAGGGCAACAATGTAATTTGTCCTAAAAGTGATAAAATGAGGACTAAACGGTAATTTTGTACATAAAATGATAAGTGAAATGAATAATGAAATTAAATGCAATGTAAAGACTTAATATGAACCAATATTTTAATTGGACACGAAAGTGACAAATGAGGGACTAAACTGTAAATTTACATGTATAAAATGTAGAGAACTGTTAAAAGAATAGCAGAATAAAGTAATATGAAATTAAGTGATTAAATGTAATAAGTGATAATCAAATGAGGACTAGAATGAGAGTTGAGGATTAAAATGAAATTCTAAGGACTAAATGTCAATTTAGATGCCATTAAGTGAATAAGAGTAATAATTATGAATTAAATGCAAATGGAATGATAAAATAGTGATTAGTTAAATGGAAAGGTAAGCTAATAAGTATTGAAGAAGTTTAGGGGCAAAATTGCAAATTGCCCGTACTAAGGTTAAATGAAGGATTGTAATGTAATATGACATTAAGTGAGTGAATTACATGAACTTAAGGAAATAATTAAGTATAGCATGTTTGTGCATGTGTGTGCCTAAGTTAGCATTGAAAATTTTTAGATTCGTAATCACCACTGAGCATATTTAATGCTCAGTACGGTAGTTTGTTTGACTGCATATAGATACCAAGTGGAGCGTCTGCGGAGCATGCAGACTGTCAGCCTTGAGGTCAGACTGAACCTCAAATCAGAGCTAGAAGTATTATTTTTATTGTTATTAGAATGTTATTGTTATTGATAGGCACATGTAAACGCCATATGTATTAAGATACTGAATGTATATTAAGATATACTTGTTGTGCCCCTGAATAGGGATGATCACGGGGCGGGGGCGGGGGTGGGGGCAGGGGCGGGGAATTGATCCCCACCCACTACAAAAAAAAAGGCAATTAGCGACGGCAATTTCCGTCGCTAATTAAAGAAATTCCGTCGCTAATTTTTTTTAGCGACAAAACGACTAATAGTCGCTATTACAGCCGTCGCTAAAAATTTGCGACTAAAACTCAAAACCGTCGCTAAAATTAGCGACTAAAAATCGTCGCTAATTAATCCCTAAAAATGGTCGCCACAAGATTTAATAAATTATTAGCGACGGATTTTTCGTCGCTAAAATCCGTCGTAAAATAATATTTTTTCATAAAAAAGAATTAGCGACGGAAAATTCGTCGCTAATTTTGTGAAATCCGTCGCTAATTTAATTATAATATTTATTATTACTACTATTACTACTTTCAATTTAATTTTTTTGTTTTTATTATTATTATTATAATATCTAAAATTTGATTTATATAAATAACAATTCTCCAATATTATTAATTTAAAAAATATAATTTCATTGAAGTAAATTAAATTGAAATAATACTTAAAAAGTACTTTACAATTAAAATTCAAATATTTATAAACATCTTATACAATTCAAATTATGAAAAAATAAATTCCGTCACTTGGACAACCTTCATGCCGTCACTTGGACAACCTTCATGCCGACAAATATCAACCTGAAATATCAATTAATCAAATATAACAAATTAGCTCAATTAATCAAATGGTTTGAAAACAACATGCAACATTATATTTGCACACATAGATGTACAAAAACTTGCTAACAAAGAAGAAAACATTCTATATATACAATTTAATCCAATAATACAGAAAGATATAGAAAGACATGATTCTAACCAATAAAACAAAACGCTAGCTTTCATTTAAATTAGATTATATTATTACCTAAAACAGAGTCCTGACTAAAATAAAATAAACTAAATACAATGAAAAAAATTTAAAAAATAATTATAATCTTCCTTTCCTTTTAAATATATGATTTCATATCTGTAATATCGAAATTAATAATTCCCTAAAAAGTAGGAACCAGATTACAATCTATTCAAACTTTTAAGATCAGGTCAGACTCTAACACTTATTCTGATCTAATTAATTTTACACATAGTTCCTCTAACAGCTCAATTCTTCACTAACCATGAAAAAAAAAATGGCAACTGACTAACATGACAAGGACTAACATAAAAGCATTTGCTAACTTACACCAATGAAGAAATGCAGCCACATTGGTCCTTTTATGCACTTCCGAACAACTGGCATCACTGTATCAACCAACATACAATTCAGCAAATGACAGAAAACGCAAATCTCAAAGTTCAACTGTCAGAAGAATATCCTACAATCATAAAATAAAATAAAATAAAATAAAAACCTTGAATATTGAATGCTGTGGCTGTATATTATGCAATGCATATTAAATGAAGTCTCATTCTTTAGTTACACATGGGTGAAAACAAGCATATAACAGAATGAGTTGAAGCTTTCCTAAGGATTTATTCATGTATGCACGAGAACCTTCCACTTTTATATCCAGTTCAATCAATCAAACGATAGAAATTCAAAAAGATGCAAAGAAAAGCAGCTCTTGGTAAATTTCTATCCATGACACATGTCACGCCCACACCTCTAGCAAGGAAGAGAATGACCAGTAACAACAGATAGAATAAGTTGGACTTCAATTAATCTCTCATAAGAATTTTACATACAGGAATATTTGCACATACAAATCATGACTCAGAAATATTTTACATACAGGAATTTTACATAAAGGAATATTCCTATCTATAAGAGTCTTATGAGATATTAAATTGAATTCTAATATACTGTGTCAGTTTTTAAACACGTGCAAATATTACTATCTATAAGAGTCTTATGAGATATTAAATTGAATTCTAATATACTGTATCAGTTTTTCAAGGTCATTCTATGCTTTTATAGAAGGGATGGGTATAACAAGTCCCACCAAGATCTGACTAACAAAAAGCCTGCCTTCTAAAGCAAACAAGTCCTCTGCCTTCAAATGAACCTAAGGCACAATATAACAGCAGATGCTTATGTACAGACAAGTGTAGAACCAAACTGGCAGACTGTCTAGCCATATGGGAAAGGCATATACAGATTTGGAATTTAAAGGCAAAAGCTTATCACCACTACAATATATGCAGAAAATGTGAACTTATGTTTTGCAAGAAGAATTTCTAAGTTGAACAGATGAAATTTCATAGAATCAGTAAATGTGAACTTATGTTTTGCGTCAAATGTTATAATCTCCAAAAATCTAGGATTCAAAAAATTAAGAAAAACAGAGACTTATTAATTCTTTCCTTAGCCAGCAATAGATCACAGCTAAACAAACTTCAACCAGAGAAGCAAAGCCATAAAAATATAGAATTGCCAAATTGATATCACCAGAGAAGCAAATGAACACTTATAAATAACAAATGAAATTTTTAGATTTAGAATACCTGGACACATTGCACAGCCAGGAACTCACAGGTCTTCTTCTGATTTTGGAAAGTAAATTCTCGCCACTCATATTTCTTCCAAGACACCTCATTCTCAACTCCCTCCCTGAACTTCGCATGGCATTAACATAAAAAGAGAAATAGAGACAAATAAACAATCAATTGAGAAAAACAAGAGAAATTAAGTTAAACCATTATTTCATTAAATCATAATCAATCATCAAACTAATCGAAAATCAAGAATGGAAAAGAGAAAACCCTAAATCTGAAAAAAGAACAAAAGCAAATACAAATTGAAAATCAAAAAAGCACTCACTGGTTTCGGTAATGACAAGTTTTTGAAGTTCAACGATTCTAATGTTGAACGAAGAAATCAGAGAATCGAGAGAAGAGATCGACGGTCGGACACAAGAGATCGGCGGCGGGGGAAGCATATCGGCGCCAAAGAGGAGAGATCGCGATCTTCAGATCACGCGAGAGGGAGCAGCGCGTAGGGGGGAGCAGCACAGGCAGGGGAGCAGCGGGGAGGGAGATCGGTCGCCGTTGTCGTCGCCGGTCTCCAACCCCACTGCCGTGTGCCATCGTTCTCTCTCTCGCTTCTCCGATTTTTTGTTTGGGTGATAAAAGAAATTTGGGGGATAGGTTTATTTCAATATGTATTCTAATAGAAAATTAGCGACTATTTAGCGACAAACGCGTTTAGTCGCTAAATGTACTATTTTAATTTGCGACAGAGATTTTTGTCGCTATTTAGTCGTAATTTTATCTATTAAAATTAGCGACAGAAATTTTTGTCGCTAATATAGTCGCTAAAAAAGGCGCATTTTTTTTCGCGGCAAAATTTAGCGACTAATTTTATTAACAGTCGCTATTTAGTCGCTAAATTGCTTTTTCTATTGAAAAAATATGTTTTCACGACTAAATCTTTTTTCCGTCGCAAAATAGCGACTAAATTTAGTCAGTCGCTAAATTTAGTCGCTAATCGCCAGTTTTTTTGTAGTGACCTACTGCCCCGCCCAGGGGCCGGGATTCCCTGTCCCAGCCCCCGGTAGGATTACGGGGGGAAAATTTTCCCCGTTCCCGCCCCCACGGGGATCCGCAACACCGACGGGAATCTTCAGTCCAATCAAAATTACTTAAAAAAATAATTATAACTAAAATATAATATTCAATAATTAAATATAATTAAAATATATTTAATTATTGAAAATTTAACTTATAATATATATATATATGTATATATATATATATATATATATATGTATATATATATATATATATATATATAATATTCTGACATCATATTTTTTGTTTTAAAGCTCATTCTTTTCACTTATTTATGACAAGCACTTGGACCATATTTCCTTTTAAATATCTAATGTGGGATAAGTTACTTATTATTTTCACTTATTTATAATAAACACTTTGACCCCCTCTCCTTTTAAATATCCAATGTGAGATAACTTAAGGCACCATTTGCTCTTTTAAGTTATCCAACATTGAATATTTATACCAAATACTTGAACCACTCTCCTTTTAAATATCCAATTGATCCCACATTTAATATTTAAAATGGGATTGGGTCTACATTTTTGTTATAAAGAAGTGAAAAAAATGGCTTACAAGAAAAAGAATATATTTTAAGGGTTGAGAGAAATGATAATATATATAATGATAAAATTTTATAATGAATATTTTTCGGGGTCGGGGAACCTGCGGGGCTAATACCCCGCTCCCCGTCCCCGCCCCGAAATCAACTTCGGGGATTTTTTTTATCCTCGTCCCCGTCCCTGCAGGGGAAAAAAATGGGAATTCCCCGCCCCATTCGGGTCGGGTCCCCACCGGAGTTGGGTATTCCCCGCCCCGTGATCATCCCTAATTGGGCTGTGTGTTTGCTTGACTTGCAGGTTTGAGTAGTTAATGTTATAAATGTTATACTGTCCAATTTTGATCAAATTAATAGTGTTAGTGGCATGTATATGTAAAAGTTTAGCATTGATTATGTGTTGTGTGATATGGACATGTTAAATGTTAAAGATATTGACTAAATGATGTGATAAGTTAAATGAAAGGTTTGAACTGGATTAAATAAGAATATTAGTGACATGAAATGGTAAAAGGATAAATGATTAGATAAGTTTGTAAGTTAAGAAATTTTTTTTTTTACCGAAATTGTCATAAGCATCGATCAATCAGTAGTGTAGTGACACCTGATATCCGTACCGATTGCGGGTATGGAGCGTTACAGTTAGGGTTGGGCATCGGTCGGGTTCGGGTTAACCCGAACCGAACCCGATTAACCCGAACCCCGAATTTTTACTAAAATCGTCATCCGAACCGACCCTAAGTTATACTAGGGTCCCGAACCGAAATACCCAAAAAATTTCGGGTCCTGAACCGAACCGTTTCATGAACCCGAAAATCCAATATTCTGCAAAAATCAACCCAAAATCCCAAATTTCAACCATCAATTTACCTTCAAACTAGTAATTTAACAACAAATTGAAACCTAGATTAAAGCTAAAAACGAGAAGAACAAAGAGAAGAAAGTGAAACTCAAATATAAATGGAGACCAGGAGACCAACGGAGAAGAAGGCGACTGATTTTGTAGGAGCGATGGCGATTGATTTTGCAGGACATAAACATTTTGCAACAGGGAAGAACAAGGAGAGGCAAATAGATGGTTCTCCATTTTGCTGCAACTGAAAAGAAATAGGAGAGGCAAACCATCCATAACAAGAAGAAAGGGAAATAGTGGAATAGGAAAAACGAATAATGATGGTGAAACAAAAGGAAGAGAAAGGTTAAAAGATGAGCAGCTGAAGAAAAAGAACAAAGAGGGAAAAGAATAAAAAAAATATTAAGAAAATGAGTGGCTGAGGAAAAACAACAAAAAAATAGTTAAAAGTGTTTATCCTAAGATTTGATCTTGGATAAATAGAGTGAAAATCTCTTGTCTCCACCACTGGGCCAAAGCTTCAAAACTTGTTATTGGCCTCACGTATAGTATATAAAGGTTCGGTCGGGTTCGGGTTAAACAAGGTTTCACCCGAACCCGAAATTTTAATATTTTTAACACTCGAACCGACCCGAACTATCCAAATAATCCCATCCGAACAGCTAATTCGGTTCGGATTATTCGGGTTGTTCGGTTCGGTTCGGGTTTTGCCCACCCCTAGTTACAGTATAAATTTAGTATATTGATTAATTTGGTGTAATTGATGCCGACTCATTTGGTGCTGTTGATGTCCGGGCCACATGAAACATGCCCTTCTAAGTTAAAATTTAATAAGATCATTTTGAGTTGGCTCAAATAGACATACTTTTAGATTGGATTAGATTTAGATTAATTTTTTGAATTAGGCTAAATTTGCCACCTTTGAGGAGTCTTATTAGTAACTACTACTTAATAATTATAAGCTATAAAAAATAATTTAAGGTAAAATTTCATTGTAATAGCGACATCTATACGATGCATGTACTGCAAAAGAAAGCGACATCTATACGATGCATGTACTGCAAAAGAATACATGCACTGCTCGGCTATTGCGGTGCCAACCTGTGCATTGGCTGTCGGTTGTACGTCATATGTACATGAGATGGGTAGGGGTGTGCAAAACTCGAACCGACCCGAAAAACCCGAACAAGCCGACCCGAAATATTTATTCGGGTAGGATTATTCGGGTAATTAGGGTCGGGTCGGGTGTAGGATTTTGTTTTTGTTCGGTTTCGGGTCGGGTCGGGTGAAACCTTGCCTAAACCCGAACCCGACCGAGAAACCTATATATATTACATATTGTATTATAAATAAGTTGGTGAGAGTTGGCCCAGTGGTAAAGATGTTATGCTTCCTTCTTACCTAACTCGAGTTCAATTCCTAAAAGAAGCAAGATTTTTTAACAATTTTTGACTTTTTTACTTTCCCATTTCACTTTCCCACACCCCAACTTTCCCATTTCATTTTCCCACTGTGTTTTTCTTTCTCCCATACCCACATCAAAAAATCAAAATCTCACCCCTCTCTCTCTCTCTCTCTTTCTTCTTCCTCTTGCTTCCTCTCCCTCACTCTCTCTTCATCCTCATCCTCAGACCTCCGATCTACACATTCACACACAACTTAATTTTTTTTTTCTTTTTTTCTTTTGTTTCTGTGCTTCTCATCCTCCTCCTCCTCCTCCCTCTTTTTCTCCTACTCTTCCCTCGATCTATCTCCACTTGGATCTATTTGGTTTTTTTATGTTTGATTTGTATTTTCTTGATTGATATTTGAGTTTAATTTGTGGTAGATTTGAGTTTTTTACTTTCCCATTTCCCATTTCACTTTCCCACACCCCAACTTTCCCATTTCATTTTCCCACTGTGTTTTTCTTTCTCCCATACCCACATCAAAAAATCAAAATCTCACCCCTCTCTCTCTCTCTTTCTTCTTCCTCTTGCTTCCTCTCCCTCACTCTCTCTTCATCCTCATCCTCAGGCCTCCGATCTACACATTCACACACAACTTAATTTTTTTTTTCTTTTTTTTTCTTTTGTTTCTGTGCTTCTCATCCTCCTCCTCCTCCTCCCTCTTTTCCTCCTACTCTTCCCTCGATCTATCTCCGCTTGGATCTATTTGGTTTTTTTATGTTTGATTTGTATTTTCTTGCTTGATATTTGAGTTTAATTTGTGGTAGATTTGAGTTTTTTGTAAGTATAATTTGTGAATTTTTTTTTTGTTAATAGCAAATTTGTTTGGCAAATTGGTTGGATCTGTTTTGAGTGTGAATTTCGGATTGTTAGGGTATTTTGGGTCGGGCCCCGAAATTTTCGGGGTTGTTCGGGTAGGGACCCGAAATATATTTAGGGTCGGTTCGGGTAGAGGATACTGACTTTTTTTCGGGTTTCGGGTTATTCGGGTTCGGGTCGGTTTAACCCGAACCCGTCCGATGCACAGTCCTAGAGATGGGTGTGTTTGTCCTTCCACTAATCCTTGAACATAATTAATTAATAACTCAATAATTAAATTATGTCACCGTGTGAAGAGGGAAAACCTCCAATGGAGCAACGTAACTCAAATTAGTTTCACTTTAAATAGTAATATTTGTTAAGCCAATTCATGGAGTCAACATCTAGTTCAATTACACCCTGCAATTTTTGATTCAATGTAAAAAAATAATAATAATAATAACTGAAATGACAAAGTCTCAAATTGCTTAAACAATCATTAAACATATATGATTGACAAATTTGGTTGTATACAACGCTCTTAAATGAATTCGTGAGTTTGCGCATCATCCAATTTCAATGGGGATTGATCGTGAGCTACTATTTATCAAGCAAAAGTCCAATGATGTTGATAATTTGGAGCTTGGAATTTTGGTACATGATTGCATTTGTTATTTAAAACCTTCACTAAATGTATTGGTAGTTTGGTTCAGGACTCAGAAGAGCAGCTAATACTGTTGCGCATGCCGTAGCACGAGCTCCATTTCTCTATATTGGTTTTTAGTATTGGAATTGTTTCCTAATTTTGTTTAATGCATTAAGTTTGATCAAGGTTAAAAAAAAAAAATTAAAGTTATTCAAGACACTTATAAATTTTACAACATTTTTTATTATAAAATATCAAAAGAAAATGTTTGGAAGCCGAATCAAATAGAACTAAACAATTTATTCCATAAATATCTTAATAGACTTGACGGAAATAAATTTATGCTATATCATATATATAAATATATATTTGATAAAAAAAAAAACCAACGCTGATATGAAATTTCCACTAAATCATATTAGCAACTCGGGCTTGCACACCAGCAGAGGGAGACTGCAAAGAATGAAAACTCACATCAAATTCATAAGTATGATGGGATAAGAAATCAGAAACAAAATTGCCTTCTCGATGAATACGAGTCCACTAGCTCTCTCGAAAGTCTTGAGATCATTGTGGATGTTGTTGATTAAGGAGAGACACACTGCATTCTGATTACACGATCCATTAATCATAGCCATTGCTATTTTGTTATCACTTTCAATGAGAAGATGCGAAACTACCAAGCTCCTGGCTAGCTGCAATCCATGCCAAATAGCCTAAATTTCAGCTTTCAAAATATGACAAATGCCCAAATTCACAACGAAGCCACCAACCCAGGCATCATATAGCTATTCCTGATCACACCTCCTCCATAAGCTCGATTCGAAGAAGTATCAACAAAAGCATCACAGTTAAGCTTAAAAGAATTGTTCGGGGGACAAGTCCAAGAAACAATCATCGGATTTGTATGTTGCCCCAAATCCTCTTGAAGATTGCTCATCACTTCATCGACTTATAAAGCTTGGGCAATAGCATCAGAGAGACAAAAGACCAGACTATTAATGGATCTATGCTCATCTTCAAAAATAAGAGCATTTCTCCGCTTCCACACACTACAAGAAAACTGACTTTTAACGACCAAAATTTAACGAAGGGATAAAAATCCGGTCGTTAAAATATACAAATAAAGAAGGGAAATTAATCCGGTCGTTAGTTCTTAAATTTTATTGTTATATAACGAGAGGATTAAATCCGGTCGTTAAAACAATAAAAATCCGGTCGTTAAAATATACAAATAACGAAGGGAAATTAATCCGGTCGTTAAAACTCAAATTTTATTATTATTTAACGATGAAATTATTTTCGGTCGTTAAAAGGTATAAAATCCGGTCGTAAAAATTTATCAGTAGCGAAGGGAAATAAAGTCGGTCGTTAATTTTTAAATTTTATTACCATTTAACGAAGGGTTTAAAATCCGGTCGTTGAAACATTATAAATCCGGTCGTTACTAGTCTTAAAAAATTGGCGGTACTTCTTTACAACTTACCTCCAAAATCATTTTTCATTATTTCATTAAAAATTATAACACAAAACTGCCTATCTTCCAACCTAAACTTCGATTTTTCACTAAAATAAGGTGAATAACCTCAAAAAACAGCAAACCCAGCAGATGGAAAAATAGCAAAAAAACGCAAAACCCTTTTCCTATCTTCCAACCTAAACTTCGATCTACGATTAGGGTTTAATTTTCCTTTTCCTTTTCCTATCTAGGGTTTAATTTGATCTACGATTACAGGTAAGAAACTGAAAAATCGTCTTTCTCTTCTTCCTTGATACCATTATCATTCTATTTATTTCTAATCTTCTCTTGTTCTCGTCGAATAGGAAAATAGGGCATACCAACTCTGAGATGTTTTAAGGAATTGCATTTCTACTAAGATAATCGATCTGTTATAATAAGTGAGTTCAATAAATTGGGTATTTTTGATATTCTGATTTTTGATTTCAAAACCGTATTCTGATTCTTGTTCTGTTTTTTATTCCCATTTTGTTTTGATTCCCGATTCTTGTTTCTTGTTTTGATTCCCGTTTTGCTTTTCATTCCCGTTCTGTTTTTTATTCCCGTTCTGCTTTTAATTCTCGTTCTTCTTTTGTTTTTGTTTCCAGTTCTAATTTTTATTCTCGTTCTTCTTTTGTTTTTGATTCCAGTTCTAATTTTTATTCTCGTTCTTCTTTTGTTTTTGATTCCAGTTCTAATTTTTATTCTCGTTCTTCTTTTGATTCCAGTTCTAAATGCTTTTGATTGATTCCCGTTCTGTTATTGGCTGATTCTCTGCTGTTGAATGCTGTTGACTAATTCTCTGCTGTTGAATGATTCCCGTTCTGCTATTGTTTTCAGGTTATCAGTCTTCAATTCTTCAAATTTGCAAGGTAAAATTGGGATTTCTTCTTAAATTTTATTCTTTGACTCAATGTAATTGTTAATTTTCTTCTTTTCTGCTCAATTGTCATATTCTGGAAGCATTCATTTTCATGATGCTTTTTGTCTGTGGTTTATATGCTCAAATATTCACTTTAGTTTAAGTTTAAGTTTAATCTGTTGCCATTTTTTTCTGGATATTCACGCTTTCTCCTTAGTTTAAGTTTAAGTTTATATGCTAAAACATTCACTTTAGTTTAAGTTGGCAGTGTCTAGGTACTCAATCTCAAACTCCCTTTCAAACCTTTTCATTGTTATATCAATGAGGAAGGTGCACATTTCTAACATAAGCACTTCAAGTCTCATAGGTTGAAGAAATTTATAAGGTCCTAATATGCATCTATCATCTGGTGTCTAATATGGTATCAAATCATGAATTTTAAGTTTAAGTTTAAGTTGCCATTTTTCTCCGGATGTTCATTTATATGCCACTAAACTTCAAACTTAAAAATAAAAGTCTAAACGTTGTTTTTAAGGCCCGAAATGGGCTATTACGGAGGGCGAAGCTTTGTCAAAGTCGATCGGCTCGAAATGAGCTTTCCGAAAACATATTATAATAAGCAATCGGACACTTGTAGCAAAAGTTATAGCAAAAACAATATATACCGTAAAAATAAAAGACATAAAAGGTACTTTATTTTTTGCTTTCTCCTTGTATTGTGCTGTTTGTTACAAATGGCTAGAAATCTTTTATCTCTAGTCTTTAATAGTTAATAATGTGGTCTTAAGTGTGATTATTATTTTCTGAATTTTTGAGTAGGTATAAATGCAATGAAGTGTAATGGTTTTGATAAAGAACATAATATTGTATGAACACTTATATATGTGTGTGTTTCTCTGTTTATTTTAAAGCTATAAATGGGAATCTTAATTTATTTGTGTTAGTTTTTGTTTGGTTAAAAGTCCTTCAGTAATAAGTTGCGTGTTGTGTTTGTTAATAAATTATTCTTGAAGGGAGTAATCCATGAGTTTTCAGTAATATTAGAGGGATTCAAGCATGATACCTTCATAGTGAAGTCAATTCCGACTTGTACTATTTTATTATTTTGAGATTGACTTTATCATGCTGATCAAGTCTTTTGGCTAACATGACATTTTCAATGGTTTGATTAAGAACCTATTTAATATTCATTTAAAATCTCAATGATGTATAAATATATCTTTGGTTAGTATCTATTGTGAGTTCAATTGATATTATTTTTCATGTTATTTAAAGTTATTTTGGAACTCTATGAAAATTTAGAAGTCCACTCTATGAGAATTTAAAAAGTCTATGTATGAAACGCCAATGTAAGCTAGTAGCACAATTTAAAAAGTCTGTTGTTTAGGAAACTTTTGCTTCTATGAACTTTCCAAGTTTTAGCAATTATATAGTCCAAGAGTAGTGAAACAACATTTCTTTAACCCTCAGATTTCTCTTCCATATTAATATTAGTTGGATAGAAATGTCCTTAGTGCTTGTAATTTATTAGTTGCTGTTTGCCACTGCTTCTTGAATTGTACTTCTATATCATTTCTGTAATTTGTTATCACTTGAAAATAATGTCTTTAAATTGATTGGTTTTTGATGATGAAGAATTGGTTTTTCTTTGAAGTGTTTTTATACAGTTGTATTCATATATAATGTATTATCAAAATTTTTATAAATAACAATATTTTGGAAAAAGGAAAAAAAAACTTGGTTGAACTTGAACCCAGTCAAACTCGTTCAACCATGACCCAATTGGAGGTCTGGTTCAGTTTTGATAATATTGTATCTCTCTATTCATTTCTCTATCCTTGATCATATTCTTTCTTTCTCTGTTCTTCTACCTTCTCTCCTTATTGAATATAAATTAATCATAAACTTACATTATGACTTTGCAAGCTAGTTTGGGTTTATGGCATGTAGGGATTCAACTTTCTTATACATTTGGCCAGCTGTTAATGGATTGATTCTTAGCCAATGGCCACCAATAGTAATTTGATGATGGTTTTGTGATAATTTTATTGTTCTTCTTTGCAGTGCAAGTACTGAATTCCAGAAGTGTTGCAAACAGAATACCTACAAGTAATTACCATAATCAAGGTTTTAATCTTTCCTTTTTTAATGGTTAGTTGAGTTAGGAGTTGCTCTTAGCATAAGATTAAGCTGATTTACAATTTCTGCATGAAAATTGTGAACATACTTTTTTGTTCCTTTTGTTTTTATCCTAACATATTGACATTTGAAAGGTTATGGCACCTAATAAGCAATGGATGCAACTTGTTCATAATCGACTTGATGATGCTTATATATCTGGGGTGCAAAATTTTTTGGATTATGCTTTCACAAGAATAGGAAAAATGAACGAAATACCATGTCCGTGCGTCAAATGTTGCAACACATCTTTAGGGACACGTGATATGGTTAATTCACATTTGATAGCATATGGAATAATTCAAAATTACACCTTTTGGTATTACCATGGGGAGCAATTAGGTGAGCCACAGTCAGACTCCTTTAATGATATAGAAGAGGAGGTTGCAGATGAGGATGAAATACAAGGGATTTTAAGAGATTTATATCCCAGTTTTGATGGAGATACTATGAACACAGGTGGTGATGAAGTTATTGAGGAAGAACCCAATCTTGAAGCAAAAAAATTTTATAGGCTCTTAACTGATCTCGAGCAACCCTTATATCATATGTCAAAAAGCTCTAAGCTTTCTACTTTGATAAAATTGCTTCATATTAAAAGTCTTGGTCATTGGAGTAATGAGTCATTTACAATGTTGTTGAAAATGTTGAAGGAAGAGTTATTGCCTGATGGGTCCAACTTGCCCGATTCATATTATGAGGCAAAGTGAATGTATGACCTTATGCTCAAGGTACCTGCAAACAATGCAAACAAAATTTAATCGCCTTAAACGGAATTATGATGGTGGTATTAAATATGATGGAGGTTTATCTATCTTCTGTCAACCTGGAAGAGCTTTAGGGGCTAAAAAACAAGTTACACTTGATGCATGTGAATTGGAGCTAGCCCATATTTATATTCTGAAGAATTGTGATGAAGTTCTGCCCTTTCTCGAGTATGTACATCCAATAAATTATTTCTATTTATCTCCGTTACTATATATTTTTCAATTGAAGTTATACATTGTTGTACTTTAATTTCATACAGGGAGTTCTCGAAAATTCAATCTAATACCTCTGAACACATTTCTGATTCTGCATGGAGTCTCCAATTCATTAGTTGGTTTAAAGAAAAGGTTAGATTTTAGTTGAACATTTCTTCGAGAGTTTTTTTTGTTTGCCTCTTCTTAGTGTCTTTATAGTTATTGTTAACATGATCTTGGCAGGCAATAGAAATGCATAACCAACATGATAATAAGATGACAGCTGACTTATTATCATTATCACGTGGTCCTACACAATATGTGACAAGTTTCAGTGGCTACATTGTTAATGGTTATAGGTTCCATGTGCAAAGTAATGATAAACATTTGAGGACACAAAACTATGGAGTGGTTGTTGTTGGAGAGGCGGATAAAGAGAATGAGAAAGTTGATTACTATGGAGAACTTATGGAGATCCTTGAATTACAATTTCTTGAGGGAAGAAGAGTGAATGTGTTTCAATGTAATTGGTTTGATGTATATGACAAACAAAAAGGGATAAAAATAGATGAATATGACTTCGTAAGCATTAACCATCAACGAATCTTGAAAACAAATGAACCTTTTGTCTTAGTCAATCAAGCATCACAAGTATTTTATGCTAATGATAATGCCAATAAAGGTTGGCATGTTGTACGAAAGGTTATACCTTGTGATTCCTTTGATGTTGTACAAAAGATGGAGGAGGATATGGAGGAGTTTGATAATTCAACACAACTAAAAAGGAAACATTGATCAAGGTTGGATTTTATCTTGTTATATGATTGTGTTATATGATTGTGTGTATGTTACAACTAATTGAAATTTATATGAAATTCAACATCATTTTTTTATTTTCATTAGGTTTGATATGAATCCATCCAAGTTTCAAAAGACTGGGATGGAAACCAAAGCAAAAGTGGGCAAGCAAGCATTCATTCCACCAGGTGCTTTAGGGAAAGGACGAGGACAAAGTTTAAGATCTTTTACCTCTTCTAGAGCTATTGAACAAGGAATTTCAACTATAACAAGAAAAACTTCCCAAATAACTTCTAATCAAGATCCGGCACCGCTTGTACCTCCTGGATTACAGTCGATTGAAGATGATAATCCTTCTCTTCAAGTGGATGAAGAGATGCAAGACATTGAGACAAGTATTTTATTCACTCAAATTAAATTTCTTTGATCTTGAATTAGTATAATACTTAATTGATCTTAAATAAGTAATTTATACTGAATTTATTATTTATAGGTGCAGCACAACTCGAGGCGAAAAAGGTCCGAGGAAGGAATAAGTGTAAAAAAGTTGCGGGACTCAAGGCTGGAGAAAAATTAAGAGTCACTTTTTATCAAAATCGAGTTGTTGGTGAGCATCATGAAGATTTCTCAAGGGATTTGGGTATAGTAATTCGTGATCGTAATATGTGCCCTTGGAAAGTACACTCATGGAGAGAAATTCCAGAACAAAATATAGAACACATGTGGCAAGTTGTAATTGTAAGCATTTATAGCATTATATTTTTAAATATTTTTTCTTGCTTTAATTATGCCAATTACTTTGTTTGTTCAAGTAATGCTGATTGTTCTATATAATAATGAATCAAGGATAAATTTGAGAGTGATGACATACTTGAGCAACGTGAGCATGTTGTGAAACATATGAGAACCTTATGGAACAACTGGAGAGGAGAGATGCATTTCAAAAATATGAAGTCTAGGTCACTTCACGAGGCTATGAAAAATATACCAAAAGGGGTGGAAAAGAATGATTGGGAATGGTTGGTTAAAGAGCACTTTTTTAGCAAAAAGTTTCAGGTATGTATGACATAATATACTTTTCTTTTCATATTCAAATTACAAATTTACATGTTATATTATTAATGTAGGAAACAAGTAAACGGAACTCCATTAATAGGTCCAAGTTGAATATGCCTCATCGTACAGGCAGCAAGCCTTTTAGACAAATTATGTATCAACAGGTGATTTACCCTTCTTAAACATTATTAGAGAATTTATTATTACTTTTGAAATTTCTCATTTATTAGCCTAATCCTGTTGTGAAGGGAGGCAAAGATGGTAACCCACCAGACTTGGCTACCATGTTCTTTGAGACCCGCAAAAAAGATGGCAAACTTGTTGAAACTACCACCAATGAAAGATATGTGTGTGATTTGATTTCCATTTCCATTATACTGTTTTTTATTTGAAATGTTGATACATTTAAAATTATTGTTGTATTTTTATAGACACAAATTCAAGAAGTTGTGCAATCGGAACCTTCTCTTTCCAATATAGAGGTAGCAGAAAAAGTCTTTGGACCTCAACGGAAAGGTCATGTTGCGGGATTCGGTGGTGGCATAACTGCAAGGCATTTGAAAGGGACTAGTTCAACGAAAGAGGCATTGTTATCTAAGCTACACAAAACTGAAGAAGAAAATCAAGAATTGAAAAGAAAACTCGATGCCTTTGAGGGTAAATTGGCACAACTCGAAGCTGTAATCTTGGGTCAGCAATCTAATGTCTATTCTGAATCACCATCTTCAAGTGAATTCCCAACAGAATGAAATATTTAACAGGTAAGTACTCAATTCACATTATGAAACATTTCATAATTTCTTATTTCATGATTGTAATTATGCTTTACAGTATTGTCTATATTTTATCTTTGTACATAATTTAGAAGTATAGTTAGTGAACGCTTAATATGAATTGTTGAGCATTTATGTGACCATAATATTGTTGAGAACAACTTTGTTATAGATTCAATTGGTTGTAAATTGAACTGCTATGGAGATATGGATGTCACTACATAAATAAATAGGATATTATTGTATCAAAAAGTTTGTATTAAATAATTATTTATAGCTGATAGTTGATGTATTATCATAGTATCCTTGTATTTTGTATAACTGATGTAAGTATTGAGTGAATGATATTTGTAAATTATTATATGAGTGTGAATGAACCTAAATTGGAGGATGGGCAATCTTGTGTTGGAGTATGAATTGGAGAAGGGTGAATAAAGATATACTTATTTGAAGTGTAAAGACTTTCTGTTTACAGGGGGATAGGCAATATTATAGAGGAAATTCTGCCGAAATTTCGGTAGAATTGGCTGGCATATTTGTGTTTTGAATAAATAAATAGTAAAGTTTAATAGTTGTAGGATAGTTGAAAAAAAAACTTTACTCGGAACAGTAGTGTGTGTGTGTATAGTATCTGTAATTGGATTCGAAGTCAAATTTTTTGCTCATACAGTTGTCTCCCCATTTTAATGTAAGTTGTATTCTATTTTTTTATTATTATAATGACATTATACTTATGATTATTTTTTACGTTTTTTTTTTGCAGCCCTTTTCATTTTTTGGATATTTTGAAGTGCATATACAATTACACTTGTTGGATTTTTGATATTTTGAAGTGTATATATAATTACACTTGTTGGGAGATTTTGAATATTTAAGGTAAATTATATTAAATTATTTGGCCTTTTGATTTATTGCTTTTATGCATGAATTTTAATTATAAATTTATGTTTTAAATTCTACAGATTTTCAAAACGGTGGACAATGAAGATATAAGGTTCATTATTCATTCTTTTAGAATATTTATAATCTAAGGTCAATAGAAAATGATATAGACAGTGGCTGTTTTAATATTTTATAGTATATGATACAATTTCGAAATATCGATATATTTTGTATATGATATTTTGCAATCTATGACAAAACTATTTATTATAATTTTGGATTTATTTATTTATGTGTGTAAATGATGTGTACAGGTAATAGTCAAATAAAATATTTTATTTATTATGAAAATTATTAATTTTTGAATTTTCTTTGAATGATGAAAAATTCATGACTATCTTTAACTATCGATTATTTTTTCATTGACTATAGCGAAAATAAAAACTTGTCGGTAAAAAGTATCCTCAACGACAAAAAACTTCTTCATTGAAAGCGAATAAAATGAGCAAAAGGAAAATACAATTAGTAAAACAGTATTTGTAATGACATGAAAGGTTGAAAGTGAATATAATTAACGAATAAAAAATTCGGTCGCTAAAACGTAATTTTCACGAATAAAAATCCCTTCGTTGAAAGTGAATGCAATTAGCGAAGGGAAAATTCGGTCGCTAAAAGGCATTTTTAATGACCGGAAATGTGACGCCCCTTTCCCAACAGTTAAACTAGCTTAGCTAATCTAGTCAGGAATGGCCGTTACACAACAGCACACATGTACATTCTTATCATCATACTCTTATTAAAATCGGTATAATAAAATTTCTCACTACGCATTCACATCGTCATGCATTCTATGCCAATTACTTATAGACCATTCACTAGAAATATACACTTACAAAGTATATATACATATATATATATATATATATAACCCATGAGTTAACATACTTAGTCATCATATTATCACATGCCTTTACATACTCGTATACCCCTTACCTATACCAAACTTATACATGGTTATACAAAATTTCCATAACACAAACCCCAAAACCTACACTGGTAGCACTCCTAATGTTGACCGTTATTATGCGGGAGAGTCCTTCGATCACCTCACTTCCGTACTTACACGGATTAAGGTAAACCCGTGCTAAGCATAAAGCTTAGTGGGAAACACATACACATAACAAGTAATACATCACACAAATAGAACATCATACATTATACGCAAAAGATCATACTTAACTGACCATATCACATTAAGTACCATTTTAGGCATGTCATGATTTATTTAGCATTCTCATACACATAGAGCATTAAGCAACCCATCTCATAATTCCAGAATATAACATACATAATGGTTGTATTATTATTTCCATTTATTAAGTTGCCTGCAATTCAAAGACGCGGATAATGGGTTTCGCATTGGTACCACCGAGGTACTATGATATTTACGCATTGGTACCCTCAGGTACAGTAATACCATTTCAAATATAATAAAATCCAGCAAGAATTATACGCATTGTAATCGCATTGTGATTCCAAAGGAATCAGATACAATAAACGCATTGGGCTGCAGCACTTTGACCCTATAGGCATGCCTATCTATCCACTACTTGACTCGCAGGCTTAAGTTATTTAATTATGTTATCCATTTCACATTGATCAATTTTCATAACACATATACCATCCATGATCACATTCTCTTTTACACATGCACTTAACACATCAACTATTTACTTCACTTACGTACACATTACACTTCTCAAATTTACGTGTTCATGGTCATTAATTACATACTTAGTTAAGTTCAAGAATCACCATGTCATAGGCATATACACATCACTTGAGTTTAACATCGAGCTCAAACACATATATTTATCATTCCATTACTATTCTTCACATAATTATATGTATTATTACTTTTGCTAATAGGTTTTATGGATTATTTTTATTAATCTTCAATGATTAATGAGTTAGGAGTTAAAAGAAATATCCATTGGAAGCTTTAGAGATCCAAAAAGAGTGTTAAATGCTGAAAGAAAGCAACCAGAATGTTTCACCACCTAAGACTGTGATATTTTGAGTGACAGCCTATTTCACCACCTGAGGTGGTGACACTGGGCAGAAGTCACCACGTGAGGGTGTGACAGATTATTTCACCATCTAAGGGTGTGACAGATTATTTCACCACCTGAGGTGGTGACACTAGGCAAAAATCACCACGTGAGGGTGTGACAGATTATTTCACCATCTAAGGGTGTGACAAAGAGAATAGAAACGTGAATGAAATGTTTTAACTCTTTTCCAATTTCAAACTTCAATAGCCTACACCGACCTATAAACCTCATTTTTAGGCCAAACATCCTCTTAACAAATGATACTTAGGATGTTAGCTTTCATATAAAACAAATATCAGTTCATTTGGACACCTAAATCTCCAGATATTAACAAAATAATATACACTGCTCCCCTGAACCCGGCCAGGGAAGATAGCTCTACTTCATGACCACTTTTGAGATAGTTAGAGCTAGAATTTGCTCAAGCTTATTTCTAAGACATTTGTAGGAATATGTCTTAGCTTTCAAACGGTACTTTTTTCATACCATTTGGAGTTCTAAAACTCTGGATATAACCTAATAACCGAAGAAAGGTCAAGTGTTTCTTAACACAATTTTCATCAAATCCTACTCACATGCACAATTTTAACAATCTAAAGCCAACACTCACTATCAATATCATAGATTCAACACATATCATTCAAATGCATCTCAAATCATATTATTTATCATCAAAACACATCAAATCAAACTAGTTTCCAAACCTCTTGAAGACACCCAATCACTTCCTTTACTTCACTCCCTATTTCTTTCTTCTTTTCTTGGGCCGGATATTCCTCAACCAAAACACATCAAAATTTTCATTAAAACTATATTCCATCTCATACTTTCAATTCTTAAACAAAAGAAGAAGGATAGAGATGATAACAAAATCTAAATCTTACCTTTCTCTTTATAAACTACATCAACAATTGACTTGAACACCCTCTCCTTAAGTGACCACCTAATGCATGAGTTGAGAGAAGAAAAGAGAGAAGAAAAGATAGGTTATTCTTAAGCCCAAATGGAGTGGACGGCTGCTTCTCTCTTTTCCCTCATGCTAATCACATAAACTTGGCCTACAATAAGCCACTTGCCAAGCTCCTATTGGCTACACTTAGATTTTTATGTTTAATATCAATTTAGTCCTTTATTTTTTTGTTTCTTCATACATTTTACAAATAACTATCTCCAATTAAAACATTGGCATACAAATCTTCTTAATTAGTTTATTTAAGTCACAATTTGGCAAATTACCAAAATACCCTTAACTTTTCACCTAATACCGATGACGTCCTTTACTACACTTAATCATTTCCATCATCCCATTACACATTTTAAGCACCAAGAATAATTCTCTTCATGTCGTTAGAGGCACGATGATATAATTGTCCCATTTACAGAAACTCGTCGAAACTTTCAAATTAATGACGGTTGTATCCTTTTTGACACTTCCATTCATATCGCAACCACATTCGGTTTCCGTTACACCCTAAACCTACCTTAATCCGACTAGGGCGTGTTCGGGGTGTTACAGGAAATCCCTTCGTTGAAAGTGAAAACAATTAGCGAAGGGAAAATCCGGTCGCTAAAAGACATTTTTAACGACCGGAAATCCCTTCGTTGAAAGTGAAAACAATTAGCGAACGGAAAATCCGATCGTTAAAAGGCATTTTTAACGACCGAAAATCGCTTCGTTGAAAGTGAATATAATCAGCGAGGGGAAAAACCGGTCGTTAAAAATCACTATTCAACGACCGGAACCATTCCGGTCGTTAAAAATTTTAATGACCGGATTCAATATCCGGTCGCTATACCTTTAACGAAGGGGCTTTTACCGACCGGATTTTCCGGTCGTTAAAAGCTTTTAACGACCGGATTTTAACTTTTAACGACCGGATTTCCCTTCGTTAAAGAGCATTTTTCTTGTAGTGACAAGAACCAACAACTCAGTCCAAAGAGAATATGCCAAGGGACGCCATGAATGACAAAGTTACGCAGCTTTAAGGTGCAAAAGACCCAATTATGTATATTCAGACCCTCATTAAAGAAAAAATTTCAGAAAATGAGGAGGAAGAATCATACTCCAAAATTGAACAGCATGGAGACAGTCACGTAGCGTATGAAGGCTAGATTCATTCATAATGGGATGTCCGACATAAAAATCTTGCCTTCTTTGTAGGGGATAATGGGACGTGAAACTAGTATTTTTTGGGGTTAATTACGTCTGTGGTCATCGAATTTTGGTACTTATAACCAAATGGTCATAATAAAACAATTTGTAACATAAAAGCCATCAAACTTTTATTTTTTTTCAATTAAGGTAAAAATGACCGAAAAATTAATTTTTCGTCACCTGAGGACCGCGCAAATATGCTATTTCATCAGTAATTTTCTAGAATGTGTTCAGTCAGCATGCGATATAATCCGTTTACATGGAGGAATTGACACGTCAACAAGTACACGTATTATGTCAACCTGTACAAAAAGATAAAAAAAAAAGTTTTACTGACGTGTACTTACTAACGTGTTAATTCCTCCATGTAGGCTGGTCATATTGGCATATTTGTGTAACCTTTCGGTGACAAAAAATTAATTTTTCGGTTATTTTTACCTTAATTGAAAAAAAATAAAAGTTTGATGACTTTTATGTTACAAATTATTTTATTATAACCATTTGGTTATAAGCACCAAAATTCGATGACCACAGATGTAATTAACCCGTATTTTTTATCATTTATTGCCTCAACCTTTGATTTTACAAATTGTAGAAAACATCATAATTTTTTGATGACTTGCTTTATAAAAATATATGAATAGAGTTTAAACCATTGCTGTAAAAATTGAATTGGACCGACCGATATGATTATAAAAATCGAAATTCGATCCAAAAAAGCTATTAAAATACTTTGTGAAAAAACCGGAATGAAACCCTTAAACCTACAGGTTGAACCTTAAACCCCCGTTCATCCTGTCCGGTTTAGTAGGTTGATATGCGTTGAAAGAGACGCGCATTCGGCACCCAACGTCCTCATTTTTTTTTCTTTGTTTTAATAGCTCTTTTACATTTTAATACCTAAACCTTTTTTTAAAGATATTTAAATTTGTTATTTTAGTAATTTTTTTGAATTTATTAATTGTTAAATTTCAATCTATAAATATTAAAAAATTTAAACTTTAGTCTATTTTGACTTTAATTTTATCATATTTACTATATAGCCAATTAAACTCTAAAATTATATTTTATTAATATTATATCTATTTAAATTCAAATTAACTTTTAAATTTTAGATTTCTTTATAAATTCTGATGTGATGAAAAATATATGTAGACTTGTCAAAGGGACCGGATTGAGATTTAAACATATCATTATTAAATAAGTTGGGTCATAAACATCAAACTTTATAGCATTTTTTTTTTTGTCTTTTTAAAATTTTTCATTAAAAATAAAAAAGATGACGTATGTATAAACTAAATAAAATTATTTTTATATTTATATTATATAAAAAAAGGTTATAAAATTATCAAAACCCAAATAGGAGATAAACGGGTTGAATTATGACCCAAATGGATCACATAGCAAGGTGGGTCAAATTAGATCACTTGGCAGGTTAAATGGATAGAGGGGCTTCTCTTAAAAGAACTTTTAATAAAAATGTTTAGCCATTTTTTCTTTTAATGAAATTTTCAATGCCATTTTTATCCTCGTATGTATATATAACAAGTTATAAATTCTATTCACGAGCCAAAAGTTCTTTTGTCCTACCTAACTTTAATAAAATTGAAAAATCTTTTTTTTTTTTTTTTTTTTTAAGTCTTGTAATGGTAAACGTAGCAGTGAGCATGAGCCCAAAAAAAAATCAGTTTATTAACTATCAGTTTTTGAAAATTACTAATCATTAATTAGTTTGTTACTATCGGTTAATCAGTTCATCGGTTTCGGATCTTCGAATCGGTTAATTAATATTATTTCGGTTAACCACTATAATTATAAGATGTATTCATGAAAAAATTAAAATGTCCAAAATACTTAAAAATAAAAATTAGAAACCAAATATAATATAATATAATATTCACATTATAAATATAAATTAAAAATATTGTGTCAATATGCATGTATTGGATAGAAAAATATAATAAATGAAAAAATTGTAATTTATTAATTTTATTAAATATTAATTATTACTTGTAACGATTTTTTTTATTTTTAAAACGAAATATATTTAATTCAAATTGCAAGTGTTAAATGCTACCTATAAGAATATTAAAACTAAAATTTCATATTTTAATTAAATATTATTTATCATATTAAATTTTAATAATTTTAATATAAAATATTTTAATTAAAGAGTTAAAATTATTAAATTAATTACAATTAGTAATTAATTATATATATTAAAAAGTTTGAAAGGTAAAAAATTTTGTGTGTATGGAAATAAAAATCTATCACAGATGTAACTTTTCGTTAATATATTAATATTATATAACTTTTCGAATATATTATAATTTTTATTATTGAAAAATTGATAAATAAAAAAACAATAATAAATACTAAATATGGACATATTGAATAATTAATAAGTTAACTAAAAATTCGGTTATCGGTTCGATTAACCGGTTGAGCTAAAATCATTAACCAGTCCATTAATATCGATTTTTTCAAAATACTGGCCATTAATCAGTCCATTACAATCGGTTAAACAGTCAATCGGTTCGATTTCGGACCGGTTTATCGGTTAACCAAATCAACCGATTTTTTTTTTGCTTGCCCCTAGGTAAACTATTCTTATTTTGTTTATTGGTTAATTAATAGTGTTAATTTTTTTTTTTATGTTTAAAGACACAATTTTATTATAGTATATTGTGTAATTTATTATACTTATTTAGATGTAATATTTTAATTTATTTTAATAAAAAATTAATATAATATTATTATTGAGCTATAAAAACAGTAAAATAGCCAATATCCATATTATAATGGCTTCATGTATTCAATTTAACCGACACAAAAACTCTTCTAAAATAAGAAACTATTTTAGAAAATACTTTTTAAATATCTAATCAAAAGTTTTGCTATCATAAATAAATATTTAAATATAATTTAAATTTATATCAATATATAATTGAAATTATCACGTGCATCTTTGTGTGTCAAATATATATATAATAACTTTACCATTATAAAATTTTTGTGAATCGTAATTTAGATATTATTATATTTAAATTATCTTTTTCCATTAAAACATGATTAATATATTAATAAGAACATTAGTGTAATGAATATTAGTATTTTAATTTTATTATGAAAATTATTATTTAAAATATATTTAAATAGTATATATTAATTTTTTTCATTTCGATTTAATTTCTCGAATAAACTTTTAACTCTAGATAGGGGTGTTCATAAACCAGTTAACTGATCCATTGGAAAAAAAAAATCAGTCCATTAATATCGGTTTTTTCAAAACACTAATTATTAATCAGTCTGTTACAATCGGTTAATCAGTCTGTTACAATCGGTTAATCAGTACATTATTTTCAATTTTTCAGATCTTTTAACCTATATTTTTCGGTTAACCATTACAATTATAAGATGCATTTATAAATAAAATTAAAATGTTCAAGTTATTTAAAAATTAAAATTTTTTCACTATAATATAATATAATATCATTATTGTTAAAATAAATTTTTTTGGTGGAAATAAGTAACTTTGTTTTTAAGAATTAAAACTTAATAAGTAAATAAATTAGCCGGTTCATTATTACCCTAATTAGATAGACGGTTATACTTACTAATCGCCAATTAAAAAAAAAACTTAAAAATTTCAAAATAATCAGAATAATAAAAAAAGTGTAGCAAAAATACTTAAAAAATACAAAATTATTAAAATAAATCAATTTATTGCTAACAACTTTTTTTTTTAACTTGATACACATTATTTTCACATATATTAAAAATTTTAGTTAATATATTAATGTTATATAATTTTTCGAATATTTTTTTATTTTCATTAATGAAAAATTGATAAATCAAGAAATAAAAAATACTAAATATAGACATTGAACAATTAATAAATTAACTAAAATGTCTTTTAAAAAAATTAAAATGAAATTGAAATATATTTTAAAGTTAATGAAAATTAAAGGAATATAAATAATTAAATATGAAAATAATGAAATAAAAAAATTATAATAAAAAGAAAGAAATAATGAAATAAAATTAATAAACTATAATGGTATTCATATATCGGTTATCGATTTTGTTAATTCATGAGTTTAAAAAAATCAGTTTATTAATATAAATTTTTAAAAATAATAACTATTAATTATAAAAATTGATTTTATTAATCTATTTTTCGAATAATTTCAGTTCGATTTTTAATTAATCAAATTTAACGACTTTTTTAAGCTCGATATTACTCTATATTGATATATTCTCCAATTTTATACACCCTTGGTTTAAACAATTTTTTTTTTTTTTAATATTTTGTACTAACTACAAAGACTTTTTAACGTCCAATTCACGATAACACAGTAAACCGAAACTCTGGACTGCACGACCGTTTGGAACTCCGTCTCCATCCCCTAATAGGGACCCGAACCTCATGTACAATCACGGATCAACACGTGTAAAAATAAACATAGCTGGCAACCATAAACTATTGGTTTGAAAGAATATACGCCGATTCCACAAGCATTTTTAATTTTCACTTCCATTTGGAAAGGGAAGATCTTCCCTTTCCTTTTCCCCTTTAAATGGCAAAGACAAAAATGAAAGCGGGAACCCTTACGTCCTCTTTTCTTTGTATACCTCTTCTCCTCCTTCAGACCCTATAATACTTCATTAACTTCGCCATTACTCCTCAACATATTCTCTCTCTTTTATTTCTTTTTGAGATCTGCGTAACCTTTTTCTTCTTCGCTTCCTCCTTTGAAGCTTCATTTCAGAGACTCTAATCTGTGAATGTTAGGGGTGCGTTATTAATTTTTGTTCAGATCCTCGTTTTCTAGTATTTCTTCTTTTTCTTTTTTGTTCTGGATCTCATATTTTCTTGTTTAACTTGATTTTCTTGTGATATTTTTAAGGTCCTGTTCTGTTAGATCCGTGTTTCTGTGTATTCAGTGGATTTTTTTTCTTCTGTTTTCTATTTTAATGGTGAAATCTATTAGAAATGGATCAGAAATTTCGTTTGTGTGCCTTTTTGTTGTGAGTGATTTGGTTATACACACCTCGGCTTCGTGTTGTCATTTCGGAAACGTTTTAAGAATTTTCAGTGTTCTTATATTTTTACATTTATTTTGAGAAATGAAACGCAATTCTGGCTCTGAAAATGGCAATACAGCTTCATAAAGTGATATTGTTCTAATCGTCGATTTAATTTTTTACGGTCTTCAAAATTATCCATTTCGTCTGTGTTTCGATAGTGCTTATAAAATTATTTAAAAAATTAGAAAGTGCTTAAGAAATGGTGGAAATGCATTTTAAATAAGTTTTGATTGTGCTTCAAAAAGTGAATTCTATGACAGAGAAGGTAAAATTCACGTGTTTGCTTCAAATATAAGATCTGAAAACCATTTTCCTTCAAATACTTCTGCTAGACACTTTTTGTTTTATGTGGTGTCTGTTTAATCCAGAAATTTAGTATAAGCACAGAGTATTATTGTTTTGGATGTGAGCAACTGCATAAACATAATTCGATCACTAATATGCAGTTTATAATAAATTTATCCTTGTGTTTTTAGGTTGCAAATATGGTTCCACCAATTGAGACCCCAAACAAGACTCCTGTTTTGGCGCCGAAGTCTTCACATCCACCACTTAATGAAAGGATACTTTCGTCAATGACCAGGAGGTCTGTTGCTGCACACCCTTGGCATGATCTAGAGATTGGTAGGCATTATATCTGGATTCATAATTTTTATTTATTATTCATTGTAGATCTAGTTACATTGTTTCTCCTTTTTTGTATTTTTAATGCAGGACCTGGAGCTCCAAAAATATTTAACTGTGTAAGTATGACTAACTTTAGCCAGCATTCCTTTGCTTTCATATGCAGTATTGCTTGATTTCAATTAGATCAACATCACTTTCAAAAAATTAAAAAAAAAAAAGATTTAACACCATTATTCTCCTTTGAGTTCCACTGATAAGCCAATTTGAAAACCATAATTCCTCATGTCACCAATCATTGAATTTCAAGTGATGCCTGTATCTTCCTCTCTGTATCTTTTGTATATTGTGTGCTGAAAAACTAGCATGAGCTCAACAAAATAGGAAGGTGAAAGAGTATTTTTATCTGTTTCTTTCTCCAGCTCTTTTTGATATGGATTTAACTTTGCTTTATGATTTGCCGGAATGTTTTCTTATCTGTAGTTTGCTGTCCTGATGATGATATTAAATAAAAGTGCCAATTTCCATAGTTGTCTGCAGTATGATTTCAACAGTTCAATTTGAATTTATGGCTTTTGTATCCCGGAGATACAGAAATTTTGAATGATTGTTTATGAACAAATCACCATGTATCCGAACTCTTGCTGGACAAACATTATGGTGTAAAATATGACAAATGATGCAGGTTATTGAAATAGGGAAAGGAAGCAAGGTGAAATATGAACTCGACAAGAAAACTGGATTGATCAAGGTAATCACATATGCTAAACTTATTTTTTTAGCGTCTTCCATTTATATGAAATGGTTGCTAATTGTTAGTTTGATGCAGGTTGACCGTGTGCTTTACTCTTCAGTTGTATACCCTCATAACTATGGCTTCATCCCTCGTACTCTTTGTGAGGACAATGATCCCTTGGATGTCTTGATTATCATGCAGGTACATTGTTTAATAATCATTTTTGTGATGTGGCACTGCTCTACATGATTTCCTGGAAGCATTTTATACTATTTTATTCGTGTTACCTAAAGAGTATGGATCTGCTTGTCAGAAGATGTCTCACATACACGAGCTCAATTTATTTTTCTTTTTCCTTTTTTCCTATAACAAATTGCTGATGCCGAACCATTTGGAAAAAAATAAAATAAAATCCTGTACAGGAACCCGTTCTTCCAGGATGCTTTCTTAGGGCTAAAGCTATAGGGGTTATGCCAATGATTGATCAGGTACATATCTTCAGCTGGAGGAAGTTGTTTCTTTTTCATTTTCATGTTTTGCCTTTCTTTTTCCTCGGTCAAAGTAGTGTTATTCATTATGTGTTTTCATATTGACAAAATTTAGGGTGAAAAAGATGACAAGATAATTGCTGTTTGTGCTGATGATCCCGAGTATCGTCACTATGAAGATATCAAAGAACTGCCACCACACCGTTTGCAAGAGATCCGCCGCTTCTTTGAAGATTGTATCTTTTACAAGTGTCTTTTTTATTCTGAGCAAAAATCTTGCATTATTAGTTTGATCATTAAGTGATCTACTTTATGAAGCCTATAGAAATTCAATACACAATTTTTTTCCTTAATTAAACATTCAGACAAGAAAAACGAAAACAAGAAAGTTGCTGTTAATGACTTTCTTCCAGCTTCTGATGCCTATGAAGCAGTCCAACATTCCATGTAAGTGATAGACCTTTTTGATACCCTTGTGCACGCACATTTACAAATGCACATAAAGGGAAAAGGGTTTTTTCGAGCAGGAACTTCCTGTCTTTGCCTGTTTGCTGTTTCTGTGTTAACAAAATACCAGTAAATCTTCAAATATTTTTCTTTCTATTCTCTCTTCAAATCTATTTTATGTCACTTTCATTGATCTATGGTTTTATGGTATTTGAAGGGATCTCTATGCTGACTACATAGTGGAGAGCCTGAGGCGGTGATGAACCAGACATACATGAATCACAGATCGTGGACTTTAATCCTATTATTTAAAATGCTGCTACTCGTATAGTGTTTTTGGTCGCCAATATGTGATAAGCATGGTATATTTTCTACGTGGATTGATTATTATATATTCTTAACATAATTAAAGATGACAAGAAGATTATATCTTGTATTAAATCTTACATGCCACTGAACAATTCGGAAATGATGCTTGTCTATTTTTCCACATTGTCATTTGTTACTTCTGTATCTATTGATATATGTTATTGTCAATGTATTTTTTTTCTTTTTTCTTTTTGGTCCATTGGTATATTTTGTTTTAATTTTGACATGTAATAGCTTGATATATATGTTTTGCTATTGTTTGGCATCTTTTTAAAAGATTAAATTAGAGCATAAATAAAGAGCCCCTATCATTGTATTGTCGGAATAATTAAATTTCCATATTTAGTCATTAACTACGCACCTCTAGATCTGATCGAGCCTGCAAAATTTTAGGATTTGAACAATTATTTTTTGCATATGAGCTCAACCCAACCAAAATTTCGTTTTTTTTAGGCTAAACTTTAACTTCGAATATAAATTGCAGTTTGAATTAGGGATGCATACATTTCGGTATAATTTGAAAATTTATAAATTTTTGTATTGTACTGAAATTTCAGGTATTTTAATTTTTGGTACAGTTCGATTTTTTTAAATTTCAATACAGTTCGATACGATTTTTATAAATTTCGGTACAATTCAGTTCGGTTGTTCAGTTCTTTCGGTACAGAACAATAAAATACAATCAGGTACTTTGGATAATTCAACTGTTTTAAAAAAATAAATACAAAATAAACATACACTAATAAATACAAATCAACATTCATATATATGCTAATTCTGTGGAGTACAAGTATGGTTTACCCTTCACATCCAATCAAAAAGGCTATAAACATACAAACATATGAATTCCACCCTCCCCTGTCCCTATCCCCAAAAATGTAATTATAAGAAAGAGGCTAATTACAAAGTAATATCTGCACCATCTCAAGCCTAACTTGTGATCTTTATAACCTCTTGCATTATAACCCAATCCCTTTAAGCCTATCCAACTTGGAGAGAGGGCCCAACACACTCAACAATTAGCCTTGGATTATCCCAAACACATGAAATCAAACCAGACAAAAGAAGCTCACCCAACTTTTGGTGAATGTAAAGCCCATACCACAATCAAGTCCAAGCCATGGCTAAATGTTTGTTGCTTGGGTGCTTCCAAACATCTAATATTAAGAGATGAAGGCATCAATAATCGTAAACAAATGTTGCAATGAAACTTCATTTTGTCTACGTAATTTTACAATTAAGGTATTTGACCGCGCATCTATCATTACTTTTACGACATATATAAACAGGTATTCTAGAAAAAGACATGATTAAACCTATTCATGGACTTGGTATTCGTTCGGTCCGTCTGCTTGCATGTTTTTCGAGCTTAGGAAATATATTTTTTTTTTTTAAATTAGCAGCTTGCCAAAGAAATTATAAGATCATCAACAAAAAGGAAGGGATCCACAAGACAATTGAACTTAAACTGGGTATGTATTGAACACTTGCATCAACTTAAAAAGTGCATATGGACTTTCTTTTCATATTCTAAAAAGGAAAAGTGACAAATAACTCACAACTGCAACAAGAAATGCTGCTTTCAGATTTCCACATGCTTCACAATAGGCTCTACTCATCAAGAAAGGAAACCATATGCCTCAGAAAAAGTAATATCAAATAGCATAATTAGCACTATACTGATGTTAAAAAAACTTAAATAACAATACACTAGCACGAAAGCAAGTGTTAATTTCGAAATACTGCACAAGGACATGAAACAAAAATAGGAATTTTCAGGATTAAATAGCATAATATAATGAAAACGTTCAGAGGTAGCAGAGAACATAAGAACTTGAATATAAGCACGTCTGCAAAAACATTCACTTTCACTGATGACAATATTAATTAGATAATCCATATAAGTTTTAGAAAGTAAAGAAATTGAGGGACAAAGATTTGATTATGATTTTTTAAAATTTTTTTTACGAAAATAGGATAGTTTGGAGTAAGATTGCGTCAGAAGCTCAGCTGCGGCTTCTGACGGTGGGACCCACACGGTGGGTCCCTTTTTCTTGAAGGATACCGCAGCTGTTAGCTGCGGCATCCATAGGGGCAGCAAACAAAGCTGCCCCTTTATTAATGTAAAAGGAGCAGCAGGCACTGGCCCTTGATATATATATATATATATATATATATATATATATATATATATATATATATATATATATATATATATATATATATATATATATATATATATATATATATATATATAAAGGGTTTTTTTTAAATAATAATTTAATAATAAATAATATTAATATTATTTATTAAAATAAAATAGAATTATAATAGAGATAAAATAAAGTAAGAAATATATTTATTAAATATAATAATATAATTATAATAGAATAATATTTAAATAATATACAAAATGAAACTTTATTTTTTAATTGTATAATTATAAATTTTACAAAAATATTAAAATTTTAACATTTTTCTTGTATTTTTATTTTTTATGTTTAAAGTAGGAAATTTATAGATAGTATAATATAAAAATTTTATAAGTAACTCAAACAAATAATTTAGTGCAAAAAAAATAATTAAAAAATATAAATTTTTATAGATGCATGAAACAATTAGCATACGCTATATAACAGATATTAGTATTATGATTCAATATAAAAATATTTTTGTAAAAACACATAATATAAAAAAAAAGGATTTTAATGAATCATCCACTAACACTAGCAAAGTGTAGTAACTAGCTGGCTATGCACTTTATGTTGAGTTTTAATTATGGGTTCCCCTCCTTTTATACATGCACTAAACATTTAATTCATGGACCCCATTAATTTAATTTATGAATAATTTCATGAATTTAGTCTAAAAATATATATTTTTTAAAGGAGAAATCCTTAAAATAAACTTATAGACTAAAATTTATAGTTTTTGAATCAAATGCAATTGAATTAACTTAATTTTTAAAAAAAAAATTGCAATTGAATTAACTTTGTTTATAACAAAGTGACAAACATTTTATTTCTTTTAAGTAACTGTATAGAATTATAATAATGATAAAAAAAATTATGTGTTTTTACAAAAATATTTTTATATTGAATCATGATACTAATATCTGTTATATAGCGTATGGTAATTGTTTCATGCATTTATGAAAATTTATATTTCTTAATTATTTTTTTTGCACTAAATTATTTGTTTGAGTTACTTATAAAATTTTTATATTATACTATCTATAAATTTCCTACTTTAAACATAAAAAATAAAAATACAAGAAAAATGTTAAAATTTTAATATTTTTGTAAAATTTATAATTAGACAATTAAAAAATAAAGTTTTATTTTGTATATTATTTAAATATTATTCTATTATAATTATATTATTATATTTAATAAATATATTTCTTACTTTATTTTATCTCTATTATAATTCTATTTTATTATAATAAATAATATTAATATTATTTATTATTAAATTATTATTTTAAAAAAACCCTTTATATATATATATATATATATATATATATATATATATATATATATATATATCAAGGGGCAGCAGGCGGCAGGTGTGCCTGCTGCCCCTTTTACATTAATAAAGGGGCAGCTTTGTTTGCTGCCCCTATGGATGCCGCAGCTAACAGCTGCGGCATCCTTCAAGAAAACACCGTCAGAAGCCGCAGCTGTCAGCTACGGCTTCTGACGCAACCTTACTCTCGAAATTATTGTCCAAACTACCCTATTTTCGTAAATTTTTTTTTAAAAAACCTTAATCAAATCTTTGTCCTAGAAATTGATATGTTAAAAATTTGACACTAGCTCTAGGTTTGGACCGAGATTCACCTGTAATTGGATTTGATTTCTACCTTGGATCCAGCTGGGCCGCCTCTCCATAGCGGTGTCTTTGTGGTTCTGCAATCAGCGCAAGTTTTCTTCTGCTGGTTCTCTCCTTCCGTCAATTTGCTGCTCATGTCCTCTGGCTTTGATCCCTGCACGAAAGAGATAAACAAACTTTAATTAGCTAAGATTCGAATGAAATCCTAAATTCACATATCAAATCGAAGACAAAAATAAAGCTCACTCACTTTCGCAAAATGAGATATAAAACAAACCCAGAGGCTTGAATCGAAATGGGTAATGACCAGAAATGATGATTGAGCGATGGTGATGGTAAGACAGGGGAGAGGGAGAGACGATGGGGAGACAGGGGAGAGGGAGAGGCAATGGCGAGACAAGGTAGAGGGAGAGGCAACAGGTGATGGCGAAATGGCTGGCGACAGGCGGTGGCGATGGCGAGACACAATAGAGGGAAAGGCAATTTAGGGTTTCTTTTTTTAACTGGGTTTTGATTTTCTAATAGTTAATTTTTTAATATTTTAAAAACTATCAATTCTTTATAATTCCCTCCTAAAACTCAAAATAAAAAATATTTTCCCCTAAAATTTTCCCTTTAAAAAATAATACCCCCCTCCCCCCGCTCCTCTCCTCTCCAAAACTCTAAATATACTCATATAAATACATTAATTAGTAAAATTTAATTAAATAATTAAATTATTAATTTATAACTCATTATATAATTATATTCATATAATTACAAAAATTGAATTGGTAAATTTCATTATATATAATAATTAAATATAATTATATTCTTAATTTACGTGTTCAATTATCCATATAAGTATTATGCCAAAAATATATGACTACTAGTTGAGTGATAGGGCTGTGCATCGGTCGGGTTCGGGGCAACCCGAACCGAACCCGACCAACCCGAAAACCGAAATACACCCTATATCCCAAACTGAAACGACCCTATATATTATTAGGGCTCCGAACTACTTAACCCGATAATTTTCGGGTTCCGAACCGATTAACCCGATAACCCGATCTCCCATTCCCTCTCTGCCTCTCATCATTCTCATCTCAGATCTCTCTGATTTTTCAACAAAACAAATAACAGATCCAACACAAATCCATCAAATACACACAAATCTATCACAACAAATATACATACATCGAAATCAAACACAAATCCATAAAAAAAAACATGAAATCAGATTTAGATTTGAGGAAAAGAAGAACACGAAAACGGAGAAGAAGAAAATGACGAGGACGAAGAAGGAGAAATCAAATCTTAGAGAAGAAAATGAAGTTTGAAGAAGAAGACAGATGAAGGAGAAGAGGAGAGACTAGAGAGAGAGAGAGAGAGAGAGAGAGGGATCCGGAGCCAGATCCGGATCATCAGCAATGGCAGAGAAGACGATCATCAGTGATGGCGGAGAAGACAGAGCCCAAAGGGAGAAGGTGAGATCGGGGGTGGGTGGTGTCTGGTGAGGGGCTGAGAGCTGAAGAGAGAAGGGCAGATGAAGAGGTGAGAATCGTGAGATCGTGAATGGAGAGAGAGAGAGAAAGGGAGGGGGAGGTAGAGAGTGGGAGGGGCAATTGGGGAAAGGGGAAAAATAAAAAGGGTTTATATACCCTCTTCGGTCGGGTTCGGGTTTTGAAGGTTTTAACCCGATCCGAACTATTCTGTTTTTAAAGAACCGACCCGACCCGACCCGCACAACCCTACCCGAATTGCATTTTCGATTCGGGTCCGTCGGGTTCTTCGGGTTGGGTCGGTTCTTGCACACCCCTATTGAGTGATACTAAGAGTAAATGAAGTTAATTGGTTAGTTGATTATATATCCATATAATTACATTAATTAGTAAAATTTAATTATATATAATTAAATTATTAATTTACAACTTAATTACTCATGTACATATTGTTCCAAATTAAATAATTACTAGTTGAGTGACATTAAAAGTAAATAAAATTATTCGGTAAGGTAATTATATATTCATATAATTACATGAATTGAATTTCATTATATATAATAATTGTATATAATTATATTATTAATTTACATAGTCAATTACTCATATATGTATTGTGACAAATATATATGAATACTAATTGAGTGATACTAAAAGTAAATGAAATTAATTGGTTAGGTGATTATATACCTATATAATTACATTAATTAGTAAAATTTAATTATATATAATTTAATTATTAATTTACAACTCAATTACTTATATAGATATTGTTTCAAATTAGATAAGTACTAGTTAAGTGATACTAAAAGTAAATGAAATTAATTGGTAAGGTGATTATATATTCATATAATTACATGAATTGAATTGATAAATTTCATTATATATAATAATTATATATATAATTATATTATTAATTTACATGCTTAATTACTCATATAAGTATTGTAATAAATATATATGAATACTAGTTGAGTGATACTAAGAGTAAATAAAGTTAATTGGTTAAGTGATTATATACTCATTTAATTACATTAATTAGTAAAATTTAATTATATATAATTTAATTTTTATTTTACAACTCAATTACTTATATAGATATTGTGTCAAAATATATAAATACTAGCTGAGTGATACTAAAAGTAAATGAAATTAATTAGTAAGGTGATTATATACTCGTATAATTAGATTAATTGGTAAAATTTCATTGATAAATATATAATTACATTATTAAAATATATCATCAATTACTCATATAGATATTATGGCGAAAATAGATGATTACTAATTGAGTAATGCTAAAAATAAATTAAATTATTGGTAAGGTGATTAATATTATATACTCATATATTTACATTAACTGGTAAAATTTCATTATAAATAATAACTATATATAAATACATTTTTAATTTACATACTCATATAAGAATTATGACGAAAATAGATAAATATTAGTTGAGTGATAGTAAAAGTAAATAAAATTAATTGCATATTCTTATAGATATAATAATTATTTTTATCTTATTAATAAATAAAATATCCATTTTAATTTACTAACTATTTATTATATTAATTTCGTGCATTAAAATATTTAATACAAATAATTTTGTAATAAAATTTATATAATAAATATATAATAGAAATTATAAATAATATTTATATATAAATTACTAGAATTATATATAATAATTAATAAATATTGGTTCAATTCGGTTCAGAACAGTTCGGTACAGTTTAATACGGTTCTCGATTCGGTTCCGGTATAATTCGGTTCAATTCTATAAAAAAATTTAACGGTACAATTCGGTTCGGTTGTTGTAAAAAAAGTCAACGGTACAATTCGGTTTTGAATCTTTTTTTTCGGCACTTCCATTTGGTATAGGAAGATGTAGACCCGTGTACACCCCTAGTCTAAACTCGATTTAGTAATATATTATTTTTATATTTTTTATTAATTATTTAATTTAAGGCTAAGGTGTTTTTTACCTCTTAACTATTGAAAATGGGTTGATTTTACCCTTTAATTTTTTTAAACCCATTTTGCTCTTGAAAACAGTGTTTTAGTGCGTTTTTGCCTCTGAATATAATTTTATTGTATGATTTTGCTCCTTAAAAATACGGAAAAGCCATGTGTCTAATGGCATAAACGGTGGCGAATCAGACTGGATGGCTCTCTCTTTCATCCATCTAGTTAGCAAAAAAAAAAAAATAATAACTCTCCTCTCTCATCTTCTTGGATTTTCCATGTCTTTCACGAAGAACAAGTAACAAATTGTTTTCAAATCATGAATTTCTTTTAGTGTTGATATATAGAGGTTTCGTTTTTCTTGTTTACTCTCTGCACCTCTTTGTAGAAATTGCAATTTTTTTAAAATTTTTTTGAATAAACATGAAATTGTAGAAATTAAAGATTTTGAGTTTGTAAGTTATGTCCAAAGCAAATCGGACAAGATTATGATTATGCAAATACAATGTCTACTGTTCAAATTAAAGAACAAGGAGTTCCGACCCTATTTACGAAAATCAGCCCGTTCTAATAGCAAATGACAGCCCAATTGTCAAAAAAGATGAAATAGGTCATTGTATAAGATACCCAAAAAAGTTAACTTTTTGCAATAAAACCGTAACTTTCAGATCTCAAAAAATGATCTCCATTGCTCAAAATGAAGAAATATGTGTCTTCTAATTGTCCACCAAAATTTAGCTTGATCAGAGTTTCAATGAATGTCTAATCGCTAGAAGAAGTAGGCTAGGTCAAGTCTAGAAATCCAGAAGGAGGAGGAGAGTATTTTTTTTTATTTGTATTTTTTCTATGTCATCAACGTGGTAGCCACATGTGTATCGATATGTTGAGTTCTTATTGGGCGCTGTTTCTGTTAGGCACGTGGACATTCCGTCCAGTTGAAGGGCAAAAACATACTAAAAAACTGACTTTAGAGGCAAAATGGGCTAAAAAAAAAATTAAGGGGTAAAATCACTCAATTTTCAATAGTTGAGGGGCAAAAAACACACCTTAGTCGTATAATTTAAAACATGTAAAGATGTACACAAAATAAAATTTTACAATAAATATCAAAATTTATATATTTATTAACACATTAAATCTTTTAATAATAGGAGAATTATTTTTAGTTTAAACAGTTAATAGTTCGACTATTTTTTTGTTTGGCTAGAGTTCAAATCCCACCCTTTCCATCCTAAAAATATATTTTTATAATTTTATGTAATATAATATAGCAATTTATATATTAAAGTTAACTTTTTTATATAAATATTTTTAGTAGGCTAGCACAGTCCTAGCTAGGCCCTTATTTCACTTATGTGGGCTTGGGTTGGGTTTAGACAAGGGCAAAAAATTTAAAAGTCCGGTTAGGTTTGGCCTGAACTATACCCAAGCTCAAAGATGAAAAGATCTATATATCTGTATCTAGAATTATAAGGATATCTAAAAACACTGGGATTTGAGGGGTCTACTGTCCGAAGGAAAATTCAACGATGAAAAACTTCTTATTAGATTAGAAAAAAGGCTTCAAGTCTTAAGGTTTGATTATCCAAACTTGAAAAACCCTTTTCATAATCGCCAAGACTTTTAAAGGAGCTTCCTAACTATTTGCTCTTATTAGGCTTTTAAGCCTAGACTATAATTAGTTGGTTAGCCTTTCACCAACTGGCCAGTTTTTAGTTACCAATTGAAAACTGGCCAGTTTTCATTTATCAACTTGCTAGTTCTTAAAATATAATTCTAAATCTAAATCTACCAGAATTTGGACAAATTAAGTTGATAAATGAAAACTGGCCAGTTTTCATTTATCAACTTGCTAGTTCTTAAAATATAATTCTAAATCTACCAGAATTTGGATAAATTTGGATTAGGACTTTCAAGGGTGGAAAATTACCATTGCAGTCCTTGGTTCTCTTTATAAAGGCCAACACATCTTATGTGTTGGAGGTTAGCAATTTTACATACTATTTTAGGGTTTTAGGTTATCTTTAACCTTTGAAAATCCTAAATCTCCATACTAGGAGTGAGTAACGGTATGTTCGGTTCAATAACCAATCCTAAAAAATCAAAAACCGAAATATTAGAATTTATACAAACCGAACCGAAATTATATGAAAATCGAATTAAAATCGAACCGAAATTTTCGGTCGGTTTCGTTCTGTTAACCGATAAAACAGAAAATCCAAAATTATAATAAAAAAAATTATCTAAAAATTATACAAAATTACAAATCATAAAAGTAAAATAAAAACATTCAAATTAAAAATATACATATATAATTTGAGTTCAAACCCTTTAAATTGATAAAAAAATACAAAAATAAAATTTTTTTAATGTAAAAATAGGATAAAATAACATATAATATTAAAATTTCGGCCGGTTCGATTTTCTTCGGTTTTTTCCTTTCAAAACCGAACCGAACCGAATTAACCGATTTACATATAATTTCAAAACCGAAACCAAACTGAAAAATCAAACCGAATTAAAAAGATCGGCCAGTTTGGTTTGATTTTTCGATTTTACCCGAATTTTGCTCACCCCTACTCCATACTCATTTTCACACCAAAAGTTTATTTTTCTCCAACAAACTTGAATTTTGGACTAAAAGACCCTTTACACAAGCTTGAGGTATATTTTTGAGGTTTACTCATCTCGAGGACTTTTTTTTGATTCTTTGGGCATGTAAATAATTTTATTTGCTTTCTTTTCTTTTTTGTATATATGGTGCATTTTTATTTGTTATATTCATGCGCATTTTTTATTGTTTTCCCATCAGAGTCCTCTTTTTATGAGGTTTTTGTGTTCTTTAAGTTTACTATCCTTCCATAAATATGCGAGAACTTAAAGAAATGGATTTCAAAATGCATTAAAAATCACATTTTAAATGTTTTTCATCCTTAAGTAAAACCTTTTTGTTCTTAGCATTTTCATAGTACTGTTTATAGTCAATCAAATATTCCATAAATATGAAATTAATTATTTTTTTTATCATTAATAATATTTTGATATTTATTAAGAAGGTTGAGACCTAACGATCAAATTGGACACTCATGTTACTTTAGATTGGCTAGTTTATGATTAGTCAGTTATGTATTTTTTCAAACTTAGCTTAATCTACAATGAAGCTCCAACATATCTGTAAGACCAGTTTAAATGAACTAGCCAAATTCCTTTATTGAACTGGCCAATCACTGTAAACTGGCCAGATCCCAGTTGAGCAGGTTTATTGGCCACTCAGGTATTCTTAGATTGGTAAGCTCTATCATTTTTTTGTATAAATCCATTTGCACTCATCCTTACATGTAAATTATTAATGCCATATTATGTATATTGATACTGCTTAATTATGGTATTTTCTATGTATATTGATATTGTTTATGCATTTTCATATATGTTGCTATTTTTTATATATATATATTTGATTATGTGTAATTAGATTAAAGGAGTAGGGCTTATATATATATGTGTGTGTGTGTGTGTGTCTTTGATTTATGCAATAACGATGGTTTGTCTCGAAAAGTAAATAGATTCATATGAAGAGTTTTGTATAATAGTGTAAATGATTAAAGGTTGATAAAATCATTTTCGTCATACTAAAAAGGATTTATAAACTAATAACCAATTAATTTAAATTTTTTTAGATTAAATAAAATGATTTGGTGACCAAGGTCACTTTTCAAAATATTTGTAAAAAGGACCGATGTACTAAAATTTAATTACACAAAATAAATATTATTTTAAAGTGATTGGAATTTTTCATAGCATGTCTTCATTAAATATTCGCATAAAAATGGGTCAATGTCCAAAACCCTTTATAATAAATAGTAAAATGAATCACGATCTCGGCGTTGATCCTAAATAAAACTCCCTAATAATAATTTCTTGAAGAATATTTCGAAAATAATTGTAAAATTGGGTCAAGTATCTCACTATTATGGAAAAGACTTGGGCTCTTTACACAAATATACAAAAAAAAAAAAACATAACAAAAAAAGCATACAAAATTACAAAATATTACAAAAAAATCAATTTAACCTTTTTATAACAAAATTAGCCATCAGTATTTCACAATTACCATTTAGCTTTTCTCACCCTAGCATCAAAAACATCCGTCTCCCGTTTCCTCCGAAATCTGCCCTAGCTTTTCTCATCCTAGCTTCAAAAACCTCCGATCAGTTCATCTCCCTCACATTCCATCTACATTCAGTGTCTCATCTTCATCGGTTTAAATATATTTGGACGAGATTCAGGTACTCTTCTACCTCATTTTCAATCTACATTCAGATACTCATCTACCTCATTTTCAATCTATCTTGACGAGCTTCGCGCCATATACTTTCTCATCTCCCTCAGTTTGCATCTACAGTTAGTTTTGCTCAACATTTCATTCTTTTCATGGCATTTTAAGCTTAAAATATAAGTATTATATTTGATTGTTGAAAAAATCATTTTGATTGATTTCCTTTTTGCTGGATGTTATATGATTTACAGATCATATAACAAAGAAAATGGTTCAAACTCGAAGCTCATCTCCTGCACCGAGGACGACGTCACAAATCATAAAGAAGATGAAGAAACCAATTACGGACACAGATATAGTAGTCAGAGACGATTCAAAGAGGAGAATAAACACCAAAGATTATGACACTCAAATTCGAAAAAAATCAAAGGTATGTTTGAGAATCCATTTATGTTTAATATTTATTGCATATTTTCTGTATGTCAATATGCTGGAATTTTGTATATCATTTTACACCTTTATATTTTCGATTGAAAACCACTGATTAGTGTGACGAGTGTCGACTATGTTGAGGACTCGTGACAAAAACTTAGTGCTTGGAGTCTCCACATTAATGTCAACATGAAACTGTGCTAAAATTAGTGTAACGAGTAGACACGAGTTTGACGACTCGTTACAGAAACTCATCGGTACGACTGAGCACCTCTTGACGACTGAACAATTCGTGACCTAAAGATATATTAGCTGTATATTACACCTAAACTACACGTATGCTAAACGAATACTAGATATATATTAGCTGTATACTAAACTTATATACACTTTTAATAAAATTATCTTAAATGTATATTAAACGTATAATAGACCTATACTGCACGTATTCTAGATGAATACTATATTTATATTTTGCTGGTATACTATACGTATATTACATGTATATCTGATGTATACTACACTTATACTGTGTTTATATTAAACTTATATTATGCGTATTGCTAAATTTATATTAGCAATATACTAGACGTATACTATGCTATACTATACTTATACTATCTGTATAATATATGTATATTACATCTACACTACATGTAATCAATACAAATACAATATGTGTATTAGGTGTATACTAGATGTATGATAGCTGTATATTAGATTCATGCTATAATAATTCTATATGATTACAATAAAAATATATTATACTAATATTTTCAATATACTATACACATATTGGGCTATACTTTACTTAAACTGTATGCGCATCAGATGTATATAACACTTATATTAGATATATACTACAGCTATACTACACGTATCCAATTGAATAATATATATTTATTAATCGTGTACTCTACATACAGTGTACGTCTATTAGACGTAATCTATATGTATAATAAACTTATACTGAACATATACTAGTACTATACAACACTTATAGTAGATGTATGCTATGTGTTACTGTCAAAATATTATATGAATATTAAGCTTATAGTAGACGTAAACTAGGCATATACTGGAGTTATATTAGTATGTTGTATGTATACTATTCGTATACTAGCCATATACTGGAGTTATATTATACGTATATTACACTTATACTAGACATATGCTATGCATATACTAGACTTATACTATGTGTATACTTGGTGCATATTAGCCGTATCAAATATGTACACTAGATATTTATTATAGTTATATTATACGTATACTAAATGTATACTAGGCAAATACTACAGTAATATTATTTGTATATTACATGATTATTATACTTACACCATAACCATACTAGGCAAATACTATGTGTTACTGTAAATATATTATATGAATATTAAGCTTATAGTAGACGTAAACTGGGTGCATATTGAAATTATACTTGAATACTACTTGATGTATATTGTGTTCATTTGATGTATATTCTGTGTATTAACAGGTTGGAGATTTTATTTTGAACAATGAAGATTTCCAAACCGTAAGAGTCCAACACTGCATGAATACTTCTGCAATCTCAATAATAAAGAGCAAACTGACAGAAGATCAATTGGACAAGTTCAGAAATAGTTGTTTCGGGTATTTCCTAGAACTACCTGAAATTGTTCTACACAATCAATTATTTTTTTGTATATTTCTAAGAGAAATATACAGTGATGATCAAAAAGAGTTCATTTTTATATATGATGGAGTTGATCTAAAATTTGGATTAGAAGAATTTGCACTTGTAACTGGTTTGAAGTGCAATGGTTCAAGGAAAAAGATCAACTCATCCAGGGAACAAAGTATACTTTTAAAAAAGTATTTTGGTGATTGTAGAAAGATCACAAAGAATACTATTTTTAACTGTTTCACAAAATCAAATTTTGAGAATGATGATGATGCAGTGAAGTTAGCAGTGCTTTTTTTCATTCATTGCTTTCTTCTATCTCATAACAACCACAAAGTTGTCGATGAGGACAAAATAGCATTTATAGATAGTGGTTGTTATGATGATTACCCTTGGGGGATAGACGTATTCAACCTCACTATTGGTAGCTTGAAAGGGAAATTACTCAGGAAAAGAGGGAAGGCTGATAAGAAAGAAGATAACGTGTCAATGTGTAGAATTTATGGATTTCCTTATGCCTTCCAAGTATGGTTTTATGAATGTTGCGGAGACATCTCTGAATATCTGGATGTTGAGGCAACAACAAAGATTCCAAGGATCCTTAGATGGACGGAAAAAAAAGTAATATTCAGCCATAAGGAGCTCACCAACATGCTGTTCAGTGTGCCAGCAAGAAATGTAAGTTATCTTATTAAGTTTTCATTAATTATTTCTTATAATTATTCTAATATCCATAATATTTATTTGATTTTCAAATTTATTTGAGGGAATATAAGGAATATTAATTTGAAATCTTCTATTTTTTGTTATCTTTTTTATTTTAGTTGAAATTGAAGAACATAATGCCTCATGAATCTGAATTTCAAAATCTTCCGTTGGATGGAATGTTTGAGGCAAGAGAAGGTCAAAAAATTCCTGATGTACAGTTGCTAGACAAAGATGTCTCACCTTCTCTACATCAATTTCAACCTGCGCCTGCAAATGAACATGAAGGCCAGGAATACAGCAGAAAATCTCACGAACCCAACTATGCCAAAGATATAAAGTTGGTGAAGAAAGAACTTAGAAGCCTCCGAAAATATGTAGAGTCTAGCATTGAAAAAATGCAAGACTACTTTGATGTGAATTTTCAGAAAGTTACTGACATGCTTTCAGAGCTTACTAAGAAGCTGGATACAGTAAATACCTCCCAGGTAAAAATTATAAGTTTTTTATAATTTGCATAATTACACTATTAAATATTTTATTGTTTTGTATAATTATCAAAATATTTCTGATCATTCAGCAATCACGAAATAATTTGTCCCAAGAAGATATTGAATTTAAAGAAAAGCATCATGATGATGAAGTACTAGGAGAAGATCAATACGCTGATCTGGTTAGTTTTAATGTCTCAGTTACTATTTGCATTAAAATATATATGTAAATTTTTTCAATTTGATTAATCCTAACTTGTTATTAAAAATTGTGATTAAACCAATCTGTTATCATATCTTTTATTGTTGCCAGTTTTTTGATCCCGTGGAAGAGAAAGATGAAAAAAATGTCACCTATGATTTGAAAACAAAGGATGGTACATTAGAGGATGACCCTACTGTTCAAACAGATGTTGATGGAAATAAAGAGGTATGCTTATTATTTTTCTAGCACATCTCAATTATATTTAATATTATTTCACAAAAATGATTTGTGATTTTTTTTCATAATGCACTATACTACAATTTCAGGTTAAAACAACTTCTGACGAAATCGATAGCTCCTTGTTTGATCAATTATGCGAGGCTGCTATGAACAATGTGTACCAGACAAATAAAAACGTGCGTGTCATTAATTATAAAATGACTAATTTCCATTTATATTTTAAATTCATTTTTAATATTGTCTTTGGTTTTAATTTATAAATAGGATGGTGATAATTTTGTTGTTACTGGTTGTGAGATTGTTCCATATGAACAACCATCTGATAACAAGACACCAACCGTCGAAAAACGGGAAATTAAGCCATCAATTATGGTATCGTCTCCGTATGTCACCATATTTGGTTCCAGTGAACAACAACAGAAGATCACTTTGACCAAAAGCTTTGTGAAAGGTCTAGTGCCTCTTGACAACAATATTGGGGAAGACCCTGATTTTAATTTGGTCACAATATTCAATGAGTTTGTGCACGAAGGGATGATAACCAACAATAGGTAATAAACTCTTAATCTTCTAATGCTTTGTGTATTTTAGTGTCAATTAATATTTTTTATAACCATTTTTTTCCTTACCAGGAGGAAGGTGTATACTCCAGAACATGAAATACTGAATCCGTCCTTTGATTTTGAAATAGAAGAAATCAAACAAAAGTCATGGTTCCATTACCTTTTATATGGTGGTCAACCTCTATCCTCAAGTGTATGTGTATCTGCTGAAGTTACATAATGACTTATGAATATTCATATATTCCTTTTATATGCAAAAATGTAGCATTTCTATTGTTTACTTAATGTCGCGTGTCGTAACCAAGTAGGCGACTCGTTACAGACGCTCATTGTGTCGAGTCGCCTCCATGATGCCGATCTGTAAGAAGCTAGTAAATATTGTCACGAGTCCTATATTATGTAACGAGTCGTTACAGAAGCACATGGATACGACTCTCCACATATGTAACGAGTCGTTACATAGATGCTTGATGTATACTAGTCTTATGTAATAATGAGACATGTACTAGATGTATATTAGACTTATATTATATGTATACAAGCTGAATAGTAGATATATACTAGGCATATATTCGACTGATGCTGTTCGTATATTAGACTTATCTTATTCTTATATTTGGTATATACTATACATATATTATGCATATACTAGACATTTACTAAGTGTACATTAGATGTATGTTATGCTTATATTACATGTATACTATAGCTATACTAGACATACACTATGCATATACTACACTTATACTATGTGTATACTTGATTCATATTAGCCGTATCAAATATGTACACTAGATATTTATTATACATATATTATACGTATACTAAATGTATACTAGGAAAATACTACAGTTATATTATTTGTATATTACATGTAAATTATACTTATATTATAAATATACTAGACTTATACTGTGCATATATATTAGGCATAAACTCGACTTATACTGTGTATATATTATACTTATATTATAAGTATATTACACGTATACTACCCATATTCTAGACTTATACTATGTGTATATTAGACTTATATTATACGTATATTAATCCTAAATTTGACTTGTATTTGACGTATTATATATGTATACTATGCATATACTATACTTATACTTGACGTATAAAATAATATACTATAATGAAATGTTATATGCCTTTATTCATGCACATATTCTTGATATATATTATTTCTACTGTCTGTATACTAATTTAGTTTTTTTTTTTAATGTACAACTAATTTAATACAGCATATGAATATCATCTTCTATTACTTGAGGAAAAAGGGAAAATATTCAAATGGTATCTGTTTGAACTTCACGACGACAGACAACACTTTTGACCAAGTCATTCAGAAATTTTACAAGAGATTCTTGAAAAAGGGAATGGACCTGAGCTTAGTAGAGAAGGAGGATACTATTGTTGGTTATATTGAAGGTCATTACTTGTACTGTAGCAGACCTTGGGCAGAAGTTGAACATGTATTGTTTCCTATAAATGTTACAGGGAAGTACCATTGGGTACTAGGGCATTTATCAATTTCAGAAAGAACAATATATGTTTACGATTCTCTCCGATCAGCTACATGTAAAACATCCACACTTGAGACTGTTAAAGCTTACAGTATGATGTTGCCCTTGTTCTTGCAATTTGTTGGGATATGTGAAACAAACAGTGATCCTTTCAATATTCAATACATTGATGATCTTCCAAGACAGAACAAGATGTAAGTTTTACAACAACCTTTTAAAACATATACTTCATAATTTATATTTCATGCCACATCCATTTGACCTTGAATGCATTTATGGTTATATTTTGTAGGGATTGTGGTCTATTTGTAGCATCGTTTGCAGAATATCTGATAGATGGAAAAAGAATTCCAACAGATACTTTTGATGTAGACTTACATAGATTAAGGCTATCAGTTTTGCTGTATGCACATGGACTTCAAAAGCAGCAAAATAATAGTGCAAGTGACGATGAAGCACCACCAAAAAGAAGACAACAAAAAACCATTTGTAAAAGGAAAGCTGATGTTGTTATTGACTGAATATATTGTACCTTGTAATATTGATATAACATTATTTTTGTATATAATGTAGTTATGACAAATTTCAAAATGTCTACTATAAATTCCATGTTCTACAAATACATAAAAAAATAAAATAAAACCTTCATCATACGAAAAAATTGCTCAATGAACAAAAAAATACAATTAAACAAAAAAATTGATCCTACATGAAAAATATATTGGATGACAATCTTAATATTTTGACATATATTATACTTATATTACACGTATACTAGATGTATACTACATGTATGCTATCCTATATACTACATATATACTAAATGTGTATTAGACTTGTAATATATAATAAGTATATTAAATTTATATTAGACTTACACTATATAATGTATACCGTTTTTATATTAGCTGTATTCTATATTAACTTGTACTAGAAGTAGACATGACATTTTAGCCAACAAAACATTATATCTCAACACCTTATCAACTAATAAATGAGTTAGGAATGATTTATATATGTGAATTTGAGTCATAGATTATTACAAGGTCAAAATTAACTTATAACCTAATTACTTTTAAAATCATGAATATGAAGAGAAAGACTAAGAAATAAATTAGTTTGCAAAGTTACAATATGTTGTGAAATAATTGGGTTGATAAAACCTTTTTTCTTCTCTACTCGTCACGTACGTGGCGACTCGTGACAGAAAGGATGGGTGCCGAGTCTACATCTACGAAGCGACTTAGTTCCTCTTCCCTCTTCGATTCGAGTTGAACTTCCAAAATTACCCTTTTCCAATCCCCCTTTTCAATCAACTTTTACAATTATTTAAATTATTCTGTCTTTTTCAAAGCTTTTGTCTCTTCCCCTGCCCATCCCTTTCCTTCCTTTTTTAGGGTTCAAGCTTTCTCCCGTTGCCTTTTCTTCTCAATATTCTTCACTATATTCTTCCGTCGTTTCCACCGATTCCATCAGTGTTTTTTGCCTTTTGGTTCTGTGTTTTTTTCCATCATTTTATTATTCTTCTACACCGATTCCATCAGTCCTCACTGTTAAGTTTCCCTTTTCCTTTCCATTTTAAAAACGTCATGGTGAGAACGAAAAACGCACCTTCTACAAGGCATGAAGAAGAATCACACAATGAGGAACAAAACTTTCAAGCCACCTACAAAACCCTTTTTCCCATCTTCTCAGATGAAGAAGGACTGCGGTTTCAAACTTTGATGAAAAGGGACATTATAGCATGTAAGTATTTTCCAACAACTTTGCTGGAACGTACTGGTATGCTAGACTCTGTTACAACCATGTTAAGCTCATGTGGACTACTGAAATTTGTATCGATGCATGAAAGTACATATCCAGAATTACTAGTCGAGTTTTATACTACATTAGAAGTTAATACTGAAAATTCTCGAATTCTGGAATATAGGTTGGGTGGGACAGAACATAAACTCACATACTTTTTCATGCATAAATCCTTTGGTTTTAAACAAGACGGTTTGTGTGACCCCCCTTCTGCTTTTAAGTTGAATGATTTTTGGACATTCCTTACCGATTTAGAAACACCTTATCAGCCCAAAAAGGGGAAGGCAATGTTCATTAAAGATTTGAAGTATTGGTTGTTGCACAAAATCATTGCGTGTGTTGTTTTCCACAAATCAGAAACAAATAGAGTTTCTGCACAAGAGCTATTTTTAATGTGGTGTGTCCACAATAAAAAGAAGGTTAGTTGGACATATTGGATTTTTAATCAATTACTGGCCTGTTCGACACGAAAGGATGGTCCTTTAACCCATGGACATGTTATAACAATCATTGCTAAGAATCTCAACATTAACCTTGATGATTATCATCCTGTCTTAGAATGTAGTTATCTCACCAAACAATTGTTAGTGCGTGGTGAGGTTTTTGATCCATCCTTTCGATTAATCCCTGCAAAGTCTAGATCTTGCTGGAGGTTTTTGGAACCCATTGAGAACCCTATCGAGGAGACTACTGGAGATGATTCTTCAAATTCTGATTCTCGGAATACTTCCCAGTTGCCTGCGAATGCTGGTGCGTCTTCCAGTCACAATACTCCCATTCTGGAGCAAATTTTACAGAATCAGATAGCATTGCAAAACCAGCTTACCAGTATGGCAGACCAGCTTTCTAACACAGCATATCTTAATCGTCAACTTGAACGCAGACATCGAAAGTTGGAGTACAAGATGAATCAATTTTTTGCTCTTTCAGGTCATTAGATAGAGTCTCCTCCACCATCACCTTCTGAAGATTAAGGCGTGTCCTATTGTTGGTTACAGTTCTGTTTGTTTTTATGTTTTAAAACAAGAATATATACATTACTACATGTAAATTTTTTTTAGGGGTTTTATGTTAAGCTTATGTAATTACTATAACATATATCATATCACTAAAAGCCTGTTGATCATGCTTGTATTTTTACCCCTCTGCTTAAAACAACATGAACTCAATAAGAGAATCTGACTTAAAATTATGTAGATTAAATATTCCCTTTCAAGTATATGCGCATGAATAAAGGCATATAATATTTCATTATACAAAATATTTTTATACGTCTAGTTCAATTCTAGTATATGCCTAATAAACGCATAACATAAGCCTAATATACACATAGTATAAGCCTAAGAAATATTTGGCTAGAACACGACTGATATAAGTCTAGTATATGCGTAGTACGTATACGAAAAGTATAATATAAGAACAATATGAGCTTAATATACGCATATTATAAGTCCAGTATATACATAGTATATCATTAATATACACGTAATATAAGACTAATATACACATAGTAACAGTCCAGTATATGCCTACTATATCTCTACTATACAGCTAGTATACATCTAATAAAAGTCTACAATACATCTCGTACACGACTCATATACACAGAGTGTACATGTAATATAAGTCTATTATATGCCTGGTATATATGTTTAGTACTTAGACAGAATATTCAGGTATACATATAATCTAAGTCTAATATACATGTCATATCCTAATATGCACATAGGATAAGACTAGTATATGCCTAGTATACTTCTAGTATACATATATATACATATAATATACGGCTAGTATACATCTGGAGTACACATACTATACTCCTAACAATTTTAGTATATGGATAGTATACGTCTACGATACATATAATATAAGTCCAATATGAGTTTCATATACGCATCACATACGTCCAGTATATGCATAATATACGTCTGATATACATTTAATATAGCTATAATATACGTATAGTATATGTCCACTATAATTATAGTATATGTCTAATGTACATATTATATACACATAATATAAATATACTAGACATATACTGAGCATATACTATGCAGATACTATACTTATAGTATATAGACACTAGTTATATATTGATTGTATATTATAAATATACTATATGTATACTAAACGTATACTAGGCAAATACATGTCTTATACTATGTCTATATAAGATATATTAGACTTATATTATATGTATACTAGATGTATACCACGTTTATACTATTAGAGTCGAAAAACAATCAATATTTAGCATGTGACGAATCGTCACCAATGTGACGAGTCGTGACAGAGGGCAAGCTTCACGAAACGCCACCAAAAGTGACGACTCGTGACATAGCTTTAAGCATCAATAAAAATTTGGCCAAAATAAATAACTATATATTTAGCATGTGATGACTCGTCACATATGTGACGAGTCGTGACAGAGGTCAAGCTTCACGACTCGCCACAAAAGTGACGATTCGTGACATAGCTCAACCTTAAAAGACAAGCATCAATAACTATATATTCAGCATGTGACGACTCGTCACCTCCGTGACGAGTCGTGACAGAGGGCAAGCTTCACGAATCGCCATAAAAGTGACGATTCGTGACATAGAGCAACCTTCACACAAACGTACAAGCATCAAAAACAATATGTTTACTGAATATGTCATTTCCATATAGCTGAACAAATCTAAAAAATTATCAACACTTTATATAACAAGAATTTCTAAAAGTCAATTGATTGGGTCTGAATTTAACACATTTGCTTGTACCAGATATGATTTATATAAAGAATGAAACAATCACAAAAAATGTAAAATATAAAAAGAAAAAAATTATCATCCCTATTTAGGAATCTCTCTACATGTCTTTCGATTGTGCCCATATTTCTGACATTTGCTACACCTAATTTTGATCTTTGACTCCCAACTTGCTTTGATTCTCCTCTTCTTAGGTCTTCCTGATTTGGGTTTTCCTATTGGTGGCAGTACAATTTTCTCACCAATATAACTTGGAATATTCCAATACATCTGACTATCAATAGGATGCACGACTGCTTCGTATGTTGCTAACATTGTCTCTTTTGTGTAGTAGCTTGAGCAGAACTCATAACAGTCCATATTCTTATCATTTACAACTGCTAAAGCATGTGCACATGGTAATCCATCCAATTGAAACTTGTTGCAAGTGCATGCTCTTTCTTTAAAGTTCACACTGTATGCTTTTTCTTGAACTAAGACGCTAAAAATGTCACTCGTAGATGGTATCACCTATAACACCCAACAAAATATAAAATACATTATACCCAACACCAAACAAACATAGCAGTTAATAGGCAATATAATACAGCAGCATCAAGCATAATTATCAATGGTTGTATAGTGGGCGTATATTACAAATATATTATATAAAATCTTTTTGGCAAAAAATCTTTTACTTCCTTTAATATTTTTATTTCACATTATAGTTTAAAAAAAAACATACATATGCAAACTAAAAATATATACATCTCACCACAACTACAAACCAGAAAAAAAACAGCATAGTTACATACCTATAACCAGAAAAACAGAGCATATCTAACCAACTATAAGCCGCTAACCAGGAGAACATGGCAAATCTAAACAGCTCAATTATTTAGTTAAAAAAAGATAACAAAGAAATAAGGATCAAACCTTCATTCTCATAGATGAAATAAAGTTCTTCTTCAATTGATCTTCATACTTCTTAGTTAGTTTTGTGAATGTTGAAATGGCTATATTTCTATTTGCATAATGCCATTCTTGAGTCAAATTACGCATGTACTCAATCAAGCCTGTTATTGGTAAATTTCTAGCTACTTTGATTGCAGCATTCATTGACTCCGCAATATTAGAAGTCATAGTTGAATACCTGTTATTCACTGAGTGCACCCTAGACCATTTCTCGTATCCAACGATTGAGAGATATTCAGGTATTTTACCATCAACCTTTTTCATTTCATCCATATAATAATCAAAATCCTCCTTTGTGTATGATTCAGCAGCTTTAAACAATAAATCTTTGAGTTTCTTCGAATTTTTCTTGAACTTTCTTTTCACATTATTCAATAAATGATATACACAAATGCAATGAGCAACACCGGGATATACCCTTGCAGCTGCAGTATGTATGCTTTCATGCCTATCAGAAATGATGCACATCTCATCTCTTGTCCCATATGTTTGCCTAAACTTACTAAAAAACCACTCCCAAGAAGCATCATTCTCTGAATCAACTATGCAGATTGCTAAAAGAAATATTTTCCCACCAGTATCTTGAGTTGAAGCTGTTATCAAAGTGCCCCCATATGCAGCCTTCAAAAAAGTACCATCTACAACTATAATAGGCAAGCAATATTTCCAACCTTTAATTGACGCATCTAAAGCAATGAACAGATATAAAAATGAGAAATTATCTTGAGTCTCCATATGAATTGCAGAACCAGGGTTTGTCTTTTCAAGCATATACAAATATCTAGGTAATAAAGAATATGATTCACATGGTTTACCTCTAATCATATCCATAGCTCTTTCCATTGACCTCCAAGCTTTCATATAGTTGATATTCACTCCAAGATCATTTCTCATATCACGTATTTTGTCAGCTGGTGTGTACACAGACTTTACATCCACATATTTTGATTTGATCAACCCAGCAATAATAGATGATGTAGCTTGCCTTTTACTGCTTAACCTTATGTTTAAACTGCAGGAGTGAGTACCTATGAACACTTTAATTTTAAACATCCTAGTATTCCCTTGTTTTGAAGCTTTTAATTGCCATGGACATGCCTCGTCCAAGCAACAAATATCATATCTACTCTCACATGACCTACAAACCTTGTATTGGAAATCATTCTTTATTGCATAAAGGCTAACTGCTGTTTTCAGCATATCCTTGTCTTTAAAAATCTGTCCAACCTCAATTCTTGAAACACTTGGATTTCTCATAAGTTCTACTCCATTTCCTTCTACCTCTTTGCCTCTATTATCCAGAATTTCAATAGTTTGTTTACTCACCATGCTAGCATAATTCATCATCTCCACAACAGCTTCATCCTGGTTGACAGGTTGTATAACTTCATTCATCATTAAACTTGTTCCTTCATGTTCAACTTCAATCATACCAAGCTCACATGAAACTGTTTTGAGCTTTCACCTACAATAAAAAGAATGAAAATTTATTGTCATTAAATATTATCATCACAATAATAGAATATCAATATCAGACAATTACCAGCTTCACAGACTTCCATTCTTGTAATGCATAATGGATATGATTTGAAACATTTTTCTTTGAGCTTCAAAGACAAATAGAATAGCAATGACATATCATCTTTTATTTTAAGTGGAGGATATCCATCTCCAATAGCATATTTGATGTCCAATCTGCTATTCTCAATGCCTTCATACAGCTGATTTCCTATTAAATCCACAAAATTATCAAAGCTGCACCCTGATGGAATTAGAATTCCATCAACTTTGAAATCCAGGTACTCAAATACATCACTCCATTTACCATCATATTGCATCAAAACTAGAATTCCTCCATTTTCCATCATTGCAATATCCTACAGAAATACACATATAAATCATATTTAATATATATATAAAAAATACAACTATAATCTTGCAGCATAAAAGTAACAAATTAAACCAAAAAACTTGAAATGTATAAGAATATCCAAATGCATTCAATCGTAACTACTCTGTCACCATTTTGCCGACTTGTGACATAATCTAATCATCGCAAATACAATTTACAATCACAAAACCAGAAATTAAGACTCAACTTATCAGCATGCTCAATTTGATTAATACGTAAATTTGATTAATACAATTTACAGAATGCTCAATTTGATTAATACTCAAATTTGATTCTGTCACAAGTCGATTTAGAATACTCAAATTTAGAATATATTTGAACGTTGAAAACTCATTTTGATGAACAGCTGTTGAAAACATGAATCTATGCCATCTGTAACAGTATACCAATAAAACAGAGAGTTTAAATCGAATTAAGAAGGATGACAGAGTAGAAATAGAAATGATAAAATACGACAAACTTGAAATCTATGAGAATATCAGCGGTAATTTCTGTCACAATTTGAATACTCAACGTATCAGCGGTAAATGCTCAATTTGAATACTCAAATTTGATTCTGTCACAATTCGATTTAGAATACTCAAATTTAGAATCGATGTCGAACGTTGAAAAGTCAATTAGATGAAAAGCTCTTGAAAACAAGAATCTATGCCATATGTAACAGTATAACGCCAATACTCAGAAGGTAAAAGTTGAATCCGGATTAAGAAGGATGACAGAGTATAAATATAAAAGATCAAAGAAGACAAACTTACCAGAACGTCAAACAGAGATGATCAGCCGATTCAAACAAATAAGAACGATAATAGATGGTTTCAATAGAAAAACAGAGAGATTTTCAGCTCATAATGGAAAACGATGTAGAAATTTATAAGGGAAAACATAAACTAAAGAGGAAAGAATGAAAGGTTAATCAGGGGAACGGTAATAAGGAGAAACGAGGGAAATAAGGAAGGGAAAGACATTTATGAAATATGTTTAAAAATATTGGGTATTTGTGAAAGGAATTTGAAAAAATGGCATTTTTGAAATAAAACATAAAAAACTGTCATTTGGTGTAATTTCCTCAAAAAACTAACATTGGGGGAAAGTCCAACCAATGACCTGGAAATAAGGGACAAATCTTTCAATTCTTAGATGGGCTTGAAGTCCAATTCATTTAAATAATGAACTAACATCCAATTATTACAAATAGAATGAAAAAAATCCATTTTCATAAAATTCATAACTCGGGATCACAAAAAGAGAAAGTAATTTAGGATCATTCATGCAATGAATGATGAATGCTCATATTTACTATTTTAATGCATTATGCTTTTAAATGTTGAAACCACCGAGAATGATAAAATATTAATTACAGGCATAAATGAGATTGAAATATTTGGACGTAAAATTTCACGGGTTTTAAGTCCCGGCATAATTCACTAGGCGGCGATTCTACTAAAACTGCCTCGTAGAGGGAAGTGTCCCATGATTGGTAGTTTTGAAAGAATTGACCCTTATTCATCATACTCTCTCGCGAAAAAAGTAGACCCATTTCTTTATGAAAAGTAAACCATTTTCATAAAATTCATAACTCGAGATCACAAAAAGAAAAGGTAATTTAGGATCACTCGTGCAATGAATGATGAATGCTCATATTTACTATTTTAATGCATTATGCTTTTAAATGTTGAAGCCACCGAGAATGATAAAATATTAATTACAGGCATAAATGAGATTGAAATATTTGGACGTAGAATTTCACGGGTTTTAAGTCCCGGATTCTACTAAAACTGCCTCGTAGAGAGAAGTGTCCCATGATTGGTAGTCTCGAAAGAATTGACCCTTATTCATCATACTCTCTCGCGAAAAATGTAGGCCCATTTCTTTATGAGAGTAGATACCTATTTATCCATGTCAAGAAAACTTCCAGATATCTACAATATCAATATTAAATATACCATTATTTATTTATTTATTTTTTTAAAGTATTAAATATACCATTATTTATTTATTTATTTATTAAAACATTAAATATACCATTATTTATTTATTTATTTATTAAAGTATTAAATATACCATTATTTATTTATTTATTTTTTAAAAGTATTAAATATACCATTCTTCATTTATTTATTTTTTTAAAGTATTAAATATCCCATTCTTATATGTGGTTGTTTTGGCATTTATCACCCTCTCCGCAAACCCCATCAAACCATCTGCCAATTTGAATTTTTTGGCAAATGCATATTTTGTTGAACCTGCTTGCAATCTCGTTTTTCTATTTCCCACCGATGAGCCTAAAATAATACATCATTCACAGGCCCTTCTGCCATTGCTGATTGGTAACGCTTACATGCTCTTGAAGAGATAAGTGCAGAGAATACTTAACGATGGAAATCAATGCCTCATAAACCATATATGGACTTGGGATTTCATGACAAGAAGAAGAATAATTTTGGAAAGCATACATTTTATTCATAGACGAGAGGAAGAATTGTAAACTAATTTTTGCCTCAAAGACAAGCAAGGGTGTTCAAACTTAGATTGAGTTACAACTGGGTTTTAATCTAATCCATTACAAATCTTAAATGGATATAACTCAATTTAATCCAGCTGAATTATAAGGCAATCTGAATTATAAGGTATTATAATCCATTGGTTGCATTATGAATTTATGATTGAATTATATGAATGGTATATATATTGAATTATGAAAATGTAATTTATAAATTCTTCATACTTATATATATATTTTTTTGGTAACAAAGGAAAGCAAAAAGCCATAAACAAAACAAAAAGAAGCTAACTAAACAGCATGAACACGTCTAGTCCTACCATTTCCAATCAAAATCCTTCTGAATCATCTTTCTAACCCTCTCATCCGGAACACCAATCTCATCGATACCCAACTCATGCTTCAAAGCAGAGTTAGCCAATTCAGCCACAAAATTGCTCTCTCTAAACACATGGACAATGTGCAACTCCCAATCTCTATTCATAAAATCTCTACAAGCTTGAATGAGATTCCGATAAACACCATGATACTCATCAGCTTGTTTAAACCATCTCACCACAAGCAAGGAATCACTCTCCACAATAACCTTCCGAAAAGCCTGCTTCCAAACTAAATTCAAACCTTGCAGGAGGGCCCAGAGTTCAGCTCCAATAACACTACTAAACCCAATATTAATGGTAAACCCCTTGCTGTCCCGAATAATACCTTCACCCTGTCCCGCGACTACCTTTACAGCAACCATCAACATTTACTTTAACCCAATCAATCGGCGGCCTTTCCCATTTAACAAGCTTATTCTTAAAAATCGCCGCCTTGAAAAGGGCTTGCTTATTCTTAGTAAAAGCATCCCGAACTTGAGCACAGTAATTATTCAGAAAAGGAATCTTCAATGCCACCGGCATGCAAGCATCACGCAAAAATTCATTACATCTCCATTTCCAAATCTACCACAAACTAGTCGCAAATCTCTCCTTCTAACCGAAAAAACCCTTGCACTTCTTCACCTCAATTAAATTCAATAACAGCCATTCCAAAGAACCTTGAGGCCTTTGAAAATCAATAAAAAAGAACGGAACAATTGAATGCCACATTAGATTAGAAGCAGAACAATCTCTAAAAATATGAAGAAGATTTTCTTCCTTACCAGGACAAAGATGACAAAAAGGATTACCTGTAAATCCTCTCTTCATACTTTCAATATTACTCATGACTTTACCATGCTCAAGAAGCCACAGAAAAGATTTAATACGTTGAGGTACATTCAAGCACTAAATAGCCCTCCATAAATTCTGACTTCTGGTACTAGCATTCTGCTGCATATCAAAAGCAGACTTAACGGTGAAAATCCCACTAACTGATGGGTACCAACTCAAGCCATCATCTGCATTATCATTAGAACGAACAAAAATAGCAGCCAAACTCAAAAGAACATGGGACGAAAGAAGAACTTGAAGTCTATCCCAGTCCCAACTGAAGCCAGGCTTTTAGTAGCTAGCAACAGACCGAAACTTTACCGTAGGAGAGATCGGACACAAAGCATAAAAAATTAACGGCTTATCACACAACCATAAATCAATCCAAAAATGAGTATCTCTCTCATTGCCAATCCGTCTTCTAGTACCTTGAACGAGCAGATTAAAAGCTTTAACAATGCATCTCCACACAGAAGAAGCCCTACCATGATTCTTGATGCCATTAATAGACTTGTCAGTACCCAAATACTTCACACTCAACACCTTAGCCCACAACTGGTCTTTCTCCTTAAACATTCGCCACCCCAACATAGCAAGAAAAGCGAGATTATTCTGAACTAAACTTCAAATCCCGAGCCCACCACAATTAGAAGGAGTCGTAACTGTAGACCCACGGACCAAGCTAGTCGCCCCTACTAATAGCTTTTCCTCCACCCTACAGAAAATGACGAACAACTCTTTTGATTTCATCACACACTGAAACTGGAATATTTAATGTCTGCATAGCATAACGCGGCATCGTCATCAAAACTGACTTAGCAAGAACAATTCTACCCTCTAAAGACAAAGTCTTGGACTTCCATCCCGCAAGATGATTATAAACTCTATCCAAAATGTGTTGGAAAGAAACTGAAGATAGGCGACCATAGATGCATTGAACCCCAAAATAATGCCCTAAGTAGGGTTGTGCAAAACCGATTCGAATGGATTTTGGTCTATTTGGTTCGATTTCTTCGATTTTCGGTTTGTTCGGTTCTAAACCGAAATTAAACTTCGGTTATTTCGGTTCGGTTTTTAAAATTGTAAAACTGAAAGAACCGAACCGACCAAAGTTTTTCAAACTCACAATTTTGCATATATATATATATATATATAACCTAAATCTAAATATACATTATAGTTATATTTATTTACATATATTTTTTTTAATTGAAGTACATTAAATATATTATTAATAAGAACTTATGTTGTATTTATTTTTAATGTATTTTTTTAGTGTAATTTTGCTAATTTATTAGGAAAATAATATGAAAAATTTATATATATATTTTTTAGTTATTTTAAATGGTTTTATTTTATTGAATATAAGTTAATTTAATTTATGAATCCATATAAGTTAAAATTTTTTTAAAAAAATCTATATTTGTGAAGAACCGATTGGACCGAACCGAACTGATCAAAATTATTTCGGTTTATTCGGTTTCGGTTCTAAAAATTTCGGTCCGCGGTTCGGTTCTAAAAATTCATCAAATTTGGTTTTCGGTTTGTTCGGTTTGGTCCAAAATCGAACCGAACTGACCATTTGCACACCCCTAGCCCTAAGTCCATCACCAGCAGAATACCAGACATGTCAAAATTCTCAGCAACCTCTTAAGTCATATTTTTAGAAACATAAAGGCTAGATTTTGAAAAATTAATGTGTTGGCCAGAAGCTTCACAAAACCTCTTCAAGCATTCCAAGATAATCAATATTTGGTCAGAATCACCTTCACCAAATAGCTCCATATCATCTGCAAAAAGCAAATAAGAAATAACCAGTCTTGTTCTAGAAAGTTTAAACGGTCTCCACTGCTTCTTATTCACATGCTCGCTAATCATCTGCAAAAGGCGTTCAACACACATCACAAATAAGTACGGACAGATACGATGCCCTGCTGAACTCCATATTTAGGAGAGAAATACTGTGATTTAGAACCATTCCAGAGAACTTACAAAGAGGCGGTCTCCACACACATCATAACATTCCTAACCCAAGTACTACTCAAACCAACATCCTTAAGCGTGTCCTTGAGAAAATCCCAAGAGACCCGATCATAAGCTTTTTCGAGATCAATTTTGATAGCTATAAAGCCTTTCTCAGTTCTCTTATTATGCATAGTATGAATACCCTCTTGAAATATAACTATAATATGAACAGTCTGCCGACCAGGAACAAAACTACACAGAGTTGGGGCAATAATGTCAGGTAGAATTGGCTTTAAGCGATTAGTTAAAGTCTTTATGATAGCCTTATAAATCACATTGCAAAGACTAATGGGCCCGAATTGCTTCAAAATCTCGGGATTAGGAACTTTCGGGATCAAAACCAACATCATCTTATTCAAAGAACTATGAAGAGGACCTCCATTCAAAAAATCTAACACAATCTTGCTAATCGAAGGCCCTACAATTGCCCACATCTTCTAGTAAAAAATAGTAGGGAAACCATTAGGTCTTGGCGACTTATAAAGATCCATGTCAAAGAAAGCACTTTTAACTTCTTCATGAGAGAAAGGCATAGTGATGCGTGCACAGGGGGGCCAACCCATCATAGCAATTTTACACGGGCCAAATTGTGAAAATCATGGAAAGTCAAGAGAGATTGGGGCCAAATGGCATCAATGCCAATCCAATGGGGCCGAATGCACAAAATGGACTTCAATTATATTTGTCATGTGCAAGTCATGTGACGCATGAAGCATGTGCTTAATTAATGGACTTAAGGGCTATTTTGGTTTGAGCTTTTTATTGGAGCCTTAACTAATGTTTTAATCAAGACTGTATGATTTTAATAAGGCTTAAAACATGCGGGCTTTGTTTATTATGGTCAGATTAGGTTTATTTCATGTTATAAAACTTAAATTGTTATTTTGGGCTTAATTAGTGGTTTAGGCCAACATTGGGATTAAGTAGCTTTTAAGTTGAGTTAAATGTAATAAGTTTATCTTAGATTTAATGGGCTGGATGAAATTTGAAGTAAGCCCATTCATTTGGTCTTGTTTTTTACTATTTCAAGTAGGAAAAGGCCTAATTTCCATTCCTAACTTACATGGGAATTTGACCTACTTTTCTAATTAGGGTTTAGGTTATTTAAGAGGCTATAAATACCTCATAATAAGCATTGTAATTGAGACTTTGAAAATTGAAATTATTTCTTTGGTTTTGCCGAATTCTTAAGGGATAGAGCTTATTGCTTGTCTTTTTCTATTGCATTAAGAATAAATTCTTATCAAGGTAATTACTTTGTGGCGAATTCTATTATTGTTTTTAAATCAACTTTATTATATGCATTTTCATTCACATAGTTGATTGGGATTCATTAGGGTTGGGGGTTTGTTCTTGTTCATGTTCATGCCAAAGTGTGTGTTTTAGGGGTTTCAGGTTCTTTAGCCTTGGGGTTCTGCATCATATAGTCAAATGATCAATCTGCCAATCTAGAAGCCCAGGAAAAAAACCTTTTGGAAAATCATTGCAATTCCCCTCCATTCCCCTTCTTGAGAAAAGATTTTCAAAATAAGCACACGCATTATATTTAAGAGTCTCCTGGTTCCATATCCAAGTACCATTATCCTTGATAACTTCAATATAGTGTTTAGTTTTCATAGTGTTTTTATATGATTTTAGGTGTTTAGTTGTGTTTTTGTGTTAGGTTTTGTTTCCTTTAGGTTGATTTTACTAATTTTAGTCAAATTGGAATTTTGATGCATTATAGATAGTTTTTGATTGATTTTTATGACACTTTGCAGGTGAGGTTCTAGTTACATCACGGTCACAATGAAATTCATTGTGACCGTGATATGAAGAGAAGTGGGAGTCAGGAGCTGGCCTAGATGGGTCACGGTCACAATGGATTTCATTGTGACCGTGACATCGTGAACGATTGGGCAGAATGCAAGTAGGAGGTATGTCACGGTGACAATCAATTCCATTGTGACCGTGACATAAAAATCCTCAAGGCAGAATCAAAGAAGCACATACATCACGGTCACAATGGATTTCATTGTGACCGTGACATAGCTAAATCCTGGACAGAAGCAAACTTCGAAGACCTCACGGTGACAATGAATTTCATTGTCACCGTGACCCATTTCCTGTGCGTAAACAGATTTGAAATTTTAGACTGAACACGGTGACAATGAATTTCATTGTCACCGTGACCCATCTGGAACTATAAAAACGAACTTTTCTATTTGGCTAGGGTTCTGATTTTTTTAGTTAGTTTTTGTTATTAGTTTTTGTAGCTGAGATTTTGAGAGATATTCTTCGGTCCTAAACTTCAATTTTCGTTCTTGTTTTTGATTTTCGATTAGTAATTGAGATTAAATTGCTTTAGTTTCATAGTTAAATTTCAAGAGTTTTGCTAGTTCTTAGTTTTTTTCCAGAATTTTAGTTATTTTCTCCATTGAAGATTTGAAGAAAGAGATCGAAGATCGAGCAATTCAACCGGGATTTTCTCAATGAATTTCAGGGTTTATTCTTTCTTTTACTCTTTTGATTTTGTAATGGATTGTGAGTAGTCGTTTAGTTGTTCGGGGGATCTCTGAATCTCCTATATCTAAGATGTGAATTATGAACATCTATTGAGTTTATGTATGAAAGATTGGTTTATTTTGCTGGTGTTTATTGCTTGTTTATGGATTTTAGTTTTTCAGTTCAGTTTCCAATTGTGATGAATGATTTATTTCATATGTCTATGTTGGTGAATGAATTTGTTAATTGGATGCCATGAATGTATTTTATTCTCAGAATTTTCTGTCATGTTTGCTGTGGTGTTTAGACTACTCCGGAATGGGAATCTAAATGAACAGGATTTTATGATTTAAGATTTGAGTGATGAGCGAAATAATGAGGTTTTGGGATGTTTGACTCCGGAATGGGAAAGCAAACCGAACCTAGAATTTTAGACCCGTGATTAGGCTAGTTGTATGACTTGCTCCGGAATGGGACTTTATGCAATTAGAGTAGCTTGCTCCGGAATGGGACGCTTGGGTTAAGAGGGTTATCCCGATTTCTTTCATATAAGAGTCATAGATTGATTTTATTCATATTTGGGTAAGGGGTGGATGAGTGAACTTGAACAACGCTTTTATAATTTGATATCTTTTCTCGTTTTTATTTACTTTTATCTTTGTTAGTTTTAATGTCATCTTAATTTGTTTTTGCTTAATCATTACAGCAGTCGATTAATTTATCAGTTTTAGTTTAGTTAATTTAATCAATTCAATTAATTGGGAATTCTTTAGCATACATTCAATTTTCATAACTTGCGTGTTCAGTCCCTTGGGTACGATAACTCAGAGTCATAATTTTACTCCATTATATTACTTGTCGATTCAGTACACTTGCTGAGGTCGTGTCAAGTTTTTGGCGCCGTTGCCGGGGACTGGCGTTATTTTAAGTCTTGATTATTATTTGTGTGTGTTTTTATTTTTTTTTATTTTATTTTATCTTATTTTTATTTATTCTTTATTCTTTTCAGGTGGTTGTTGAAGGTGTATGAGCAGAAGAAGACAAGAACAAATATCACCTTACGATCCTGAAATCGAGAGGACTTTGCACCAACAATTAAGAGCCAACAGGATTAATAACATGGAAGAAAATCCGCTTCCTATTGGTGAAATTCCTCCTGGAAATGAACAAGTGCTGAGGGCACAAAACCAGAATCCGGGGCATAATAGAGAAGAGATCACTAGGCAGAGGACAATTAGGGACTATGCGGTGCCTAGATGGAATGAAGATAATAGGACAATTGTGCTGCCCAGGGGAGTGCAATTTGAACTTAAACCAGCCACCATCGGTATGGTACAGCGAAATCAGTTTTCGGGTGCAGATGTCGAAGATCCTGCACAACATTTGGACATTTTCTTAGAGGTCAGTGATACGGTTCAAATTCCTGGAGTGTCATCTGACGCGGTAAGATTAAAGCTGTTCCCTTTTACATTGATTGGAAAAGCTCGTGAATGGCTGCAAATGCTACCTAGACAGTCAATTAGATCTTGGGATCAGTTGTAAGAAAAATTTTTGATGAGATTCTTCCCTCCCACAAAGACTGCGAACATCAGAAATAGTATATTAGGCTTTAGTCAGATGAGTGAGGAGCCCTTTCATGAAGCATGGGAAAGGTTTAGAAGATTGTTGAGAAGCTGTCCACACCATGAGATAGCAATTTACCATTTGATGACCACTTTTTATTCTGGGGTTACACCACAGACAAGATCCTTATTAGATGCTTCATCAGGAGGGTCATTTATGAATAGGTTACCAGAGGAAGCTTTTCAATTACTGGATGAAATGGCAGCTAATGATGCTCAATGGTCTAATCCTAGAGCAGTTCCGAGAAGACAGGGGATACATGCTGTGGATGAGGTATCGATGCTGAAGGCACAGATGGAATCTATGAGGAAGGAGATGAGTAGTTTAAACGTGCAGAATGTAGCTGCTGTGGGCCAAGAGAGTGGATGGTATGAACAGGAGCAAGGTGGGCAAGAAAGTGGAGGATCAATGGGTGATGTCAATGCTGTGGGAGATTTCAGAAGGAATGACCCTTACAGTAACACTTATAACCCGGGATGGAGAAATCATCCAAATTTCTCCTGGAAAGATGGAATTCCAAATGCTTCATCCTCTAATCCGCAAGTAAGAGCTCCCTTTAACCAAAACATCCATCAAAACCACGGGCAGCCATATCAACCACCATATCCACCTCCTCAGAACCAAGGGCAGCAGTACCACCCACCGGGTTATCAACCCAGGCCACCTGTTCAAGAGAGAAAGCCAAATCTGGAAGACATGTTGGCTACATTCATTAACAGTCAACAGCAGTTTATGAATAACCAACAGCAATTCATGGTAAATCAAGAATCTAGATGGAAGTCTCAAGAGCAGTAGAACCGGAACCAGGATGCCTCCATAAGAAATTTGGAAACTCAAGTGGGACAGCTTACAAATTCTGTGTCCCAGAGGCAACCAGGAACATTTCCTTCAAATGTAGACCGAAATCCAAAAGAGGAGGCTAAGGCAATTACACTGAGGAGTGGTAAGGAAGTGGAACCGAAAGTTGATCAAGGTAAAAATCTTTTATCAGAAAAGGAGGAGCCGACACGGACGGTAAGTAACTCTAACTCTAAGTTAGAAGTTAAAGAAAATGCTCCTAAAAGTGACAAGGGAAAGAGTATAGTGAATTCTAAGATAGAGGATCTTGATATTAATAAACTGCCATTTCCTGCTATTGCTAGACAGGAAAAGAAAAATGAGCAAAAAGCTAGGTTTCTAGAGATGTTTAAGAAACTGCACATAAATTTACCATTTGCTGAAGCTTTAGCTCATATGCCTAACTATGCTAAATTCATGAAAGAACTCTGTTCTAATAAAAAGAAATTAGAAGGGCATGAGACTGTACAACTAACAGAAAGTTGCAGTGCTATTATTATGAACAAGATTCCTGAGAAACTGGAAGATCCAGGTAGCTTTACTCTTCCTTGTGTTATTGGTGAAGATTTTTACGGTAATGCTTTATGTGATCTAGGTGCAAGCATAAACTTAATGCCTTATTCGATATGCAGGAAGCTGAATCTTGGAGAGCTTAGGGAGACAGGAATGCGACTCCAACTAGCAGACAGGTCCGTGAGGAGACCAAAGGGAGTGATTGAGGATCTGCTAGTGAAGGTGGGAAAATTTATTTTTCCAGTGGATTTTGTGGTAATGGAGATGGAAGAAGACCACAAGGTGCCATTGATTGTGGGGAGGCCATTTTTAAATACCGCCAAGGCGTTGATAGACGTTAATGGTCAAACGGTTACCCTAAGGTTTAATGATGAGGAGTTGGTGGTAGATATGAACAAGGCTCAAAAATACCCATCTGGTGATGTGAAAGAGTCTATATATTTTGTGGATGTAATAGATGATTGTGTGGAGGAAATGCAAGAAAAAGAATTGGGAGCTGATTCAGAAAATAAGTATCTATTACATTCAGTGGAGGGAGAAGAATGTGAAGAAGAGATGAGGGGACAAGAGATAGCAAGTGTGGAGATAGAAGACAAAAAGGAGAAAATTGATCCTAAAGAGGGGGATGCAAATACTGAACTTAAACCTCTTCCCTCTCACTTGAAGTATGTGTTTTTAGAAAATGAGAGTAAACCAGTAATCATTTCTTCTTTGTTGTCAGGTGCAGAAGAGACGATGCTGCTAGAGGTGCTGAAAAAGCACAAAGGAGCCATTGGCTGGAAGACCTCAGATTTGAGGGGAATTGACCCAAGCTACTGTACACATAGGATCCCAATGGAGGAGGAGTGCAAGCCGGTAGCTTAGCCTCAACGGCGACTCAATCCAGTTATGCAAGAGGTAGTAAAGAAGGAGGTACTTAAACTCCTAGACTCAGGTATTATCTACCCTATCTCTGACAGTAAGTGGGTAAGTCCTGTGCAATGTGTGCCTAAAAAGGGGGGAATGACAGTGGTAAAGAATGAACTAGATGAGTTAATTCCAACTCGTACAGTTACGGGTTGGAGAGTCTGCATTGATTTCAGACGGTTAAATAATGCCACTAGGAAGGACCATTTTCCTTTGCCTTTTATTGACCAAATGTTAGAGAGGTTAGCGGGTAATAGGTTTTACTGTTTTTTAGATGGGTATTCGGGATATATGCAGATTCCAATAGACCCTGAGGATCAGGAGAAAACAACCTTTACCTGCCCATATGGCACATTTGCATATCGGAGAATGCCTTTTGGGTTATGTAATGCACCGGCTACGTTTCAGCGGTGCATGATGGCCATTTTCCATGATTTTATAGAAAAATTTATGGAAGTATTCATGGATGATTTCACCATATATGGGGTTGATTTTGAGAGCTGTTTACAGCATCTTGATCTAGTACTAGGGAGGTGTGAAAAGACTAACCTGGTATTGAATTGGGAAAAATGCCATTTTATGGTAAGAGAGGGCATAGTGCTAGGACATAAAATTTCAGAGAATGGGATAGAGGTAGATAAGGCCAAAGTTGAAGTAATTGAAAAATTACCACCTCCGACAAATGTTAAGGGCATAAGAAGTTTTTTAGGACATGCAGGGTTTTACAGGCGTTTTATTAAAGATTTTTCAAAAATTGCAAAACCCTTGTCTAATTTACTTATGAAAGATGCTCCTTTTGTTTTTGACAGTGCATGTATGTTAGCATTTGAAACTTTAAAGAAACGACTTATTTCAGCTCCGGTGATTATATCTCCAGATTGGAATTTGCCGTTCGAACTAATGTGTGATGCTAGTGACTTTGCAATAGGGGCAGTGCTTGGACAACGAAGAGATAAGATTTTTTATGCCATATATTATGCTAGTCACACTTTGACAGGAGCACAGGTAAATTACACCACCACAGAGAAAGAACTTCTCGCGATAGTGTATGCGTTTGAAAAGTTCAGGCCGTATTTGCTGGGTGCAAAAGTGGTGGTGTGGTCGGATCATACAGCCTTGAGGCATTTATTCGCAAAGAAGGAATCAAAACCGAGGCTGATTCGATGGGTGCTTTTGTTGCAGGAATTCGATTTGCAAATTAAGGATAAGAAGGGCGCTGAGAATTTTGTGGCAGATCATCTGTCCCGATTGGAAAATGATCGTATTGAAAAAGGGGAAATTTTAGATTTATTTCCCGATGAGCATATTTGTGCTGTATTTTCCTGTGAAAATTCTGTACCTTGGTTTGCTAATATCGCTAATTTTCTTGCAGGGGGCTTTATGCCAAAGGATTTTACATGGCAGCAAAAGAAGAAATTGCGGGCGGATGCGAGACACTACATATGGGATGATCCCTACCTTTTCAAACTATGCGCTGACCAAGTGTTAAGACGGTGTATCTCAGATGCGGAGACCAGTGCAATCATCACAGCTTGTCACAGTGGAGAAGCTGGTGGACATCATGGGCCGAATAGAACGGTAATGAAAATTCTGTCTTCTGGTTTTTATTGGCCAACAATGTTTAAAGATGTCCAATATTATGTGAAAAGTTGTGATAGATGCCAAAGAGTAGGAAATATATCCAAACGTGATGAGATGCCCTTAACAAATGTGCTTGAGGTTGAATTATTCGATGTTTGGGGAATAGATTTCATGGGACCTTTTCCGGTTTCATACGGGTTTGAATATATTCTGGTAGCAGTGGATTATGTTAGTAAATGGGTCGAAGCTGTAGCTACTAGGACTTGTGATGCACGAATTGTGTTAGAATTTTTAAGAAAAAATATTTTTACCCGTTATGGAGCTCCTAGAGCCATTATAAGCGATGGTGGTAAACATTTTGTTAATCACCAATTCAATGCTTTATTAAAGAAATTTGGCGTTAGGCATAAAGTCACAACCCCATATCATGCTCAGGCTAATGGTCAAGTAGAAGTGTCAAATAGGGAATTAAAGGCCATTTTAGAAAAAACGGTAAATTCCTCTAGGAAAGATTGGTACCTTAGGTTAGACGAAGCTTTATGGGCCTATAGGACTGCTTTCAAGATGCCAATAGGGATGTCCCCCTTTAGGCTGGTTTATGGGAAGTCCTGTCATCTTCCGGTGGAATTAGAACATAAAGCCTATTGGGCTACGAAATTTCTAAATTTTGACCTTGAGAATGCAGGAAAGTGCAGGTCTTTGCAGCTGAATGAACTTGAGGAGCACCGATTCTGGGCTTATGATCATGCCACCAAATACAAGGACATCACCAAGAAGCGGCATGATCGGAAGTTAGTTCGGAAGGAAGTTGTGCCTGGGATGCATGTACTTCTTTATGACAGTAGGCTGCGATTATTCCCTGGTAAGTTGAAGTCGAGGTGGAAGGGACCATATCAAGTAGTGGCTGTGAACAAGTTTGGAGTGGTCACGCTGAAACACCCGAGGGGTGAGACAGAATTCAAGGTAAATGGACATCGTGTGAAGCCTTATTTTACATCTTCGTTTGATAATGCTTCCACGATCGTCACTCTTATAGATCCTTGACGGTTTTAAAAGTCCAGCTGCGGACTTGTGAAATGCAGAACTACTTTTTATCTTCATTTATCTGTATCATTTAATGGTATTTTGTCTAGGAAGTTAATCTTGTTTCATTTTGTAAATTTTAGGTTTAGAAGAGAAATTATGTTTTGTTGGAAAAGATTCAAAACATTTGTATCAAGAGATTTGGAGAAATTGATGAATGTGTGCAAGTGTGCAGGTGGACACGGTCACAATGAAATTCATTGTGACCGTGATCAAAGGAGGATGCATTCTGGATTCTGGTTGATGCACATGTCACGGTCACAATGAAACTCATTGTGACCGTGACCATCAGGTAAGTTACATTCTGTTTTGAGGAGTGCACATGTCACGGTGACAATGAATTTCATTGTCACCGTGAGGTAGAGTGAGTGACATTCTGTTTTCAAACTGGGTTATGTCACGGTCACAATGAATTCCATTGTGACCGTGACATATTGCACATTCGATTCTGTTTTCCAATTTGGTAATGTCACGGTGACAATGGATTTCATTGTCACCGTGACCCCATGGCGGTTCAATTTTGGAATGCAAATTTTTTTATGTGTCACGGTCACAATGAAATTCATTGTGACCGTGACCAACGAAAGGAAGTTTTAAAAAAAACCCAAGTTTTCTATTTGTTCTTTCTCACTTTCTCACACCTCTTTCACTCTCACGAGCACGATTTATTTTTCTCTGCATTCCGTGTGTATCTTTTCTCTCTTTAGACCATCACTCCGGATTTCCTCCAACAAGTAAGTAGTTTTCTCTTCCTTTTTGATTTTATTTCAATTCATTTATTTGTTTTTTTTCTTCCTCCCTGCGTTCCCTGTTTACATTGATTTCTATGCCTGTGAATGAGGCGATTCCTGTGCTGATGTTTATTGTTTTTCTTCTTGGATGATTTTCGATTCAAGCTGTGCATCCCATAAATTCGTACTTCCCCATTTCAATTTGTTTTTTTTTATTAAGAACGAGTTAGGTTGGGTTGTTAGGGCAAGTGTGTATATATGATCTAAATTGAATTTTTTTTCAAATTCTTGGTTCATAATGGAAATTGCTGGTTTTTAATGGTTTAATTTGTATTGTAATGCCTGATTGTTGACATTGTGGGTTGTTAGTATGACCTTTGAGCTTTCATTTACTCAGTAACTTATCGGCATACCAGGTGTTCGACTAAATTTCTTAATGAATGATTTTCTTATTTTTCCAATCCCTGCCAATTTGCAATGCCAAGATTCTTTCGCAATAATGTTCAAATGAGTGTGTTGTTTCTCATTTATCAATTTTGCCTTTTGACAGTAGCTCGAATTCTTTTAACCTTTAATTGCATTTTGTGGGTTTAAGACTGCACTTGCTCACATCTCTTGCTGGATTATGCTTCTGTCATTTGAATTCTTCCTGCATTATTGCATCTTTTATGTTATTCAATTGGAATTAAGAGATTGCCCCAAGTTAGAATAAACTTGCCCTTCTGCTGTATTTTCCAAATCCATTGCTGTTGATGCCATCTCATGCTATTGAACTTGACTTTTTCCATTTCGTGCAGTGGCTCCGAAACGAAAAAGCTCCGCTCTCGCTTCGAGCTCTGGCAGCCAACCCCCCAGCCTGGATTCTGTAGACATTTCAAAGGTGCCAACCTGGGTTCCAGCTGCTAAGAAGGTTCCATATGCCAGGTTCACCAAATGCTCGTTCATCCCAACGAGCTATTTGGATTTTGGATTGCTAGAGAAAATTGGCATAAAAAATGAAGTCCAACAACTTATCACCCAAATTGGCTGGGAGCGGGTGTTTATGCTCAATGAGAAAGTCTACCCCACCTTGACAAGGGATTTTGTGTCCACTGTCACGTGTAGACCAGGCCGCAATCTCATCACGGATCCAGGTTCTGTTTCATTTTTCTTGGACTCGATTGAGTATAACCTAACCTTCCATGAATTTTCAGAATATCTTGGATTTCCACATTTGGTTCCGGATTGGTATGAGGATTACACTAAAGATGGCGCGTGGGCAATCATTCGAGATACTGTGACTGCCACACAGTATGTCTCAGGAAAAATGAAGGCCCATCATCTGAACAGTCACATTTTGTGGATCCTCCACAGATTTTTTCTTTATCTCTGCTCAGCCATGCCGATTCAGCGGGCCAAGTGAACTTGCCGGAAGCCCTGTTTCTTGCGTGCATGATCCAGGGTGTCCGAATAAATGGCGCCACTCATTTCTGGCACAAACTGGAGGAGATGCAATGGAAGTCTAAGAAAGTGACAAAAATTGCACTGGAAGGATTTGTAACCGCCATTGCCAAGCGCGTCCGCCATCCATTAAAAAATACAAATCACTGCCTTCTGTTGCCACCATCGATCAGAAAATGCTCATCAACATGAAGGTACTCGTGAAGGATGTGACAATGGCCGATGGTTTTCGGTTGTCCACTAGGGAGGAGTATTTACATGGAGTTGAGCGAGGTTTGGGCGGTTTACCACATGAGCAGGAGGACGATCCAGAGGCACACGCTCCCCCAGCCCCCGAGCCCCAGCCGTTATCTTCAGCACATTATGACGCGCTTATGGAGCGGATGGATAGTATTTCCGCCACCCAGACTGAGCTCCGATCTCAGATGGAGCAAGTGCTCTATGGCCTGGCGTCTTTGACGTCCAGATTTGATGCACATTTCCCCCCACCGCCACCATCATTCGATCTATGATCAGGGAGAACCCTTATCTTTTGTTTTGACTTTTGTTTATTTTATTTTTATTTTTCTTTTTGATCTGTAATATTATTACTTGCTGGGGACAGCAAGTTTTTTATGTGGGGGGTAGGAGACATTAATTTTGCATTATACATGTAATTAACAGTCATTCCATTGATGTATGATACATGGTTAGTTCTGTTTTAGTTTATTTGCACTTTATTATGGTTGCCTAAATATCCTTATCTTAGTTTAGCTTAACCTCAGTTATTCCTGTTGTGAATGTTTTGAACTTTAATTGGAGAATAGTATATCTTAAAAACTAATCTTGGCAAACGAGTAGTTGGAAGTTTTAGAAGCAAATAGAATCTCAATCGGTTATATATCTTGTGATTTCAAATCTTTTATGCACTATAGGCTTGTTTGTAAAAATTGAAAAAAATCCAGTGCGTAAGAGTTTTTGAGTGAAGGAATGGTAGGATAATTAGAACCTTCCTCATCACCCTTCGAAATATGATAATAACTGAAACAAGTTTAGGACATGATTAAGGCAATTTGTTCTTTGACAGCCACTTTTAAACAGCTTTAGACCTACCTGTTTATATTATTTCCATTGCTAGCCCCGTTGAGCTGATTTAGTATGCTAAAAGCGTACTACGAAATTTTCTTGTTACACTATTATTTTACCATTTAGCCTAAATGCCTTTGCCTACCCGTTTCTAAGAATTGGCCACTCTAGGATTGGGTTGGAATATCATTGAAAGTTGAATAAGAGTATCTATTGTTGAAATAGTGGAAGTGTGAGAAGAATTGTTGAATTTTGTGGGCATTATTTAGTATGGTGTTAAACTTTCCCTCATTAGATGGGTATAAGAAATTCTAGACTTTGGGTACCCAAAAAAAAAAAAAAGAAAAAAAGAAAAATCAAGAAAAAAGAAAAAAAAATGAAGAGAAAGAAAAATAAAGAAAAAAGAAAAAAAAAAAAATTAATGATGATGAAAGTTTGATGAGTTTTGTGGTTTCTATTGGTCAATTTTGATGTATTGAATATAGAAAAATTCAAGTGTGGGGTACCTTTGAGTAGAGAAAGATATACTCATAATTACGGAATTGGGTTTAAAAGTGAATTAAAAGGGAAATTCATCATTTTGTGGTTGTTGAGTTCAATGCATATTATGTGTGGAGAAGTAGACAACATTGGAAATTATGGGTGAATTGAAGGTAGGATCTAGACAATTTTGTTCAGTTTGGGTTAGTTGAATTTTAGGTAAAGTGGCAAATTCTTAGTTTGAATTCTTTAACTTTTCTTGTTAGCCAATACCTTAACCTAACATTACAACCCTGGAATAAGTCCTTTTGATTCTATTATTGGTTTGAGTTGTTTAAGTGGAGATGACCCTTGTGGTTCCGGTGCTAAAGGAGAGGCGTATGATTATCCTGAGTTTTAAGCGCGAAACCTATATGCGAATTCGTTTGCATATTTAATTTCTTTGCTCAATTACTGGAATGCATTGGTTGTTTTGTTTTGAAAAGAGAAAATTGGTTTTGAGCCTAGCACACACACGTGTGAAATTACTTGATATAAATTGATTTGAGAATTTGTAACTAAGACCCTTCTACTTGGTGCTATGACTGTTGTTAAGTTTTCATATTTTGAGTTAGAGTTTGAAATTTCAGGAATTTGGATAATTCATTTACTCGAGGACGAGCAAAGTCTAAGTGTGGGGTATTTTGATAACTTCAATATAGTGTTTAGTTTTCATAGTGTTTTTATATGATTTTAGGTGTTTAGTTGTGTTTTTGTGTTAGGTTTTGTTTCCTTTAGGTTGATTTTACTAATTTTAGTCAAATTGGAATTTTGATGCATTATAGATAGTTTTTGATTGATTTTTATGACACTTTGCAGGTGAGGTTCTAGTTACATCACGGTCACAATGAAATTCATTGTGACCGTGATATGAAGAGAAGAGGGAGTCAGGAGCTGGCCTAGATGGGTCACGGTCACAATGGATTTCATTGTGACCGTGACATCGTGAACGATTGGGCAGAATGCAAGTAGGAGGTATGTCACGGTGACAATCAATTCCATTGTGACCGTGACATAAAAATCCTCAAGGCAGAATCAAAGAAGCACATACATCACGGTCATAATGGATTTCATTGTGACCGTGACATAGCTAAATCCTGGACAGAAGCAAACTTCGAAGACCTCACGGTGACAATGCTTCGGTCCTAAACTTCAATTTTCGTTCTTGTTTTTGATTTTCGATTAGTAATTGAGATTAAATTGCTTTAGTTTCATAGTTAAATTTCAAGAGTTTTGCTAGTTCTTAGTTTTTTTCCAGAATTTTAGTTATTTTCTCCATTGAAGATTTGAAGAAAGAGATCGAAGATCGAGCAATTCAACCGGGATTTTCTCAATGAATTTCAGGGTTTATTCTTTCTTTTACTCTTTTGATTTTGTAATGGATTGTGAGTAGTCGTTTAGTTGTTCGGGGGATCTCTGAATCTCCTATATCTAAGATGTGAATTATGAACATCTATTGAGTTTATGTATGAAAGATTGGTTTATTTTGCTGGTGTTTATTGCTTGTTTATGGATTTTAGTTTTTCAGTTCAGTTTCCAATTGTGATGAATGATTTATTTCATATGTCTATGTTGGTGAATGAATTTGTTAATTGGATGCCATGAATGTATTTTATTCTCAGAATTTTCTATCATGTTTGCTGTGGTGTTTAGACTACTCCGGAATGGGAATCCAAATGAACAGGATTTTATGATTTAAGATTTGAGTGATGAGCGAAATAATGAGGTTTTGGGATGTTTGACTCCGGAATGGGAAAGCAAACCGAACCTAGGATTTTAGACCCGTGATTAGGCTAGTTGTATGACTTGCTCCGGAATGGGACGTTATGCAATTAGAGTAGCTTGCTCCGGAATGGGACGCTTGGGTTAAGAGGGTTATCCCGATTTCTTTCATATAAGAGTCATAGATTGATTTTATTCATATTTGGGTAAGGGGTGGATGAGTGAACTTGAACAACGCTTTTATAATTTGATATCTTTTCTCGTTTTTATTTACTTTTATCTTTGTTAGTTTTAATGTCATCTTAATTTGTTTTTGCTTAATCATTACAGCAGTCGATTAATTTATCAGTTTTAGTTTAGTTAATTTAATCAATTCAATTAATTGGGAATTCTTTAGCATACATTCAATTTTCATAACTTGCGTGTTCAGTCCCTTGGGTACGATAACTCGGAGTCATAATTTTACTACATTATATTACTTGTCGATTCAGTACACTTGCTGAGGTCGTGTCAATCCTCCTTCAAGCCTTTAATAATATTTTTTTTCCTTCTGACCAGAGTAAAAGCATGGAAATACTTCGTGTTTCTGTTCGCAGAATAAATCAATCCTCCTTAGATTTCTAAAACCAGATAATTTCTTCTTGTTCTAAAATAATTTCAAGCTCTTTGTGCAGTTTACCTTCCAGCCTCACAATAGGATGATGCGGATTCACAACAAGGACCGTTTGAATACTAGCCAGTCTAGCCCAAATTTGAAGCTTCCTTCTGAACACATTACCAAAAACATCGACATTCCATTATTTTAAATAACTAGGCATGTAATGGCCTGAAACTGGTATGGTAATGGTCAGTGAATTTTGTAGAGTCTGTTGGGTAATTTTGGTATGAAAATGACAGCTTGAGTACTTTTGATTACAGAAGAGTTAAAAGGTTAAACGTGTTCGGGTCAGGGAAGCCCAGGGATGAGTGACCTCCCGGGAACCCAAAAGAGCAAAATATTTTATTGGACCATTGGAAATTATAAGTTATAAGGTGTCTGATAGCATAATTTGGAGTGAAAATGAGGTCAAATAGGCCCTCGAAAGTCAAACTAAAGAAAAACTTCTGGTTCGATTCAAATAGTAACTAGGTTTGACCAAGACTTTAAACATAGTAAATGATTTCTGAAAAGTTATCTGAAGGTATAGATGGACTCAAAATAGTGTTTAAAACAGTTTGGTAGTGAAAAGGTAATTTTATGGTGACACTGAAAAATAGATGAATCGGACCGGTTTAATTAAATCGGACCGAAAATGGACCTTGATTAAGATGAAACCAAGGTCAAATAAGCTATTAAGGGTAAAAAGGAAGTTAAGGATGAAAAGTGAATCGAACTGGTTCAATTAGTGAATCGGACCTATAACACCCCGATTTGGCCTTAGAAGTTTTGGCTAAATTTTTATCGGATTTTGACATGTGGCATCGTAGGAGTTTGACATGTGGCAAGAAGAGAGATGGACACTTGGCAAGAAGATGTAGTTGTGTTGCTTATATTAGTGTGACAAGTGGTATTGTAGGGAGATGACACTTGGCAAGAGACTTATTGGTTTTGTTTTATCTAAATACATGTATTTGTTAAAGAGATACATGTATTTAATATGGTAAATGGCAATTAAGGCTTTTGGTGTCATTAAGTGGGTAATTGATTTTTGGATGAGCATTGACCAACCACTTCTTGTCCCCTCTTTATTTCTACATTGGGTTTTCTTTTTCTTTCATTGGTTTTCTTTCTTTTCCTTTGGTTTGTTGTGACCCTTTTCTTGCCATTTCTTTTCCTTTTCTTCTTCATTTGCTTGGTTCTTTGAGTGAACCACTTGGATTAGTTTGAAGAGAGTGTAGTAGGGCTTGATTGGGTCTTTTTAGAAGGTAAGTTTGGTTGGTTTTCCGATCTGACCTCCTTTTTCTTTCTGTTTTTGATTTAAAGTGAGAAGAAGTTTAACTCAAGTGTTTTCTATGTGATTCTGTTGAAGCTGTGGACAAGAAATTGGATAAAGGGAAGGAGAAGATCGTAAACGAATAGAGAACAGAGATTGAGCTTCGTAGAGGTCGGGATCGTGTGTGATTTTAATTTCGGTTTAGTTTGATTGCTTGCGGTGTTTTTGTGGTATATGTGTATATATGTTTATGATATATATGTGTGTATATGTTTATGAGTATGTGACTTGATCATTTGAGTGTGTGATGATGATAAAGTTTGGTTTTGGCAAATTCTGTTCATTTTGCATCTGACCTCTGTAAAGTGTTTTTATCATAAGTAGAGTTTTAGACCTCTAAATTGCATGATTGTTGATCCATTGGAACCATGACTTCAATACCTATAAAATTATCAGAATTGATCTTGAGCAAATTCTTGCTCTAAGACCATGACAATTGGCCAAAACAGAGGTGTCTCTACTTTGGTCGATTCATTTGAGCAGTTCAGATTGTTTATATTATATATGATGTTATAGATGTCCAATTGACCTGAAATTTGTTCCATTTGAATCTTAACATCCTAGTTAACAATTGTTACGAAGATAGTTTTGCCTAAAAAAGAGGTTTAGACATTAGTTTAGCCTGTACAAAATAGAGTAGTGCAGCAGTCTTGAGTTTTCGCTTTTGTTTTGTTATTTTTGGTATGTCACGGTCACAACCAATTGGTTGCCACCATGACAATGCACAGACAAGGCAAAATTGAATGTTTTTGGACCTCACAGTCACAACCAAGTGGTTGCCACCGTGACCATCCCCTGCTTTGCATATTTTGAGTGTTTTTCTTCCCAAAATGCACCCGAACTTCATTTCAAGTTTCTATAGCTTATCCAACTCATTTCTAACCTTATGAAATGAGTATATGAGTGGTTGTCAATGGAAATTATAGGTAATTAAAGCTTGGCATAAGAGTTTAATAATGGAAATTAAATGTATACTTGCTTTTTAATTGTTGAACATGACATGGCATGTGATATTGGTTATTGTATGATTGAATCATAATGTATAAAATCTATGAATATGTATAATAGAGTGTGTATTTGATTAATTAGGAATGTAGAGTGCAAAGATTCGTTGATATTATATTGCTACATATGCGTGTATGCATAGGGTATATGTATGCACATGGTTTGCTCAGTTATTATGTAAATAGTGCATAGTATTTTGGAATGAACATTAGAGTACATGAAATGTATATGATTCAGTTTGTAGAGTCTTTATGTTTAGCCTGAACGGTCATAGTAGTGGATAGATAAGCATGCTTATAAAGGGATACCGAGTGCAGCTGCCCAATTCGGCCCCATTTGGGCCAAGCGGCCGACCTCCGAGATGGTCATTTTAATAAGATAGAGAAAATGTTTTGAGACTTCTGTCTTCTGTTCTGAGACTTTGGTCTTCTATTTTGTAATGTGCCCGTATCCACCATTATTGGGAGTTTAGGCTACTTTATGTTCTGCAGTGTTTCTCTAGCTACTGTATGGTCTGTAGTGTACAAGAAGTGTAGTAGAGACTTGCATATGTATAGAGATTGTTATAGATATGCATGAATATAACATGACATGTACCGATATCGTGTGCCATATTTGGATTTTTGTACATGAATGGGTTAAAGCATGATGGTATTTGCTTACATGATATCGATATTATTTTGCCATATTGCTTGGATATTTGCATGTGAAACTCATTAGAGTGAATGTTACCTGTTACAAGATTGTGTACATGATTCCTTGTATATGATATGACTATTGATATGCATGTGATATATTTGTGATTTCGTTCGAAGTCTTTTGCTTCTGTTTATCCCCACTAAGCGTTATCGCTTAGCACGGGTGTTTTTCCCGTGTAGGTTTGCAGGATGGTATTAGAAAGTTTGCATCTGCAGGTCATGGCCACTAGGAGCTTGTATAAGATAGAGTTTATGATGTTTTGAGTAACATCATTATGTATATAGGAAGTATAGTATCGACATGTAAATGGTAACTGTTTTGTACATGTACAGAAAATGATAATGTATTAAGTATAAAGTTTTTGTAATATGTACAGTTTATATGTATGATATAAGAGCAGTTTGTTTGGCCCAAGTTATTCTAATTATTTTACTGTTATCGCTTCCGCCTTTGTATATGCATGTGTACGAGTATGTGTGTGTTTGGCTTGTGGCACCCCGATATTCCTTCTAGGGGGTATTGGGGCGCTACAGGGTCGATCGGACCAATTTGACTGTAGTCTGATTAGTTTGACTGAGCTCTAAATGATGTTATGGACCTCAGAAAAATTATCTAAAAGCACGGATTTGTTTGAAATATTATGAAAAATCAAATAGTAATCAAAAATAAATTTTATGGTGAGACAAAAAATTGAGTTATTGGACTGGTAAGAAATTATCGTACCGAAAAATGATTTTCGATTAAGCTAAAATTTTACATGGAGGTTAAATTATATATTTTAATAATTATAGAACTGATTTTGGGAATAATTGAGATTGGAAAGTGAGAGAAATTATTTTGGATTGGAAAATAGGCTTAAAAACCTAATTGGGCTTAGAATTAGTTGGCCCAACTTGGTTGGACCAAGCCCAGCCCATCAAGACCTCTATATAAACCCCAAAAAGCCAGATTTCTAGAGAAATCTGTAGAATTCCAACAGCTCTCCTCCGATCCCTTCATAGGCCGAATTGCACACTTTGGTTCTTCTATCCATTTTCTTCATTTCTCTCCGCATCTCTCCCTAAATCCATGCCCCCAAAATAAAGTTAAGCTCCTCTACAATATAGTAGGGGTGTTTAAAGTTATTTTGAAGTGGAATAAATGGGAAAAAATAAGTGAAAAAAGTTATGACCTAAAATTAAGGTATGTAAAGTTGATGTTTTTAATTTGATTCAAAGGTTCAAATAGGTACTTTAGGATGTTTAGAGTATATTTATGTGATTATCTTGCAAAAAGGAAGCAAGATTTTGAGTAGATCTTGATGAATATATTCGGCCACTTTAGGGTTTTAATGGAGAAAAAAGAGTTTCAAGGAGAAAAGGTATGGAAAGGATGTTTAAGGTGTGGAGAACAAGAAAATTAGGTTAGTGGATACAATATCCTTCTTTTTCCATTGAAAAAGTATGATTTTAGGTTATGTTCATATTGTATGTATGTGATTTATGCATGTTTAATTGAAATAAATTTGTTAGACATGTTTAGAAATGTTAAAAGTGAGATTTTGAATGATTAAAATGGAAATAATTAAATCATATGCCAAAGACATCATGTAGGCCGAATAGTATACCTTAGTATACAAAGGTATACTCTAGTGATTAATGCAAATAAATGGTATATTTGTGATAAATAACATGTAATCTAGATAAATTAATGATTAATTAAAGAAAAATGAATATTGGTAAAGAATTAAGTATATGGCCGAATTGTTATGTTTATATTCTTAAGGTATAAATAGATGTTTAAGGCATAACAACTATGTATACATGGTGATTAATATGTAATCTAGCCAAGTGAATGAATAATGGAAGGAAATTAATTATGGTGCAAGAAGTGAAGTCTTGGCCGAATGTATATATAAAGAATATTAAGGTATATTTTGAATGTTAATGTTAATTAAGTGTATATTTATGTTAATTAACATGAAATCTAATCAAATGTATGAAAAATAAGATGAAAATAATTCATGGTAAAATAATGGTACCTTGGTTGAATGATATGTATGGAAATATCAATATGTAGTTTGATGGTTTAATGAATTTCATGGCATGAAATGGTAATGGAATGAAAATTAAGTGAATAATGATAAATTGCGATTGAAAAGAATGGAACGGTATGGTTAGATTCCATTAATTATGTATATTGTAACTTGAAATCTATAAATGGAATAATTAATGTCCTTAGAAGTAATTTAGTGGTTAAATCTATCTCAGGATATAGTTGGCTAGTCATAGGAATACTATACCGCAGTGGTGAGCATGACATCTCACCAATTGTAGGCCAATGACAGTCCTATTGAAATGATTGAAATATTGAAATGTAGGAGTTGTCCTTCGGGGTACCTCTAAAATGTATTACACCATGAAATGTAGGGGTGGTCCTTCATGGCCCCTCTAAAATATTTATGTTTGCAAGAAAAAATATAATAAAAATTAAATATAAAAAACATAAATATTCGGGGTATTTTAGCATTTTTTTTATTAATATTAGGGGTATTTTTGTTCCAAAATTAACTATCGGGGCATTTTAGTACCCTAGAGACAACGTCAGGGGCATTTTAGTACGTTTGTCCATTTTAGATTAAAATACACGTGGCGCTGACATGGCATATTTTGCCACGTGTCAATGGCACATCAGCGCCGTTAACACCCAGTTAATTTGAGCTAAACGAAGGGGCAAATTTATCCGGGTTTTGTAAGTTGAAGGGTTTTTTTGCTCTAAAAAAATGACAGGGGCATATCAGCTCTTTTTAAACAGAGGGCAAATCAGTACCTTTTCCCATGTTGAAATGTAGGGGTGGTCTTTCGGGGTCCCTCTAAAATGTATTACACCATGAAATGTAGGGGTGGTCTTTTGGATTCCGTCTAAAATGTATTGCACCATGAAATGTAGGGATGGCCTTTCGGGGTCCCTCTAAAATGTATTGTACCATAAAATGTAGGGGTGGTCTTTTGGGGTCCCTCTAAAATGTATTGAACCTGTGGGGTTCACGTTCCGTATATCCATTCCTGAGATTTCTACCGGGTCAATATTAGGGGCAAAGATGTAAAGTGATTCAAAATAAAAAAACTGGAGTTAAAATGGAAATTAGAATGATGGAAGGACCTAAATGAAAGAAATGCAAAGTTTAAGGGTAAAATGATAATTTAAGCCTAAATGGTTAAATAAGGCTTAATAAAAGGAAAAATATAATTTAATGGCTTATTAGGTAAATTAGTCATTATTTAAGGACTAAAATGTAATTTGGCATGAAAATGATATTTCAAGAATCAAATGGTAATTTTTATGTTAAATAAGAAGTTAAATAAGTTAATAAGTCAAATTGGTGGCACAATTGTAAATAAGAGAAAGTTAGGGGCAAAATCATAATTTAATAATAGTTAAGGGATCTAAACGTAAATATGATAGAGTTGGAGGACTTAAATGAAAATATGATATAACATAAGGACCTAATTATAATTATACTATAGTTAAGGGACCATACTGCAAATTTGGATATTTAAGTGTACCAAGTGCATAAATGATTTAAAATAAAGACTAGTGCATGTAAATAATTGAGTGAAATAAATAATTGTCTAAGGGTAAAATTGTAATTTTAGTAATGTTTTAAGGACATAAGTGTAATTTGATATAAGAATAATATTCTTAGGACTAAGTGGTAAATTGCATGTTAGAAAATGAAATAAGTATGATAATAAGTTAATTAATGGCATTAATGTAAATAAGTGAAAAGTGAACGACAAAACTGTAAATTGGTGAAAATCTAGGGACTTAAATGTAATTTGTCAATAGTGATGTACAATAAGGGATTTAAAAGATAATTAATAGGTAATTTGAATGATAATTATATAACAAATTGACAATAGAGAAAATAATGGTATTTATGTTAATATTAATAGAAATATTATAGTTAATGTTGACGTCATGAAAATGGCAATAGGATTAAATGTAAGATAAATAATTTGGCCGGTAAATTTAATTGACTACCATGAATTTTATAATTGAAATATAAGTTACAGCGAATAAAGAGTGTATAATAGAATATGTAAAAGACATTATTATAGAACTGATATAAGTATTATAATTGGGCTAATAATCTAAAGTGTCAATATGATAATTAATATCTTCATAATATTGTACATGTAAAATTAAGTAAAGGCGGTCACCTAAGAATGTTAGTAACGGAAACAAAGACATGAAAGAGATTAGAACTGTCATTAAATGTTAAAGGTTAATAGTGAAATGATAATTATTGAAATGATGATAAATAAAAAATATGAGTAATTCAGATATTGCTGTAATAATAGTACGGTCAATCACAGTAATAATAAAATGAAAAGTAAAATAGTTATCAATAGATATTTAGTCAAATAATGTTAATGGAAATTATGTGTATATAAGAGAATAATGATGTCAAGCCTACAAATAAGTTAGTGGATTAAGTAATAGTATCGACAGTTCAAATGTATAATATGAAATATATCTGATAAAAATTAAGTAGGAAAAATAGTGTAAATGTATTATGTTTAGAGTTCTAAAAATGGTACTGTAAAAGAAATGATTAAGTGAAAGATACTAATATGAATATAAGACGTAAAAAGGTTAATGTAACTGAAGAGTAAAAGAAATATCAAGGAATATAAAGGAAATGATAACGGTTAATCAGTACTGTTAATAACAACGATAATGACTGCTCAATAGATATTTCAGTAACTGATGCTGTGTCTAAGTATAGACTGTAACTGATGTAAATAAGTTATAAGCAAATAATGAAAAACAAATGAATACATTAATAAGATAATTACAAGATTGTTAATATAACTAGTCATTAAATTAACAGACGAAATATAATAGTATTAATGTTAAAGTTAACAGCACAAATAATGATGACACTGATAACAAAAATAATAATGTAAAAAAAATGGTTACTTAAATAATGACAAAGGTATAAAATAAATGATTTAAGCAAAAGATTTATTAGGACAATAAAAATATGACACAAACTATCTAAAAGTCTCAAAAATTAATGTTCTTGTAATGGGAATAAAGAAATGCTTGTGTGTGCATGCATGTAGTAATAGTATGAAAAATTTAGGATATATATCAACCACTGGTCATTTTAATATGCTTAGCGCGTAGTGTTTTTGCTATGCGCAGGTTACGAAGATAAGAAGTTTTGAAGTGGCCAGAATTTCAATGACAGTCGAGAAAAGGAGCGAATGCAGAGATGAAAGGATAAGTATGGCATGTATATGATTGCGGCGGACTATACGGTTTATGATTTATGCATATGTTAAGTATGAATTTTTCAGACAGTGTTACGTATGAACTATTATATTGTTGTTGATTTCCTATGAGTATTATTGATAGTTGAATGCGAAAATTTTTTACTGAACTATTTACTATAACATGACATTGTGACTTGGGTATTAATGGGATAACTGAGATATCCGGTTACTGTATAGTATAAAAGGTTAAGAGTGTTACAAGGAAAACCTGCTACATTCTTAACTACTGACTTAGAAGAATCCCACCCATCCAAAATAACCTTTAAGAAATCTTGATGAGTGAGCCACACCGCTTTAAAGCAAAAAGGCCTCTCAACATTAGAAACTCCAGAATTATTCAAAGAAATCAAAATAGGATGATGATCAGATATATTTTTAGCCAAATGGGAAACAAATGCCTCAAGGAATAAATTTCTCCATTATATATTACAGACAACCCTATCCAATCGAGCACATCTAGCCCCTGCAAAGGCCCTCCACGCGACCAAGTAAAGCAAGGGCCAGAGAAGCCTAAATCAATCAATTTCTCCTTAAATAACCATGTCCCCTTAAATAACCATTTCCTGAAGCCAGCACTTCTAGAAGCGGAGAAGGTAGCACCATCACTAACCTCAGATGAATCACACACAGAATTGAAATCTCCTATAATTATCCAAGGACCAGTAGCCTTAACCCTTCTAACCGTAATCTCCTTCCAAAGCCTTTTACGAAGAGAAGCATCCGGGCTCCCATACACAACCGAGAGAAACCAAGGATTGACCCCATTATGCATAACCTAACAATGAATAAATTGCGGGTAAGTCTTAAGAATGATCACATCAACCTTCTACTTCCGAAACAGCCATATACCACCACTAAAACCTAGAGCTTTCACACGAACCCAGCTGTCAAAACCTGACCCTTGACAAAACACACTAGCATTATGCCCACCAAACTTAGTCTCAACCAAACCTAAAATCATTGGCTTGTGCACTTTAACCATAAACTTCAAGGTGCGGTTAAATTCTCTAAACTCCGCTCTTTGATAATTCCAGACCATAACTGACATAAATAAAGAGAATATAAACAAAGGCAACATAAACTTAAAAGAACAACAAGCATAGTTTTTAGAGGCAACACAGAGAGAAAGAACTCTTACCCACGAGAAACACCTCAAACTAGGTGTTCCCCTTCAACACCTATCTCATCCTCATTAGGAACATTCACCCTATCCTCTTCACCCTATCTGTCATCTTCTTCGGAATTAAAGCTCGAACAACCATTAAGAGATTCCTTATCCACTAACATATCCGGTGGATCTGATTTGAAATTTCGCTGACCATAGCCAGCTTTGTCACCAGCTTCAGGGTTAACCCTTTCATTGAGGAAACTCGTCCCCTCTCTTGGATTCACGTTACCAACAACCAACTTAGAAGATTCCTCATTTTTCCCCCAAAGACCACCGTATGCTCAGCGATCGCCGCCACTTTCTTTGATGATAATTTCCTTGGAGCATCATACATACGCAGACTTTGATTTGAGGCCACATTTTCCTTACCTCTAGCAGTTGAAAAACAATTTCTTTTCCTTTAGAATTTATAGAATGGACCTGCACATTGGGCCTTAGCCCACGCCCTCTTCCATTGCCCCCTCTCCCACTCTGCCCCCTTCCTTCATTATGGGCTAACTGAGCATTAAGTTAGGTCTTAATGCATTATCTTTCTCCAATTTGGTCATCAGCGCTCTACGTTATCAACTTTGTCCTCCTTAGTTAAAACCGAAAATTTTGGCTTACCAAAGAAATGATTCTTAACCCTATTATCTCTCCATTATTCAACCCTGAATGTTCTCCCTTCTTCTTTCCATTATATCTTTTCCGTTCAAATAAATAAGGTTTTTGGAATTTCCTTTGCATTATCTTTCGAGCCCCATATTTCTCCGTAATCTCCTCTCTAGCTACATCATCTTTCCTTGAATTATCTTTCCCTTTCTCCTCCTGTCTCCTCCTTTCTGCAATGTTCCTGAGCTTCGCGTTGAACTCCCCCTGCCGGGACACTCCATGTCAGACATAGTCTTTCTTGTACCCAAACCAACCACATTCAAAGCAAATGAGATGGAATCCCTCGTACTCAATCCTTCTTACCCTTCTCCTTAACTTAAATTTAGATAAAAGGGGTTTGTTCGGGTCAATTTCCACACACATACTAGCAAACTTCCCTCTCGATTGCTCACTGGTATTGGTATCTACTTTCACCGATTTGCCAATTTTCCTTCCCACCTGTATTAAAAAATCATTATCATAATACTCAATAGGTAAGCAAGGGAATCTCACCCAAGTTACTATGGTATCAATGGTTGCCTCTCCAGGATCAAAATTTGGACTCCATTGCCTCACATTAACATAATGATCCAAAATCATCCATGGTCCTTTAAATAATACAAAATTATAATCTTCTATCGAGACAAACTTGACTAGAAAAAAATCATTTTCAATGGTAATAACCTCCATGGCAGATTTAGGTCTCCATAAAGCACGAAGTTTCCTTTTAAAAAACTTGAATCCAAAAGTTTGGCCTAGAACTTTAACAATGAGAGTTTGTTCCCAAGGTTTATGCAGCCAATGTTTCTCTTCCTTAGAAAATTTAATAACAAGACATTCCTCATCCTCAGAATTTTCACCAACCTCATTATAATCCTCATCATCAGATATCTCATCAAGGTACTCCCTCTTGTAAATCCACCTTACCAGTTAGGGTCTCTTTGAAAGATCGGGGCTGCTCATGCCCAACAAAATTCTGTTGCTCCATCTCCATAGGTGTCTCTAGCACCATAGTCTTTGGATTACTCGATTGATCGTCAGATTGATAAAGCTTAATCTTCTTGTAATTACGCTCAAGAAGATCCTTCTCCTCCAAGGAACTGCTACTAGTGTTAGGACTAGAGAGCTCTATTTGATAGGACAATACTTGACATATATCCTCGATACTTTTATATATGATATATTTTTTATAACTTTTTTTTAAAGAAAACATATTTTTTAATTTTTAACTTTAAAAAAATCAAGAAATTAAAAAATATATATTTGTGATCTATTCACGCATCATATAATATTTTTTGTTTACCGTACGTAAACTTTCATGTAAAAATTCACATTTATCTCTTGACCTATATGCTTAAAACCTATTAATCTTTTTGAAATTCAAGGTTAAATGGAGAGTTACTTGATATATAGATTAAATTCCATAACAGTCCATTCATGATTAATTGTATTGAGTTTATAGCTACTAGTAGACTTAGAAGAACAAGTATATAAAAATAATTAAAACAAATATCCAGTACCAGGATCCAATATATATAAATAAAAGATGATTATCAAGTATAGAGAATAAAAATGACTGCAATTGGGTTGCCCAAATTCCTTGGAGTGATTTCAGCTTCCAAGAATCAAATTAGAAGCTTATCATTCATATGTTCCTTCAAGAATATAAAAACACAAAAGAACAAGATTCAGAATTATAACAGAAAAATTTACATAAATGCTAAAGAATCAAATAGAGAATGGGAAAGGAGAAAAATTAGATGATTAGTGATAATACTCCAAATGTAGGCCCAAAAACTATAAGACCTAATGTATGGCACATGAGAAAGTCAGTTAACTATCACACGGCACGTCCGATCGGACTGACCGGACAAGACCCCTGCTAATCCACTAACACACTCCTTCAGCATACCCTATTCTTTGCCTTATGTCAAATCACTGTCTACCTACTTTGACATGGGATAGGTAACTCAAACGTACCCTTCAAGCTCCTATAAATACATTGAAGGTAAAAGTTTAACACACACAGAATATATTGGAGACATTCTCTCTCTAAAAAGAAACACTAACTTAAACTTCAGAGAGTTAATGCCCGGTCCGATCGGGTTAGCCTATCTCATTGTAGGTACTGGCGATCCGATCCTAGTTGTTGAATTCGATCGCCTGTTTGTTCCACCTGAACCTGACGGGCCCAATTCTAATGCCTCTGCCAAATAGCCTCATTTAAGCTTCTAACATTTTAGATTTTATCATTTGGTGCTTTTATTGAGAGGCAAAATGGCAAAATCAGAACATTGTAGATGCTCCAGAGCAGAGAGAAAATGATCGATCATTTGGTAAGGCTAAGGCCTGCCATCGTATGGGACGAACCTCAAGATTCCCCATTCTCGATAGCATGTAACTACAACCTTTGACCTCAATGAGGAATTCTGAGGTTGACAATCAAATAAGAAAAGAAAAGAGGCAGAAAAACAAAGTAGTCGTGATTCGAGACTCAAAAGACAAAGTCAATGTGAGATCTGGCACTCGCTCTGGTATACGCGTAATGGGATAAAAGGAATATATGTTCCTACCAGAAAGAAAGCTAGGAAAGGCTAGAAGAAGAGAGTACACTCTTATTCCAAGTTAAGGAGAAATGACCTCCACTCGTCCCAAGCTAAGACAAAACAAGTGGAACTCTACACTAACAATTGTCTAAACGAGCGGAACTCCCAATCACACTAGAAGGCCGATCACGCTCATCCAATAGGAAGAGTGTGCTTGGAAGCGAAGCAAAAAAGAAGCATCAGTGAGAACACCGCAACAATAATCTAAAACGGCAAATGGCGACGTTCAGACAGTGGGACTAGTTGTAACACCCCCTACCCATAAGTAGGGGAACCCATCCGCAATGGAGTGAGAACCCGTATGAGCAGGGGTGTCACCAAGCAAAACGGTACAATAACATTCACCCACATATAATAAACATACATATATACAACAGAAATTAAAACTTTAAAACCAAACTGATCATTCATAAATGGAATAACAATATTTATTACATAACTGTACTGATATTACCAAAATAATTACATCTTTTAGAATACAAATCGGAAGCTGAACAAAAGACTAAATACAATAAGAGTTCACTATTACAAAAAGAATCATAATACAAAAAGAAGCTAAGCCCTATCATCAATCCCATTGTGTTGGCTTGACTTGCGGCGATTCTCCCAAAAGCTATACACCTTCCACACCTGCACGGATGAAACACCCGTGCTAAGCAATAACGCTTAGTGGGGAAACAAACAACAGTAACAGGGACGGCCATTCACAATGGTTGTCAAGGCAAAATGTATACATAATGGCATAAGCTGAATATCATATAAGATATAATCATAATCGAATCACATTCATAAGCATTCAAAGGTTCATAATCATATTTGTATGCTAACTGATTCATATGCTCATAAATAGAGTCATTGAGATTCACATACTTATAATCATGGTCATTCGAATTCACATTCTCATAGACATAACAGAACAGAACACAACACAACACCTGCTGACTCACAGTAGTGGATAACGAGTGAACGCATGGTGGTACCTTACGAGTACGAATTGAAAAGCAATATCACATTTTTTTCTCATTTAAAACCATTTTACAGAGGGGATCTTAAACAAGATCCAAACACATTGAGGTTTGCAAGGAACCAAACGGGGACCTGATCGAGGTCTAGAACAGAACGGAGGGCTGTAGCTACTGAACTTTATTAGGCATGCCTAACTATCCACTTATTTGACTCTAGCAGGTCATGCATAAGCCATCATATCACATACATATAATTCATCAAATTATCCGTGCATAATACATCCAATAATATTCATATACTTCATAAAATAGACCAAGTACAAACTTAAAAGCATCACAAGTTCGGAAATTAAACATCAAAAATTACAAAAGAAAACCCAAATTGAAGACAGGGGTGTCGCGCTTGCGACAGAGGCCAAACTGGCCCCAGGTCAAGATCGCGGTAGTCTTCGCGCTCGCGTGGAGACAGAAATATATCTCACTGTCGTGCTCACGATGGTCGTCGTGCTCGCGATAGTGAACGGCCAACAAAGGCTGTCGCGCTCGCGACAGGGGATCGCCCAAATAGCTCGGCAGCCGAGCGCTCTGTCGCGCTCGCGACAGAGAGCTCTCGCTACGGCTGCTCGGCAACCCAGTCCGCTCGGTAGCCAAATCCTCTCGGCTACGCTCAAGGGCTGAATTCACCGAGCTCTTTTGCGATCTCACGACAGAGTCGTGATTTTCAGCTCTTACGCAAAAATCTGCAGAAAATCACACTTCCAAAATACCCAAACCTCCAATCTCAAACACAAAGCAACCCAAACTTCATCTTACCTCAAATCAACCTTCCCATCATCACAAATAACATAAACACAACTTAAATCAACAATTAACACAATCAAAATCATGGATTAACACAATCAAACTTCTCAAAAGTGACAAACCCAGAAATTTCAGCAAAGTTCATCAAATTTCAAATTTGCTTCAATAAATCATCAACCATGCATCATAACTTAAATCAAACCAAAACCCATAACATTTACACTAATATGCATCTCATCAAACCTCAAATTTTAAGAAATATCATTCAACATACCAAATCACAAAAATGCACAAATTCAAATAAATTCCCAAACCTTAAATTCCTATACTCCTAATGGCAAGCTCCGCTCCCACTCGCCTTCTCTTTCCCCTTGGGATCACGAGTAGGCGCTTCTAAACCCGGAAAACTCAAGAACCAAACAAACACACAAAAATCCTAAGTTAAGAACACAACTTACAAAACAATAGAAAAGAGATGAAGAAGAAGAGAAACCCACTAAAGACTTACCAAATCAAAGCTTAAGAGATGATCAATTTCCACCAACACCACTTGGATCCAAGCTAGGGCACACAATTGAAGAGGAAAAGAGGAAGAAGAAATAAAGGGAAGAAGAAGAAAACGGGAAAGGCAGCAAAAATGGTTGTCCCCTTTTTCTCTCTCCTTCTATTTATACCAACTCCCTAAAACCCTAGCCGCTTGTCACCCTAAGATTGGTGGATCTTGATCACTTACACCCTACACACATGCAAGACACTACACACTAGACTAACCTCACTAATTCACACACTACTCCCTTATGAGCATGCACACACTAACAAGACCCATATACTCACATCCTAATACAATACATGCACCCACACTATAATAAAGCCCACAAAATATACATATTACCCAAAATACCCTTAACATATGCCAAAATACTCACACATGCACACATACACATGGCCACACATACATGGCTCAAACTACTAGGGGAAAAATGGGGTGTGACAACTCTCCCCTACTAACAAGAATTTCGTCCTCAAAATTCTCACCGGAATTAAACAACCGTGGATACTAAATCCTCATCGTTGCCTCTGGTTCCCAAGTCACTTCCTCAACTCCATGATGTTGCCAAAGAACCTTGACCAGAAGAACTTGCTTGCTTCTCAACTGTCTCACTTCCCGAGCTATAATAGCCTTCGGTTCCTCATCATATGAATAATCCGATTGAACCCGAACATCTTGAACCGATAACACATGCGACAGAACCGATCTATACCGACGAAGCATGGAGACATGGAAAATATCATGCATCTTAGCCAACTCCATCGGTAAAGCCAACCTATAGGCTACCAGACCAACTTTCTCTGAAATCTCGAAAGGCCCAATGAACCGAGGACTAAGTTTACCTTTCTTGTCAAACCACAATACTTTCCTCCAAGGTGAAACCTTAAGGAACACTTTGTCCCCGACCTCAAACCGAATATCTTTTCTTTTCAGATTGGCGTAGGATCTCTGTCTCGTAACACAACCACTTTCCTATGACAATTAACCACAGCCCGATGCTTACTCAATCAATCCATACCCAAGACCAGATCAAACTCCCGAAACGGCAACCCAATCAAATCCGCAGAAAACTCAACACCTTGAACCAAAAGAGGACAATTCCTATACACTCTACTCACATTGACACTATGCCCTAAGGGACTGGTCACACAAACCTCATAATCTAACTGATCAACATCATGTAACTTTTAAAATAACTTACTCGTGCACAAATATGAGTCAGTGTCAAAGAGTAGGAACTTACTAGCAACCACATCCGGAGCATCCTGCTCATCCCAAGCTCTCATGGCAAATGCTCTAGCTGGAACCGTCAAGGGACGATCAATAGACTCTGATGGAGCTCCCTCTCTAGGCCGACCACCTCGACCTCTACCACGACTGGCTTGCGGTGTATTCAAACCTACTCTACTAGCCTCACGCTGATCACTAGAAGCCTCACTCAACTACGGACAGTTAGCCAAATAGTGATCAGTGCTCCCACATCGAAAACAACCACCCGTGAGCCACCTATACTCAGCCTGATGGCGCCTGCTGCAGTGAGAACACTCAGGCAATGCCTCAATCCTATTACCAGAACCACCTCTGCCCACACTAGAACCCATGGCAGAACCTTGCCTCCTACCTCTCAAAGCAGGACCTAAAGAAGACTCATCATGCAGGTTCCTAGACCTCTTACCCGAAGATGATGATGATCCTCCACGAGAGGGATTCCTCCTCTAAGCTCTCTCTCTTAAGACCGATTCAAATCTCTTGGCCCGTACTGCTGCTTGCACTATCTGGTAATACCCAATACCCAGAGTACTCATCAAAGAAATCAGTATAGCCCTTAAGGACTCATTCGAACCAGCCTCAAAGTGCATACATCTGAACTCCTCTGTCAAAACACCCTCTGGAGCATACTTAGAAAGACGGTTGAACTCTTTTTCAAACTCCGAAACAGTCATAGCCCTCAGCTTCAAACTCAAGAATTGTGCCCACTTAACATCCTTATAAGCCCAAGTCACATACTTACTAGTAAACTCCCTCTCAAAGAACTCCCAAGTGATCGGGTCAGGCAACTGGGGATGCCTACGGACAAGCTTCCACCAATTATAGGCGGATCCCTGAAGCAAAGACACAATACATTCTACTTGCCTATCCGGAGGGGACTGAATCTCATCCAGAACCCGTTCCACTTTCTCTATCCACTTCTCAGCATATTCAGACTCATCCAGACTAGTTCCATAGAAGTTCTCTACACCAGCTTTCCTCATGCACTCTAAAGGGGCTCTCGGAGCTGTCACTCTCTCTAAGACATGAGCCATGTCCTGAGAAATCTTTAACATTGCCTCAAAGGGTATGTCTGCGGCCTCAGACTGAACCCTAGGTGTTTGAGCCGAAACAGACACTGAAAGATCTATTGCTTGAGGATTCACACTCTCAGCCTCAAGCAACCCACGCACGGAATTAGAATCCATCTAAAACAAACACAAAGACAATCGTATCAGCCAACACAGTCCTAGACATATATCTATGCACAACAACAACACCCAAAAAATGCCTAAATCGGGGCTCTGATACCAAAAACTGTAACACCCCCTACCCATAAGTAGGGGAATCCACAATGGAGTGAGAACCCGTATGAGCAGGGGTGTTACCAAGCAAAGCGGTACAATAACATTCACCCACATATAATAAACATACATATATACAGCGAAAATTAAAACTTTAAAACCAAACTGATCATTCATAAATGGAATAACAATATTCATTACATAACTGTACTGATATTACCAAAATAATTACATCTTTCAGAATACAAAGCGGAAGCTGAACAAAAGACTAAATACAATGAGAGTTCACTATTACAAAAAGAATCATAATACAAAAAGAAGCTAAGTCCTATCATCAATCCCACTATGTTGGCTTGACTTGCGGTGACTCTCCCAAAAGCTATACACCTTCCGCACCTGCATGGATGAAACATCCCTGCTAAGCGATAACGCTTAGTGGGGAAACAAACAATAGTAACAGGGATGACCATTCACAATGGTCGTCGAGGCAAAACGCATACATAATGGCATAAGCTGAATATCATATAAGATATAATCATAATCGAATCACATTCATAAGCATTCAAAAGTTCATAATCATATTCGTATACTAACTGATTCATATGCTCATAAATAGAGTCATTGAGATTCACATACTTATAATCATAGTCACTTGGATTCATATTCTCATAGACATAACATAACAGAACACAACACCTGCTGACTCACAGTAGTGGATAACGAGTGAACGCATGGCGGTACCTTACGGGTACGAATCGAAAAGCAATATCACATTTTTTTCTCATTTCAAACCATTTTACAGAGGGGATCTTAAACAAGATCCAAACACATTGAGGTTCGAGAGAAACCAAACGGAGACTTGATCAGGGTCCAGAACAGAACGGAGGGCTGCAGCTACTGAACTCTATTAAGCATGCCTAACTATCCACTTATTTGACTCTAGCAGGTCATGCATAAGCCATCATATCACATTCATATAATTCATCAAATTATACATGCATAATACATCCAATAGTATTCATATACTTCATAAAATAGCCCAAGTACAAACTTAAAAGCATCACAAGTTCGGAAATTAAACATTAAAAATTACAAAATAAAACCCAAATTGAAGCCAAGGGTGTTGTGTTCGCGATAGAGGCCAAACTGGCCCCAGGTCGCAATCGCGGCAGTCTTCACGCTTGCGCGGAGACAGAAACATTTCTCACTGTCATGCTCACGACAGTGAGTGGCCAACAAAGGTTGTCACGCTCGTACGTAGGCATGCGCTTGCAACAGGGGACTGCCCAAATAGCTCGGCAGCTGAGCGCTCTGTCGCACTCGAAATAGAGAGCTCTCGCTGCGGCCGCTCGGCAACCCAGTCTGCTCGGCAGCTAAATCCGTTGGGCTACGCGCAAGGGCTGAATTCACCGAGCTCTATCGCAATCTCGCGACAGTATCACGCTCGTGACAGAGTCATGATTTCTAGCCCTTACGCGAAAATCTGTAAAAATCACACTTCCAAAACACCCAAACCTCCAATCTCAAACACAAAGCAACCCAAACTTCATCTTACCTGAAATCAACCTTCCCATCATCACAAATAACATAAAACACAACTTAAATCAACAATTAACACAATCAAAATCATAGATTAACATAATCAAACTTCTCAAAAGTGATAAACCCAGAAATTTCAGCAAAGTTCATCAAATTTCAAATTTGCTTCAATAAATCATCAACCATGCATCATAACTTAAATCAAACCAAAATCCATAACATTTACACTAACATGCATCTCATCAAATGTCAAATTTACAGAAATATCATTCAACATACCAAATCACAAAAATGCATAAATTCAAATAAATTTCCAAACCTGAAATTTCTATGCTCCTAGTGGCAAGTTCCGCTCCCACTCGCTTTCTCTTTCCCCTTGGGATCACGAGTAGGTGCTTCTAAACCCGAAAAACCCAAGAACCAAACAAACACACAAAAATCCTAAGTTAAGAACACAACTTACAAAACAAGAGAAAAGAGATGAAGAAGAAGAGAAACCCACTAAAGACTTTCCAAATTAAAGCTTAAGAGATGATCAATTTCCACCAACATCACTTGGATCATACTAGGGCACACAATTGAAGAGGAAAAGAGGAAGAAGAAATAAAGGGAAGAAGAAAAAAAAATGGGGAAGGCAGCAAAAATGGCTGTCCCCTTTTTCTCTCTCCTTCTATTTATACCGACACCTTAGGATTGGTGGATCTTGATCACTCACACCCTACACACATGCAAGACACTACACACTAGACTAATCCTCACTAATTCACACACTACTCCCTTATGAGGATGCACACACTAACAAGACCCATATACTCACATCCTAAAATAATACATGCACCCACACTATAATAAAGCCCAAAAAACATACATATTACCCAAAATACCCTTAACACATGCCAAAATATGCACACGTGCACACATACACATAGCCACACACACATGGCTCAAACTACTAACACTGGTGAAATCCTTTCAGTATAATAAATGACTTGAAAGGAGAAGAAAGCTGCCATGGGAATGGGAAAGATTCATTCGGAGTAGGATGGATTGCACGATACGCTATAAGCATCCTTGATCGATGAGAACTTCCCAGATGTCTACCCCAAAATCCCTTTTTTGCATACATCCATGACGGTTCGGAGCAGGCAAAGATGATAGGTGATTTTGAGTAGAGAAATTAACCGAGAACAAAACGATAAGTCTTCGTTAAGCTCTCTTACTCAAGTCACCCGGGTCTATCATTTCGAAATGCATCCCAAGACAATGTAAATACTTATTATTTGGTAAAAACAAGGAGGAAAGCCATAAAGCCTCAATTCTTTCAAGGCTTATCAGAGAAGAAGATCATAGAAAAAGTCTTTTCCTCATGAATTGTCGAAAGGACTCCTTGAGGAGGGAAGATGGTTAAGATCTCATTCCAAGCTAATACGAAAGTAATCACACTCGTTCCAAGTTAAGATGGAACAAGCTGTGTTACATGCTAAAGGAGAGTTTCCCGAGCAAAGATTTGAGGATGGTAGGCATATCTGCCTTGCTCACAGAAAAAGCAATCATCCAGCAGAACTAGAATAGAGCGGCCCACCTGGAAAAGGAAAACTCCCAAAAGGAAGGGAAAAATTCGATCAGGGCGCGCCTATTCCAAGGGGAAACTTCTAAGAAAACAAGGGTAAAAGGAGAGAAATCTTTAACACTGAAGCTCCCCAATGAAGCACTGCCCCAAAAAGTCAAAAGGGGTGAAAGGTAGAAAGGCTTCACAAGAAAGCCAACCTAGAAAATGTTAAAGATCAGATATTTTCAAACACGGCTGGCAAAGAAGAGGAAAAACACCCCAAATGGTAACCCACTATAGAAATCAGGAAATTTCCTAGACTCCAACCTAGAGGTTTCGATAACTATGGGAAAAACTAAGAAATGTCCCAGATTTCAACCTCAAGGTTCTCATGCATGTGCCTTACTAAGAATTCTTGGGCATAAAATACAAGTTCAATCGAAGAAGCTGTCAGCCTTTAAATCGATCGGATGCTCTGGCTCGAACACTAAAGGCACCATTGCTAACTAGTGACAGATGCTCTGGCTCCAAAATACTGCTTTAAGGAGGGCAAAAGGACATCACGAACCATCTGGCATCCAAAAGCATGGAATTACTTAAAAAGGTACTCATGATAATATTGAATTTTTATCAAATTAGTTATCAATTGTACAATATGTTATTATAGCAAAAATAAAATTTTTGCACGTATCAATGATATCTTCAAATTAAGTTAGGAAATTATACCACCATCATCTGTTTTTCTTGATGCCTCTCTCCCAAAAAGGGCTCACTTCAAAGAAGTCATTAACTCTTGAAAGGTGAAAACATTACAAAATCCTTGATGAATTCCCAAGGTCACATGCCAAGATTTGTATTCTGATCGAACCACAACATTTAATCAAAAAATTATTCACTTCAAAGAAGTCAAATAGACTCCTGAAAGATGGATGCATTACAAAAGGAAAAAAATTCCTTTTATCGTTTTAGAGAAGTCTTGAACTCTTGAAAATCGGCAAAATCATATCCGATCGGATAAGTAAAAAAATATATGTAATAATATTGCGAAAACTTGAACATCAAAAATCTCGGGGATAGCAATAATTTTCAATATAGTATTTTGATTGAAATAAAGAGATACTCAGGTTATAAGGCCTTGTAGCTAATTCGTTTAAAAATATGACTAATTCGATCATGATTATCCGATCGGATCTTTCTCCAGAGATCATTAAATGATTTTGCATTAAACAAAACCTAAAAGGTTTTAAGGCCTGAAAAACTTCGAGGTTCCATATGGAAGCATTCAACACAGTATTGTATTCCTATCAAAACGATCATGAATATACAAACTGAACTTCTCACAAGAATTTACAAAATGAGTTTGAACTGACCATTTGCATCCAAAAAGATGAAGTCACCCAAAAAATTGGATTATCCATTTGGAACATCCGAACGAAGGGAAGGGAAAATTCCACCCTTCAAAAACTGCTCTTATCGTATTTCGGCCAAAGATGGTCATGAAATATACAGTTACCAATCGAATTGCTTACTCAAGTATTTGATCGCTTAATTCAATTACAAAAGTTGATTGATGATTCTGTCTCAATCACATCGATTGCGTCTGTCTGATCGGATTCATTCGTATATTAAGGAACCTTCGATTAAATATGAGAAATTATTCAAGCATGAAAAGGGTAAAGAAGAGCTTCTAATCCATTGCAATGCGATAAATAAAAAGAAATAAAAAAATGAATTAGAAACAGGGAATTTTCTTAAAATTTTCAAATGCAAAAATTACATTGAAAAAATAAGATTCCTATCAAATCTTCTTCGAAGCAGGACTGAACACTAGGAAGCATTCTTCACCGAACTCATGCAGTGCTGTAATCTTCTTCCTCTTTAAGCCACCATTTTCACTGAAGTTTGATGGAGAAAAATGGAAAATGGGGAAGAAAATACAAACTCCAAGCCATTCCCCATTTACCATCACAGCTCCAGATCGCGACCTCGTTAGACTTTAAAATGAGTGCCAAATTGAAAGTTGAAGGGAAACCGACGAAATGAAGAAAAGAAACATTCATTCATCTTCCTAAAATGGTGAAAATTTGATGTGCAAGGAAATAGAAAAATCTTAAGGAAACTCTAGGAATCTTGACCTGCAAGCCAAGACTTTAATACATGATGACTTGGCAAGCACCAATTGGTATAGAATCGAAAATCGAAGCATCAAAATCTCAAAAAGCGAAGCGTCGCCATAATAAAGCGAGAGGCACGAAACGACGACCATTAAATGCGCCATTTATAGACGTAACGGATGAAACGTCCAAATCCAATGGATCAATCATAAATAAATTTTCACAGGACCGACATGGCATCATGTATGGTATTCATTTTGACCGAACAAACCTTTCTTGAAGGGAGATAACCCGGAGGAAATAAAATCTACTGATCACTCGATCATGTTGGTAAGTCAATTACCACTCTTGAGAAGTCAAGAGGACTAGAGTGATCACAGCGTGGCCTCAACATACCAATCGGATAACACAAGCAAGGGAGAACATCGTTCGCAGAAAAATAAAGATATATAATATGGAGAAACAGGATAGCAATTTGAAAACATTTTAATCTGTCAATTCGGCTGAAGTACTGGAAGAACGAGCAAATTATAAGGTTCGGATATCCCCGTAATAATAAGGTGGACAATGCCACTTCTAAGAGGTCGAAAGAACCTTTAAAAGCCAAAATAGCCACAAAGCGGTTCCAACGCACCAATCGGATAATACAAACGACAAGAGAAATTGCTTGGAAAAAAATAGCAACATCTGATACATTCATTCGGAAAGACCCATTCTGAAGAAACAAGATTCCACCCCAAGTTGAATGATGAAAGCACTATGATGTCAAATATTAATATGCTTTGGTATATTTAATTATGCTTTTCAATCGGATCATTAGCTTAGTCGAATTCAAAAGAAAGAAAAAGCAGATAGTATTCATGTGCAAAGGCAAAAAGAAAGCGATAATGAATTAGAAGCTAAGAATATTATCTCCATAACAGATACAAATAGTTTATCCCATTTAAAAACTACGAATCGATTACATTCTCCTGTTGTTTACAAAAGCTTTTAAAAGAATTCTAAGTGAGTTCATCATTAAAGTGCAATGACAGATATAAAAGTGACAGATGATGAAGCAGAGCATTTTATTAAATCTCCTAAAGTACATCAAAGGAAAGTTACATTGATATGGAAATTATCCTATCCAAAACTTCGGCGCTGACCAGCCTTGCTGTTTCTGAAATGGGACACCACATTAGCCAATATGCTTCATAAATATCCAGTTCACTAGCTTTTACATATCTCTATAAATGCCTGGAATCTGCTGTCCTTTCCCGTCTCAGCTTCTAAATCACTATCTTCGCAATTTCACCTAGTGGTAAGGAGTGAAGAGTAGAAGGAAAAAGAGGAAACAGAAAGGGAAATTAAAATGCTGGAGCAAAAGGGTTTCTCAATTTTCGTTTCATCGGACATGGAGAAGCTAAGTGGTCTGAGGCTCATATTATCCCCTACTAGGAGAAGAGTTCCCTCGATTAGGGGATAATATTTCATTCATCTTCCTAAAATGGTGATAAGTCAAAAGGGAAAGAATCAAAAATCTTGAGATGTTTGAGTAACTGCATGAGGAAATTATAGAGGAAGAAAAAGAAATTCTAAAAGAACCTTTGGTGAAATGATGGAAAAAGCTACCTACTTATAGGACGAAAATTTTCCCTAAAAAAGGATAAGAAATTGAAAAGGCTTAAACCATGTGGTAGTCCTAAGAAGCTGAAAAGATGGAACACTACCACAGACGGTCACCCAAATAAGCACGTTGAACGAAGGATCCATCTGAAGTGCCAAAAATGATGATATTTTCATTGCCGATAAGCATGAAATTCAAACCGACATTCAATCAGGACCGTTTGAAGGGGGATAAGTGATAATACTCCAATATTATCCTATTGGATTCAAGGCTAAATCTCGCCAAGGCCCAAGCTGGCCCCAAATACTATAGGGCCTAAAGTGTGGCACAGTAGAAAGTCAGTGAACTGTTACACGACACATGCGATCGGACTGACCGGACAAGACTCCTGCTAATCCACTGACAGACTCCATCGCCACACCCTATTCTTTACCTTCTATCAAATCACTATCTACCTACTTTGACATGGATAGGTAACTCAAATGTACCCTTCAAGCTCTTATAAATACGTCGAAGGTAAAAGTTTAACACACATAGAATATATTGGAGACACTCTCTCTCTATATTCTCTCTTTAAAAAGCATTACTGACTTAAGTTTTGAAGTGCTAATGCCCGATCAGACCGGGTTAACTTATCTCATTGCAGGTATTGGCGATTTGATCCCAGATGTTGAATTCGATCGCCTGTTTGTTCCACCCCGAACTTGATGGGCCCAATTCCAATGTCTCTGCCAAAGAGTCTCATTTAAGCTTCTGACATTTCATAACTTATCAATTAGATTTGAGAATGAAACAGTGAGATTGGAGAAGATTAGAGAAGCGACTGTGAGGTCAGCCACTCTTGCATTTGTTGGTGAAATTAAATCCATCCATAAAGAGAAGGAAAGAGATGAGAGAAATGATCGAGAAATAAAAAAAAGTGAATTGAGTTTTTGGATTGGGCCTTTAGCTGTTGGATTCACTGCTAACATGAATATATTGGTTGAGTTATATGTTAGCAAATGTTGGTTGAGTTATTATATAATCCATATTAATATTTTTTAATCTAATAATTGATTATATGAGTTATAATAATTCAACAAAATTCTAATAAAATGGACTTAAAGAGCATCTCCAATGCATGAGGTTAGGTCCCACTTATGTAAGACCCAATTTAGTGTCACATTACACAAAGTGGGACTTGGAACAAAATCGTACTCCCTCCTTGAGTGGTAAGATACATTTTGAGTTCCACTTGTGGTCTCACATAAATTTTTTGTTAAAAAACTAATTAAGACATTTATTGAATAATTTTTAATTTAATATTTAGTTTGGACAAAAAGGTATAATCGGGTTGGATAAAAATATTTTAATATTTGAATATTTGGAATTTTTCTATTTTAAAATTAATCCTTAGTAAATAAAATTACAATTTTAAATATAGTTAATATTAAAAAAAAATTACATGATTAAAAATAACATTTCATAATTTTAAACATTACAGTATAAAATACATTACATGGCCAATAATGTAACATAATTGTAACATTATATAAGCGGTAATTTATTTAGTGTTGTGAAATTGCTAGATATGTTCCACTAGATCTGCCTATAGTTGTCGATTCTTTCGCCTATCATGAATTTGGATATTACTTTAGATATATCTCCAATACAGAGCAAAAGATTCCTTGCCCAGCTTTGTTTATGATAAGCCGTTAGTCACATCGTCGTAAAAGGTGAGTTGATCAAAGTTTGTGGCGTACGTATCTCTCTTATCCTCAATAATCATATTATGCAATATGATGCACGCTCTCATTATTCTTGCAATGTCTTCCTTGTGGCAAAATTTTGTAGGTCCATGTATAATTGTAAAGCGAGCTTGCAACACTTTGAATGCTCACTCAATGTCCTTTCATTGACATTCTTAATATTTAAAAACTTCTTTTTGTCTCCTTGTAGTCGAGAGATTGTCTTGATAAATGTTGCCCATTAAGGATATTTACTTGGCACTGGGAGTTGAAATGGAGGAGGATCCTCATGGTTTGGGAACGGGAAATGCTTGTAGGATTGGAAACACTGATTAACTCTTTCTCTCTTTCGCTGGGAAGAATGGATAGGAAAATATGGGTACATGATTCGAAGGGGGTATTCTCTGTAAAATCGGCAAGTCTATTTCTATCTATCCTCACCGCCCCCTCATCTGATCTGAAGCCTTACTCTTCGTTTCTATGGAAAAAGCTTGCACCACCCAAGGTTGAACTCTTCTTCTGGTTTTGCTTGCAAAATCGGATCAGCACTAGAAGCTTCCTAGCGGATAGGGGTATTCTGCAGTCCAATGATGTTATCTGCCCCATTTGTAAGAATTCGAACGAGGATACTAACCACCTGCTAGTCACTTGCACAGTTTCAGCGACTTTGTGGTATAATATCATCAAATGGTGGGGCTATGAATTTTGCATTCCAGAACGGTTTAACAATCTCGTGATTCAATGGCCTTGTTTTGTGAGAGGCATCTCTCAACAAAAGGTTTGGTGTATCATATTCTTATCCTGCATTTGGACTATACGGCTGGAGAGAAATGTTGTGATCTTCTCGGGTAAACTGGTAAGTTCGGCCTCCCTGTTTCACCTGAGTCTAGCTCGGGCCTCCTATTGGATCAACTCTCATCAGGATTTGAATAGTTTAAAAGGGCAGAGTCTGTTTTTAGCATCTGATGGTATCAAAAAACTTCAATCTTGATGCGTCCCCAGGCCTGTCAGTCTTTGGTCCCCTCCTAACCCAGGTTATGTGAAATGGAACACGGATGGTTCGTCATTTGAAAATCCAGGCCCAGCGGGGATTGGAGGTGTGCTTAGGAATTTTGATGGTTTTATAGTGTGCTTGTTCTCATGTAATATTGGGATCAATAACTCCTCAGTGGCGAAAGTCATGGCAGTTCAAAAAGCTCTACAAATTTCAACTGATTTTCTTGCTCGTCAGAATTTAGGTGTATGTTTTGAGCTAGACTCTTTGAATGTGGTATCTTGGTTATCCACTGATGCAGTAGACAGACCTTGGAAACTGGGGCATGGGTTTAACGACATCAAAAATAACTCTTATAGGCTTAAAGAAGTTTATTTTGGGGACAAAGATTTAACTAGGGTTTTTTTAGAAAATTTTTACGAAAATAGGGTGGGTTGAAAAATAATTCCGGGAGGGGGGGTTGAATCAGAAGCCGCAGCTGACGCCTGCGGCTTCTGATAGTGGGACCCACATGGTGGGTGGCTTTTGGAATAGTGATGCCGCAACTGTTAGCTGCGGCATCACTTATATATATATATATATATATATATATATATATATATATATATAAAGGGGCAGCAATGCCGCCTGCTGCCCCTTTCTTTTCACATATATATATGTGAAAAGAAAGGGGCAGCAGGCGGCACTGCTATATATGTGAAAAGAAAGGGGCAGCAGGCGGCACTGCTGCCCCTTGTTATTTTTTTTTAATTTTAATATAATAATAAATAATATTATTATATTAATATTATTTATTATAATAAAATAAAATTATAATAATATATTTATTAAATATAATAATATAAGTATGATAAAATAATATTTAAATAATATACGAAACGAAATTTTATTTTTTTATTGTTAAATTATAAATTTTAAAAAAATATTAAATATTTTTATTTAATGTTATTAAAAATATTTTTATTTAATGTTTTAATAATATTAACAAACATATGATAATTTTAATTCGATTTAGTGTTATTATTTGATTTTTATATCAAAAAAATTATTTTTATGTTATTATTTGATTTTTATATAAAAAAAATATTTGTTACTAGTAATTGATCTAAAAATCAAATAATAAAAAATTACTTGTAATCATTTATAAAATATTTTTGTAAAAACACATAATTTTTTTTATCACTATTAGTATCTTTTTCATCAATCCGGCAAGAGTTCTCACCGGATTCCGGTATACATGATTTTTTTGTAAAAATGTTAGAAGTTCAGTGACATGTAAGTCATAAAAAAAAATCGGTTACTTTTGTATGATAAATGATAAGTTAAATGACCATAAGTGAAATTGATCCCCTTTTATAGTAAGGTAAAGAAAGGAGAAAACAAACTTAAAAAGTTATAATAAGGCCTACCAAAGAATAAGTTCCTTTAGTGGATATAATAATACAAAACCATTATGATTACAATGGAGACTACAAGAGCATAAGAAACCTACTTGCAACAATACAAACAAAATTTTTAGAAAATATTTATTACTTGCCCATGGTAACTTATTTTTACTAAATGGTAAATATTGAACATTTCTTGCAAACTGACCCAAACCTGAATTTTAACTAGTAGAGAGATTGGAATTTATGTATTTAGAGTTATTGGACACAATAGAGCCAAATTCATGGTACTACTAAGGAATACTTGTCTCTAGTTTGTCCTCATCATGGGTGTAGCAACATTCCCTTAGATCCCTTGAGTCTTGAAATTGTTCTTGAAAACTCTAGGAAGGCGTTTGACTTCTTTCTAGGCTTAAGGGTATTAGTTTTGATGGTACTAGACTGCCTTTGGTGACGAAGGCATATTCAAGGTCGTCATAAGTGAAGCCCAATTTGGTGATGGTAGATATGAATTCATTGGTGGTGGATCAACTTCACCTCTTCTTAAACAAATGTGGATTTCATGAATCTATAGAGTAATGAAAGTACGCCTAAGTTGAACTGGAGGCAACGTGATATTGTTAAGCAGGGAATTCCCAAGTCTCTTTGATGTGAGCACGTGTCCAATAAAGACGCCTTGCCAAGTTGGCCAAATGATGACTTGAACACTACAAGAAAATCAGGTTTTTTTCCAACAGAAAACTATAATTTCCGTCGGCAAAAGTTATTTCTGACACTACAAAAAAAACTCAAAATAGCGACTAAAATTAGCGACTACTAAATTTTAGTCGCTATTTAGCGACGGATTTGCGACGAAAATCACATTTGGTCGTCAAAATATCTTGTTCCAATCTGATGGCTATTTTAGCGACAGATTAGCGACTAAGTGAAAGAAACCGTCGCTAAATTTTAGCGGGAAAAGATGGTGCCATTTTTAGCGACAAAATTAGCGACTAAATATCTTGTCGCTAAAAATGTACAATTTTTATTTTCTCCAAAAATTATTTTGCGACGAAACTTTAGTCGCTAATTGACTTTTAAATTTAGCGACGAAATAGCGACTGAACTATTAGTCGCTAATTTTGGAAGCAAATTCCTATTTATTTTTTTGCGATAAAATTAGTGACTAAGTTTGTGTTGTCGCTAATTTAGTAATAATTATTTAAATGTATTTAGCGACTAAATTGGTTAGTCACCATTATAGTCGCTATTTTAATTTAAAAAAAATAAAATGTATCATTACCCTAAATCCCTAAGTCAGCCCCTTTTTCCCTATCATTTCTCTCGCTCGATTCGCCCTCTCTCTGTGGACTGAAGCGTTGTCTCGCCGCTTGTATGTTCGTTGCCTGGCCCCCGTCGATCTCTCTTTTGCAGTCCAAGCAGGTTTGTATCTCTACCTAATTAAAATGGTTTGAGCTGTGGGTGTTATTGGGTTAATACAAATTCTAGATGGAGACAGTTTCTAATTCTATTCCTAGGATTTGCAGTTCTTATTTGCTTGTCCACATCATTTAGGGTTTTGCTCGTTTGGTCTCAGACTTTCAGGTACTCACTTGTGTATATATTTTGTTTCTCGCAGAAGATTCAAGCGTTGGGATTTAATTTTTATTTTCAAAATTTTCATCCGATTTGATTTCAGTGTATTTAGATGTTGTCTTCTTCCCCATTTTTATACTGCTTTGCATTCGCTAAACCGGAGTTGCTTTTGTTTCTACCTTTTCATCTAGATCTTTTTATCTTTCGGTCTTCTAGTTGGCCTTCTCATTTATGTATTTTTTATTTCGAATTCTTCATTTCTGAGCATCTTCGGGATCTTTGTGTTTCGGTGACCACCAGCAAAAGGATTGAAGCCAAAGGTCCTTCGTCAGGTTCAACCTCTGCTTCTCTTCTCTTGTCTGTCTTTATTTTTTTCAATTTATTTTCTAATTGGTTACTTGGGTTTTGGTTGTTTATTTTTTCTACTTGTTTTGCTTTTAGTTTGCATTAAGTAATCCTCTATATATTTGATGTTCAATTTTGTCTTCTCTTGTCAGAAAATTTCCTTCAATTCATCTCCCTTTTAGGCTTGTCAATAGGAGTCTTCAATTACTTTTTAGTTGATTATAATTTGCATATGAATTAATGGCTTTTACTGCAATTTAATTAAACCTGAGATGTACATTTTGTGTTTCTAAAGGGGCTTTTTACACAATGATGGTGTTCTGATGATTGAATTGGCTGTGTACATAAGAAATATAATAAAAAAATGAGTTTTCAAGGTTTAGATTTTAAGTGATATTCCTTTTTCAATTATAATACAGATGGAAAAGGAGGATGTTTAGTTCTGTTTTCAGTGTGGCTTCAACTTGTACATTTCTATTGATTTTTAGTTTAGTAGAATTTGAGCTAGCTGAATAGGAAAGACCAACAGCTTTTGGACCAATACCATTTATGAAATTGATGTAATGTTGTCTTAACAGAGCATCCGTGTACATTAGTAGGTATTAGCTAATTAAATAGACATTTATTGAATTTAAATCCTACTGTTAATTTCTTACACATAATTAGTTCTAAAGCTGGCAATTTTCTTGAAGTTAATATAGACTACCAATGCAATGGGTTGGCAAGTTTCTTTCAAATTGATTATGTGAAAATTTTTCAACTTTTGTTTCTGTTTCCTTGTGTAGTGTGCTAACTTGAATGAATGAATGAATTAATTAATTAATTTTAAACATTCCTTTGTAGCTAAAAATTTGAGCCAATTTGTTAATGGTAATAACATTTTTAACTAAAGTATAGTTCAATGATAAATTTATACTATTTTTTAACTTTAAGAGTAAATTTGTTCATTTGTCTAAATATGTATATTAGCAAATGTTAAATAGGAAAAAGAAAAAGCAAGAAGAAGAAAACAGAGTTGTGTATTTGTTTAACTCAATTCAAATATAATAATAGAATTTAACTCGACTTTATTGTTTTCATTTTTCTTGGGTTAATTGTTGAATGAACTTGTTGAGGCATGTGAGATTTTGTCTTTTGGTTTTTGTGTGGCTCTTGCAAATCCTTTGTTTGAAAGAATGCCAATTAAATTGCTGTCAACTTGAGAATTGCCCCACAATTTGTTTCTAATGTCAATTTTGAAATTGACTTTTCATTCTGAATTTCTGTTATACCTTTTGTTGTCATTCATGGCATTTCTATTATATGCTTCTTAAGATATAGGGACTTGATGAATCCTAATGTGCTTGATAAACAGTGCTAAATGTAGATATAGTTGCTTTAAGAAATAACATCATGGACCACGTATATGCAAGTAAAGTAAAATAATTTCTTATAATGTTTTATGAATTGAAGTGATTAGCACTCCATACTTTGTTAAATTATGATGACTTGTGGTTTGGCAGGAATTGCTGCAAAGTCGCCCTTAGCTGTGATAGGGACAAAGGCAGTAATGTTAAGAAGCCAAGAATTGAATGTCGAATAAGGATTGGATTATATTGCGACTTGGAATTCTGCAATGCTTTTATATGATGATCTAACTCAGGCCATCAAGGTTCAGATCCAGAAAAGAAAACCTGTCTTTGCCAAGCTTTGATCCTCTCCATACCATCACTAAATGTGTTTGTTTCCCATCAACCACGAATAAATGGCAGAATATCATTTGATCAACTTTGTATTTGATACGTACGTCCTTTACTGTAAGATTATCGAAACTTTTAATAATTATAAATAATAATCTTTTTTTTTCTTTTGAATTATTGAATGAAGAATATTATGTTTTAGATTATAAATTTATAAATTTGATTATAATTTGCATTTATATTCGTACGCATATTCAATTTTTAATGTTGTGTAAATAACGAATTAATTTATTATTTAAAGATATGAAAATAAATTCACAAATAAAAATAAATAAATTCTAACCTTTAGCGACAGATTAGCGAAAGAAATTTTCGTCGCTAAATACTGAAAAAAGAAATGAAAAAATTATTAGTGACAGAAGCCGCTTCCATCGCTAAAATATACAGCATGACGTGACAGAAAAGGAAAAAAAAATTGCGACTAAATTTGTAGTCGCTAATTACATTTTAATATTATTGGCGATCAATTTAATTAGGGGTTAATTAGCGACGACCTTTTCCTATTTTAGCGACGAAATTTCGTCGCTAAAATTAGCGACTGTTTTCATATTTGGTCGCAAATTTTTTTGCGACGGTCGTATTTGCGACAATTAGTCGTCTGGTCGCTAAATATAATTAGCGACTAAATTCCTATGATTAGCGACTAAAAAGGCCGTCGCTAATTACCTTTTTTTTTTGTAGTGTGACGGAAATTACCGACGGACAATTTCGTCTGCAATTCGACTGTAGGGAAAATTTCCCGATAGAATTATATCCGTTGTTAAACTTTACGACGGAATATGTATTTCCACTGGTAAATTTGTCGAAAGAATATTTATTTTTGCTGAAAAATTTACCGGTGGTATATATATTTCCGTTGATAAATTTGTCAATGGGATATATATGTTAGTTGGGAAAATTTACCGACAGATTTTTCAGTCAGGTAATTTTAAAATGCTAATAAAAAAATTAAATAAAACATCAAAACACAAACAAAATTTATTGTGAATCACGTATATAATACAAAATTTATTTACCCAAAATTTATCTCCAGTAACAATAATATCATAAAGGGGAAAAAAAACATCCATCACTGCAAAAGAAAGTAACTTACCTAGTAAACTTAATGCCTATCTTGAAGTCATCATCATATAATTTCCACCAAAAAGTGCATGATGGTTTAATGGTTTTGAAGACTTCAGAGATTTAGTATTTCCAACATTTTGAGCAAACTTATCATCATCATCTTCTTCTTGAGTTCCATACTCATTATAGAAACGATCAGCATGTTTTACATTAACCTGTGAAATTAAAAGGACATACCAGGAATATATAACACTATTGCCCATGAGAGAGAATTCTTTCTTTATGTGAGACTTAATCAAGTAGAATGCACAAGTTCAGCCGAAATACAATATGGGGCTTTAATAGAAGGGGTAAAAGAGCAATATTACAAACAAGACATTCAAGTTTGTAATCACAAATTTAGGCATAATGATAGTACAACACCAATCTGAGCTCTTTCTTGACTGCATGAATTCTCACTTCTTCATCCTCAAAATGGTAAATCGTGCCTTAAAATAAAGCAAAACACAGAAAATAAAGCAATTTAGTTAAGAGTGCAAAAGGAAAAGCCATAATGGTTAGAAAAACAACCTTGACATCAATAGGGTGTTACACCCAAATTAAAAAAGGACACAAATAACTTATAGAATAGAACTATTGTACAATATTCTCCCTGTACATATACGTGATGAAGAAAATCATTATTGAGAATTTTAAATCTAATCAACTAGTTTACAAAAGACAACAATTGTTCCTTTAGCAACAAAGGAAAACAAAATTGAATAACTGCTGAGCAGATTCTGTGCATGCAATCAATTATACCAATGCATGCTGTGGGTTTGAGCAAATCAGAAAGTGCAGGAACTTCAATGAAACAGAAAGCATCTCAAATGGTTATACACACCCTCAGTAACTCGTATTTAAGAAATGTGAAAGATAATAATCAGCATTTATGAAACAACCAAGATAAAAATCAAAAGGAATACATATTCGTTCTCTGTGAAGCAAAATCTTAGTAGAACCTCAATCAAATGGTATAAAGAAAAATTGCTAGTGGTTTAATGACTTGCAAAGACTTGTTACCCTCAAAGAAATCAATGATTTAAGATATAAATATGCAATGTTATGTATTTATTGAAGTTGTTATCAAATTATAATCAAGCAGTAGAGATGAATTTAAATAATGCAGCACAAATTCATAAACACAGTTTATACCTTGTAAGCTTGAGGAGTCAGCTGTATTAGCTTCTTAACAAGTCGCAGTGCTATATTTCTAAATGGCAACAGAATCAGAACCTGCAATACGAAATTGAAACAAGTCAAATTGAGTCCAAGTGCAAGTATCCTGATTTCAGAAAAGTGGAGGTTGACATGGAAAATTTGAGCACAAAGTCCAAGCCCTCGTATCATTTTCATAGATGGCACATTTTTAATTTCTGACTGATTTTAACGTTAACTAAATTTTCGTTTTTTTTTTTTCTCACCTACATAACATATTTTCTAAGTCTTTGCTCATTTACAATTAATCTAACACCTACCAAACCTCGTGAATTTGGATGGTGAACTATAATTCTGTGACTTTTGGGGCATCCGTAGGAAAAATAATTCCATCCGTAGGAAAAAGCTAAACGAAATTTGATTTCTCTATGCCCAAAAGAATATATAGGCAATTTAATGTCAAAAAAATAAATTCTATCACTGCCAACATAACATTTCTTAATTATACACTAATATTATTTTCAAACCCAAAAAAAAATCTTAATAATAATAATAATACATCAGGAAAAAAAAAATACACACTAGATCTGACCGAGCGGATCTGCGACGGCAGGGGGAGGCTGTGATCGGCTGGGGAAGAGTGGCCGCGGGGCGAGTGAGATGACTCGCGAGAGTGAAAGCAAGGGCGACGGGGCCGATCTACGAGAGGGGGGAGATGACTCATTGAATCTGCAGATCCACGCCGAGAAGAGAGAGAGGGAGGGAAGGAGGAAGGAAGAGAGAGAAAGAGAGGGAGAGAGTGAGAGAAAAAGACTGTGTTATATATATATATATGGCAATTTTAGTGACGAAAATTGGTTTCCGTCGCTAAAAATCTCTTTTACCCACGCAACGTTGTTTTTGTCCGTAATTCACAATTTTTGCAACAGGAAACTTAGCGACGGATTATTTAAGACCGTCGCAATTTAATATTTTTAGCCAATTTAGCAACGGAACATTTTTTCCGTCGCTAAAAGTTAGCGACGGAATATGCTTTCCCTCGCTAACGTTTAGTTACGAAAAAATATTCCTTCGCTAATTTTTTGGCCAAATAATTGGCACTATATTTAGCAATGATTTAAGATTTCCGTCCGTATAAACTGGCGGGAATATTTTTAGCTACAGAATTTTTACTGTCGCTAAAAATCGACGAAGTTTTTTCCATTTCTAAATAGCGACGTAATCTAATTTTCCGTCAGTAAAATGCACTTTTCTTGTAGTGCGAACAAGCCTAAAGATGTTTGGGAAGATACTGTTTCAAAGGTGTACGAAGGGCTTTATTGCGGAAAATCACAAGATGGAGTTAACTTTGAATCTTGGAAAGAAGGCTTTATGAAGAACTCATATGGTGATCATGTGCATCGCATATTGGCCATTGGAAGAGCTTTCAAGAATGATTTAATTCAAGATTGATCCAAAAGGCTTAAGCAGGTGGAAGACTAAAATTAAACCCAATTCTTCTAGAGCGGTATAACCAATTTGTTTTACCACCTGAGGTGGTGAATTAGAATAGACAGTTTTTAGGCGAGCAAATTGTTTTACCAGTTAAGGTGGTAATTTCAAGAATCTTGGGTTTTAGGCTTATTTTTTGAGTGGCATAACACTTAATTTAATGCCGATACATGTTTATATGTTCGTACTTTAGTTGTTCATTTTTAGGCCTTAAACTTAAACCCATTCATTTGGTCTTTATGGTAAATTTGCAAGACAATGGGTTTAGACTTGACCCAACCCAAATGGTTATTAGGGTTTTCAAGCTATGTATAGATAGCCACCATATGTAATCTACTGATTTTTAGATCTTTTAATCCATTGAGATTATTTTGGCTTTGCTATATTGCAAGGAGATTTCATTCTTATTGAATCAAGAATCTATTAAACTTATCATGATGTTCCTGTGTCATTTATTATGTTCTATCTTCCTTTGATCCCCGTTTCTAATCACTTGCTGTTTAGAGGTTTGGTAGGAAAAAAATAATAAGTAAATTTTTTTCCTACCAAACCCCTAACCAACAAATGATTAGAAATGTGGATCAAAAGAAGATAAAAAAGAGTAAATGCCACAGGAAAATTCTGATAAGTTTAGTCAATTCTTGATTCGATAAAAAGAATGAAATCTCTTTACAATATGGCAAAGCAAAAATAATCTTAATGGATTAAAGGATTTAAAAAGAATCTGTAGATTATATATGATGGCTATCCATAAATAGCTTGAAAAATAATCTAATCCTAATAACTATTTGGGTTGGGGCAAGTCCAAACCCAGTCTTGCAAATACCATAAGACCAAATGAATGGGTTTAAGTTTAAGTAGGGCTGTGCAAAACCGAACCGGAACCGAAAATCGAACCGAACCGAATGCATTTTGGTCTATTTGGTTCGGTTTGTTCGGTTTTCGGTTCTAAACCGAAATTAAATTTCGGTTATTTCGGTTCGGTTCGGTTCTTAAGATTGAAAAACCGAAGGGACCGAACCGACCGAAGTTTTTTAAGCTCACTATTATATATATATATATATATATATATATATATATATATATAATCTAAAACTAAATATACACTATAGTTATATTTATTTACATGTATATTTTTTTAATTAAAATATATTAAATGTATTATTAATAAAAATTTATGTTGTATTTATTTTTAATGTATATTTTTTTAGTATAATTTTGCTTAGTATTTATTAGGAAAATAATATGAAAAATTTATGTATTTTTTTCCTTTTAGTTATTTTAAATGGTTTTATTTTGTTGAATATAAGTTAATTTAATTTATAAATCCATATAAGTTAAAAATCTAAAAAAAAAAGCCTATATTTGTGAAGAACCGATTGGACCGAACCGAACCGAACCGACTGAAATTATTTCGGTTTATTCGGTTTCGGTTCTCGGTTCGGTCCTAAAAATTTCTAAACTTCGGTTTTCGGTTTATTCGGTTCGGTCCAAAACCGAACCGAACCGACCATTTGCACACCCCTAAGTTTAAGGCCTAAATATTTACAACTAAATTAAGAACATATAAACATGTGAGACAATTAAATTAAGTGATATGTCACTCAAAAAATAAGCCTAAAGCAAAATCTCCCAAAATCACTACCTTAGGTGGTGAAACAATCTGTTGGCATGAAAACCGTCTATTCCAGTTCACCACCTGAGGTGGTGAAACAAACTAGTTGTACTGCTCTTGAAGAATTTGGCTTAATTTTAGTCTTCCACCAGTCTTGAAATCATTCTTAAAAGCTCTTCCAAGGGTCCACATGCAATGCACATAACCATCACATGAATTCTCCATAAAGCCTTCTTTTCAAGCTTTAAAGTTAACTCCATTTTGTGATTTTCCACCATAAAGCCCTTTTTCGAATTGGTATCTTCCCAAGCATCTTTATGCTTGCTCAAGTCATCATTTGGCCAACTTACCAATGCCTTCTTCATTGGACCGATGCTCACATCACTCTTTCTGAGTCAACTGCATGCTAAAAGGGCATAGCAATAGCCCTTCATTCATGACAAATCGAAATATGGTCGATGGAGCATGAAGATGGACTGAGCATTTAGATTGGCTAGTATCACTATCAATATTATGTTGGAGCTTTTGGTTCCACCATGATAGTGGAAAATATGAATCGAGGAAAGTTTATATGAAAGAGTCATAGTTTTATGCCTAATTCAAATAATTGAGCATTTATGATAGTGTTGAATGCTACTACTCAACAATAAATTGTTAGTCCCAAATTTAAGGTTCACTAAAGTTAATAAACCTACCAAGCATCAACCTAGCCCAAACCAAAAAAAGGCAGCTTTTTAATTAAATGATTTGATTGTGTCAATTTTTTAATGGGATAGCAAAGTATTATTAGATTGGTTTGGTTAAATTATTGTCTCTTTTGTCAAAACCAGCCAACTAGCACACCACAATCTTGAGGCCATGCATGCTAATTTTTCTGCTCCACTAGCATATGGACAAACCATCAATAAACAGGTACATACTAAGTTACATGAAAAAATGACATGTATTTAGTTAGATCTATTTTTTTTTTTGACAATTTTTTGCCAAATTCAATTTTATTGACATAATTAATATGCAATACTTTGCTACCACTTCTCTTAAATACATTTTTTATTTATTTTAGTTCTACATTTTGTTTATAACTAATTATAGAATTGCATTAAAAATCTCGCTTTTTTTGGTTTATTTTTTAGCTTTTGTTTTTTCCTAGTTAAATGATCTTGCAAGGAAAAGGTTGGGTTAATATTATTACAAATTCAATCGCAAAACTTTAGTTCTTAGTGAGTGAAAAATTGAATAAATGTAGCCATGTTTTTTTCGAGATATTTATGATTTTTGAAAAGTTAAATTGTTTGCATGAATTATTTATTACTTTATTAATATATACTTATCTATAAAGTGGAAATGTAGCAATATCCTTTATTGATTAGGAAAATCATGGAGATAAATTCCCATTTGAAGTAAGCCAGTCAAGTCTATAAAAGGGCCATGATCTCCAACAGAAAAAGTCATCTCTCTAATTAATCAATCAATACAATTTATCACTTTTATCGGTCTTTATCAGTTTTTATTTTCAATAGGACTTTTAGCTATTTTTCTACCAGTACCAATTCAGCGTACTCTTGCATTCCCTTTCGGTCTAGAGTGGTTGATATTCGGTCATGATCCTACTTAGATTCAGTCCTTACTCCCTAAGTTGTCTCGCCCACCTTGATTCTTTATGGTTATTTTCCAGTTTGGTACTGTTTAATCCAGATTTAAAGTGGACTGGGCTAGGTTTTATTTGAGCATTGTAATTGGGGCCCATATATTTTATTGGGCTTTGTATTTCGGGCCCATATATTTTATTGGATTTTAATTGGCCAAAGCCTACATGTTTATTAGGCTTAATTATTTATTAACCCATGTATAATTAATAGACACAGTTAGTTTTTACCTGGGGGAGGAAAGTTAATTAGGAGGTTTCTAAAGTGATGGTGAACGTAGGTTATGTGGGCAGTTGACAAAGGCACAATCCTAGACCAAACCTGAGGAACAACAGAGAATGAGGACTACACAATTTTCCAAAAAAACTACACAAATTAGTCCATGGCTTAACTCTTTGTAGTCCTTAGATTTTAATCAAAGTATCCAGTAGTGTAATTTAACTTTCAATTCAATACAATCACATTTCTATTTTTACTACACCTTTTAAAATTTCTTAAACTTTTTGCCTAAGCAATAGTTTAGGGGAACCTAGATTTTTTTTGTAGAAGTCGGATAGCCACACATTAATTAGTTTGAGAACACTTAAATTCTCTGGCACTCTCGCAGATCACATGTATCTTATTTGATCCTAAAAAAACAATCAAACAATATTTTTGGCACACTTCGTGGGACCTATTCTGAAGGATTCCACCAAAGACAAGAATTTTATTGGGAAAAGAAGACACATCTGAGTCTTATGACTTAGAGGAGCCACTACTACTGCAGAGACTGTAACATCAGTTTTGTATGTTTCATAAATGATAGAACAGATTGAGAAAGGTATTAACCCTCAGCTTGAGAAAGTTCCCCATAGTTCATAGGCACCTTATGCCGTGTAACTCTCTAGGGAAACTAATGTTCTTCAGAATTTACAGAACTTGAAAGCCATTTTGTCGCAAGTGGTAAAAGCCATTATTGGTGAGCCGTTTAGAGTTCCATAAGCCCTAGCCAAAAGTTATGGATAAAGAAAATCCCTATCCTAGGGGATATAGAAATCCAGACTTTTCTTTGTTCTCTGGGAGGATGGCCAATGAACTGTAGAACATGTTGCCAAATTTACCATATAGTGTGGTAAATTAGCTAATTATGAGAACTTCAACTTTTTCAAACTTAGACTCTTTCCCAAATCTCTAATAGGTGCGGCTTTTACTTGATTTTCTACATTGCCAAGGAATTTAGTCCTCAGTTGGAAAGAGATGGAAAGGTAGAACCTAAGATATGTATGACAAAATTGTCTAAGGTGACTCAAAGGGCTAGGAAGACGGTAGATACATTTTTTTCCAAATTTAAGAAGATGAGGAACTGGTATAAAGTGTTTTTGCTGGAAATAAAATTTATGAAAATGGCACAGAGAGGGTTGGATATCGAATTAAGAAAGGAGTTTCAAGGAACGGAATATAGAGATTTTCTTGAGATGGTTGTAAAAGTGTCAGAGTATGAAGAATTGTTGAAAGCAGATAACTAGAGGAAGAAGGCTGCTATTGGAAATTACTTTTAGGATGTCCACAATTCTAAAATAGTAGTTGCTGATTTGGTTTCTAGTGGGTCTTATACTTGCCCTTTACTAGTGAGTGCAGTAGATGAAAAGAAAAGGACACAACCTAATAATAACAATAACCAGTATTCCTTTGATGTTGGAAAGATTGAGAACATATTTGATTTTCTTTTTAAGGAGAAGTTTATTTCCTTATTAGCAGATCATATAATTCCCACTAAGGAGGAGTTGAAAGGAAAAGCTTATTGCATGTATTATCGGTTTTGGAGCCTAGAGAAGTGTGAGATTTTATATTTCCTTATTCAAAATGGCTAGTAAGGTATCTACTTCAATTAAAGGATGGGTCTACTTTTCTTGTGAGAGAGCATGATGGATAAAGGTCAACCCTTTCATAATTTTTGTATGTAGAAATATTTCTTTCTACGAGACGATTTTAGTTGAGACGCCACCATTGGGTTAGGTCGGGGATTAAAACCCAGGAGATTTAGGGTTCAAGAATCTCAGTTTTACTTTAGCCTTTTAGTTAATATCTTATTGTTCTTGATGGTTTCAATATTTATTATTTTTCTTTGATACAAAAGATGCATTAAAGTGGTAAAAGAGAGCATTCATCATATTTTGCATGAGTGATCCTAAATTATTTTATTTTTTATCCTAAGTTATGTAATTTTAGGAAAAGCGACTTTATTTATTTAGCCTTTGGACATTGGTCAATTATTTAAAGTGAATTGGACCTCCGACTTGTCTAGAGGAAATTAGGACATTGGTTCCTTAACCTAATTCATTAGTTACATAATTCTCCAATATTGGTCATTTTTATAATAACGAGGTACTCAATCCGATTTCGCCATTATTCCCAAAGTGTCCTTCAAGAGCGCATTATCAGAGAGTTCTTATGCTACTATTTATGACCAATACCGGGAAGGTGGCTCATTTTATTACTTATTGAAAATGATTTGGGACGTTGGTCCCATTTTAGTCTAAGTGGAAGTTTAGTGGAACATGCTATGAAAACCTTGCTTGATTTTGAGAAATTCTTTTTATTTTGTGTAATTTAATCTTGGCATATTGGTCTTTTTTATGATGACAAATGATTTTGGGGAAGTGAGTTTGGTCACTAAAAATCCTTTGTTTATTTTAAAAAAGAAGTTCCAAATTGATTGGTAATTAATTTGTGAATCTTTTTGCTTTGATGAAAATGACCTTTTATTAAACCTTTATTTATTTTTTGCTAACATGTAAAACCTTTTGTGAGTTACTTATTTTGTGAAATTTAAAGGACTTGAAATATAAACATGCATCTTAATTTCTTAGATCAAACGACATTACAAATATCATATGGGAGTAAGGGTAATATGCTATGGGTCATACATGCACTCAAAAGCATAAAAACAATATCAACATGTATAGAAATATCATCATTATGTAAAGTTCATTAAGCAATGTCAAAATTTATCATGGTATAAATATCGTGAATAATGTCAACATGCCATACAAAACATATATATGATACATAGAAAAAATGAAAGACATGCAAATGACTTCATTTGTTTAGTTCTTAATCTAGAAGTTTGCTCTAATCAGACAAAGTGTTTTGTCCGATCAAACAATACTTTTCCAAGATGAACTTTTTCTGATTAGACGAAAGTTTTCATTTGATCAGTTCGTCTAGATCTAGTTTTTTTTTTTTCAAAACTCATCTGATGGTGAGTCGTACCTTATGGTATATCAAATGGTGACCCGATTGGTCGTTACACCTGTGATGGGATAGACCCTGTTGGTACGGACCATACTTGGATAGCCTTAAAGTTGTATACCTAAACTAAAACCCATGTAATGGCATAGAAATTACCACTAGGTTAGCTAATAAGCTTCTTAATAATTTTGCATTGTTTGTGATATAGGCCTTTGTGTGTTGAGCAAATCCAAACATGTCTAGATGCTTTCCATTATGCCTTTTCATGCCTAAATGATCCCATCTTGAAATGTTTTCCCTTCTTTGGGGTTTTCATGCTTAAACGGACTGGATTTTCCATTGGACCTTTTCATGCCTAAATGAATTTGTCTTAACATGGTTGGATTACTTAAACACATATTGGCAAAAACTATCATGCATGCGCTTTCAATAAAAGTGTTATGCTATCGGATTTTCGTCGTGTATCATAAGTGTCCACTAGGTTCCCTGTTAGCCCATCGACTAATGCCACCTAAGAGGGAGGCTGGTTGAACACGTGTGTGATTAATATGGTCAGAAGGACTTGTATGTGTTTGTTTATATTGCATACATGTGCATATAACATCATGTACCATAACTGATGGTTATCGAAACCAACAAAAATAAAATTTCTGCTCTTAACAAAAACTAATGTGTAATTAGTGATTAGTAGTGTCGAATACACAGAAATTGGTTGAGTTTTAATTCTTTAAATAACTAGAAATAAACAATAAAAATAAATGGTGGATTTTTATGGGTCAAGGATAAAAAAACAAAAAATTCAGAAAAATAAATAAAAATAGAATTAATGATGGAAAATTTCAGCTAAAGATATTCGCTGCACAAGATTCAATTTTACTGATCACGGATGAAAAAATAACTCTAAAATCATGTAATGGACCGGTTATAGTTATCGGCTTAACGCTCTCGACCAATCTTTTCATATTAATAGGCTAATTAATTAAAATTATAATTAACTCTAAACTAATAAACAACCCTTTACAAGTGAAATAGTTTAATATATTGACAACTTTATGAACTAGAAAGACTCGATCTAAGCCAACCAACCTACAAGCAAGATTGATTCAAGCCAAATCATGCATTTACTTAATACAACAACCCTTTTCAGTATTGTTGTACTAATTATCACTTGTTATTGAATCTACCAAATAATTACGGATTTGATATTTTCAATTAGTTATATGCTATTTAATTATATGAACAATGAGCTCTAATTGCACAAATAACAAATAACAATAGAGATAGAATTTTTCTAAATCACAGTAAATAATATGAACATTACAGAAAATTAAAGATAAAAATAAGTATAAACAATCTCACAATAATTGGTTGAATTCTGCCCTTGAATTAACTTTTAGCTAGAATAAAAGAGTTTATCCACTCATGGCTATGAACAAAAACAAAGTAAAAATTGAAAGCTAGAAAGAAAACACCTCTGTTACAGCCTTGGAAGGACTGAAAAAGAAACAGATAATTTACTGTTCACATTATTCTTCCTAAAATAAAAAGAAATCCTAAAGTTTAGGAATGTAGTTTTAATCTTACCCAAAATACGAAAATAAAAATAAAATATTTAAAATAAATTAAACTTACTAAAACTACTACCTTCCAATTCCTAAAATAAAAGCTAATATCCCTAAAAAATAAGTTGGAAGTCCTTTGGTAGCTAGGGCAACTCACGCACAAAAACATATTTGTTTAGGAAAACTGCCCAGTCGACTTGGCTAAGACTCGGATATGTATTGTCAACTCTTCCTTAGCCTTGGGCAAGGCTAAGTCACATTTGTATCCAGCTTCCTTCCATGATTCCAAACTGCTCCAAATCATCATGGCTGTTCCAGATCAGCTCCAATTAGCCACAAAAATGCTCCCTCTCATCCATTAAATCATGTAATGGTCAATATTACAAAAAACAAAAGTGAAAAGTCCCCAAATTGGCTAAAAATCAATGCATAAAAGTAGGAGAAATGTAAATGTAAATATGTGAAATTAAACACTTAACAATAGCATGTACATACCATCATATACCATAGTATGTATATATTACCAACATACATACACCATTTTACTATGTCTCATGCATTGTGTATATATCTTTATTCATCATGTGCATAGTCATACCAGGCACCATGTACACCTCAAGTTAAACCATATGCCACATCATGCGCACATCATCATGCTACATCTTTTATTATTATTATTATTATTATTATTATTATTATTATTATACACACACACACATACATACCATCATGCATGAGTTATACCATGTACATATGTTATATCTATTAGGGATTACTATGGTTGCATGCATCTCATACAAGGCAGAAAATTAAAATTACCACATTAATTAGGATCTTCACATGAAATTACATGTTTTAGCTAGGTAATTAGGAAAATCACATGTGAGTTGTTATTGAATAGTTGATTACCTCTTACCGGGTTATTGTAAATCACAATGTCTAATGGCAAATATCTCCAATGCTGATCCACACCAGAGAAGGATCAAATGAATCAAAGATTTAGGTGATAAGAGGCAGCCAATATCTCTATGACTAGAGAGAGAAAATTCAACCAAGAGAAAGAAGGAGAGGAGGAATGTGACACTTTTGTTGTTCTGTTTAACTCCCATTGAACTACTGTTTTTATACTCCAAGTTAAAAGCATAACTCTAATGGGATTAGAACTCTAAAATGGTCGGAGAATTAATTCATAATTAACTCTTAATTAATAAATTAAATTTGTCACACCTTCTAACCGCACGTAAAGACATACTACGATGGCTATGGAGTGTCACAACACAATCGCATGCACACCAATCAATTTTTATATAATATTCAGAATTAACAAATTTCATTAAACAACATTAGATTACATAGCATTTATAATCTTACTTCCATTCACGTTTACATATTACAGCTTCTTAAATACAAAACTTTGATTCATTCATACATACCAACTTATAATTACAACTTATGCTATTACAAAAAGAAACCTACGAAAGCAGCGGACCCTATTGTGTTGGCCGTTGGCAATGTAGGACTGTCTTCTAAAATGCTTATCTTTGCACACCTACATGGATAAAACATCCATGCTAAGCGATAACGCTTAGTGGGGAACAACATACAATATTCATACGTAACAGTTATTGCATAATATTATGAACATGCCCTACGTTAACACATACATATGGTATATCGTTTGTCATACCTAAAAGATCATATATCATCTTATATACACATCACATACTCACGGTTTGATATCAAAACTCTCACATCATGCATAAGTTCACATTGTTATATTCACAACACATCATTCATCTATACTTTGCTTCCACACCCTTGGAAATGCATATCAAAATATCACTATAAAACATAAATGTTCCACTTTCCGCATTTGCAGTTGATAGTACTTCTTTCATATTTATATCTGAATATACACACTTTTATGAATCCCAACAGGATTCTATACACATTGGGGCTGTGAGTGTTCAACACTATAATTTCTCATACTTATGATGCATAAATGCAATTAAGATTAACCAATAACATTACACAACAAATAATTTATCGATATCACTTAAGCCATTTATAGTTCCTTAATTCATGTATGTCAACAACCTTTCTATATACATGTGTTACATCTAAATACTCATATGATAAAATAGTTATTAGCACCTGAACATAAGAATACAACATTATCAAGTTGTGATCACAATTCCACATATATGCACCTCCCTCATAACCTAGCAATCATATACTCACAATTTCACATAATATATAAAGTTCATGTTCATTCACTTATTTGTTAATTGTTTCGTTACTTGTCTGCACTTCTATAGCAGTGGATAACGGGATAAACACTCTGATATCCGTAGATACCTTTATACTAGTATCCATAGATACTTTTAAATCATGCACTGGTATCCGTAGATACCTTTAAATAAAGTCATGCATACATTCGCTTTTGGGGCTCCAATTAAGGAATACCCCTGACCCAAACGAGACCGATCAATTGGAAAGCACTTTGGCTGCAGCACTTTGACCACCCTATAGGCATGCTTACCTATCCACGACTCGACTTACAGGATAAAATAACTATCTCAAATAATTGTTTATATTCACATTTATATATATATCATTCACAAAAGCTGCATTTAAATAGTTATTTAATAAATCATAATACTATTTATTTTCACACTCATATAACTTATTGTCAATTGCACATTCATTGCTTAGTTATTACAAACAATATATATAAATACACATACTCACTTGAATTGCCACATTCATAATCTCCATATAAATAAGTAGTTCATAGATTCAAGGCCATAACCACAACCATACATCAATATTAGATAAAATCATAACATTTGACATCTTACACACACCTATATGATTTACCACACAAATTTCTTACCTCATTTTGCATAACCTCACATAGATTATATATATTTATCATTTAATATTATGCATACATGTATGGGTTATCAACAAATACACACTTCATTATATATGTTCACATGAATTAACACATTTATAGCTTTTATAAACATAGTTATACATAAGCCCATCTCAACTCTTACACAAAATAGGACATTTATTAAGTGTTTCAAACTTGAGGCTCTATCGTGCTTGTAACAGCCTTCAACAAACCCTTCTGTCATGCTCGCAGCATTAGTCGCGCACGTGACCGAACCAATCACCGACTTCTATCGTGCTCGCGGCAATACTTGCGCTTACAACAGAACACAAACTGGCCTTTTATGCTCGATGTAGCATTCTGTCACGCTCTCGACAGAGCCTGAATTACTTGTTCAAAGCTCCAAACCACCAAACTCTTTTCATGCACTTTATAATATCCACACAAATGTCTACCAAAACCTATCCTAGCATTATTTTCTGCTATCACGACCTTCTAACCATATGCTCCCTTACTTGTTAACATTACAATGACACAAACCTCATAATAATTGGATTCATAATAAAGGAGTTGTGGCCAAAGGAACCCAACCTGCTCCAAAAGCCCTCCTACAGAATTTAGTTACACTTAAGTACACTTTTGAAGACTTAGAGTCCTCAAATCAATATAACCATTTCTATGACAATCATACGCACATATCTTAGGAATACAATCCCCTTACTCTCATTCATTTTAGAGTTATACAACTCAAGTTATGATAAAAAAAATCCTAATAAGTCAAGTTACCCTACAAAGCCAATCTTACCAACTCAACCTATTCAAGCTTTAACTCACTAAATTGGCTTAGCCAATTCTCCTAACTCACATAAAACTACCCTGATTTACACATAGACACGTCGACACCTTCAACTACACATTAAATACTCAGTTATTCACATTTTCATAGCATTCAGTCAATTCTCCTAGAACAGGATTACAAGTTTAATTAATAAGCTCAAGGCAATCAATTTAGCTCATCACTTCCATCCGATTCGTCACATATCAAAAATACACATTTTTAACTCACTTAACACACAATTCAACATGCAATTCAAAATGATCCAATATCAATTTAATACATGAAATCATAATTTCTCTATATAGATATCGAATAACATAGCTTTACTCAATCTTTTCATCCACATAAAATATACCAATTGCATACAAAATTTTCATATACAATTAAGCCATGCAACTCATCGAACATTATCAATTACAAGGAACCTCTCAATTAATCTGGAAATCAGTGATTTATAAATACTATCAAAATAAAAAGGTTTCTAAACCTCAGTCTCCTTAGCTCCAAAAGAGTTCAATTGACATCACTTTTCCCTTGCCTTTTCTCGCTTCTATCACCACATGCATATCCAATTTCCAAAATTGGAACAAAGGGAATCAATACCAACTTAAATCAAAAGAAAAGGAAGAAGAAGAATAATCAACTCAATCACTTACCTTGATCCAAGAACACAACTCAGTATTACTTAACCTTATAGCAGAATGCAATAGATTCAAACTAAAGAAAATGGAGAACGGATAAGGAAGAAGAGCAAAAAGAGAAAGAGAATAGAAATTTGAGAAAGATGACCAGAACAAAGAGAGAGAATGAGACCTCTTCTCTCTCATCAACTCCCTTAAATTACATGTTAGAAGTTGAGTTGGCAAAGCCATATTATGCCACCCAACAATCCACTTTTAACCTCTCTTACATATGCATGTAATGGTTGGGTTGGCAAAGCCAACACATGCCACGTGAATCCCACCATCCAATAGTCATGATCAACTTCACCTAATCCCCTCTTAACATTAATTAATCTCCACTTAACTTAATCAAGCACAACTGCATTAAGATCACTCAACTTATTCATTTATGCAATTAGGTCTTTAATTCCTAATTACACTTTGGTCCAAATTTAGAGGTCCAAATCTAAAATCCCAATTGAAACTCATCCAATCACCCTAATTAAGTTGACATATTACTAGGGTATATTTCGGGTCATTATAAAATTGGCTTAATTAAATCCAATCTAGGCCTATTCTCAATGGGCCATGCGCAGATGCCCTATCTGCATGAAATTGTATTTAATTACCCAAATGGAGTCTAAATCAACCAAAAGTAAATATGTCAGGTCCATAACACTTATATATCACATTTAATTTGACTTGGCCTAAGAATTAGGTCATCAAGGCCTTTTATAAGCTTTATGCACAAAAGACACTACTAGTGGACTTTTGCACATATGACTTTCATTATGGGCCTTATATTAATTCTCTAAATGATCCAATATTATAATTTTAGTCCTATAATACTTATGGTTCAATGATATTTTATTTTGGATCAAAAAGGATCTGTCGGGTCCATTATTATAGACCATGCACAGAAAGCTCTACTGAGTTTTCTGCACATGAACAATTAATTAAACTCCTCTAATAAATTATTTTCTTTTTTATTTCCTCTATCCATTATAATATCAAATATTATTACATCTGTCATTTTACCATAATACCCTTTTCCTATAGCAGTATGACCTATTGGATTTTCTAGTCCACTTGGTACTACAAACATATTTGCAATTAATGAATTGCATAATTTAAAATCTTTAAATCATTATATTAATTCTCGAATTAATATTTATACTCATGTACAAATCATGAGAAACTTCTAGCCAAGCATCATGATTAGCAAAGTGATAGAAAAATATAGTGGTTTTAACTAAATCCTTCCATAGAACTGTAAGGACCAAACCTGTAACCTAGTGGTTTTGAGCTTGGTCTGGTATTCTTTTTATAGAAGTTTTGTGTGTATTATTATTGGTCTTAGGACTTAATTGTATGTTTTAAGAAGTTTAGAAGGGTATAATTGTGTTTTAGCTTTTAATTATGTGGCTTGATTGAGTTTTGAGAAGAAAAGAAGGATTAGAAGTGAATTTTTCCAAATACATTACACAAAGTTTATAAGTGGAGGGTTGAGATGAGGAAGAGAAGGAGAACATAGGGATTGACTTTGGTCCAAAGAAAGAGAACATGAGAGAGAGCAAGAAAGTGCAAATTTTTGCCTTCTCCCTCTCCCGTTTTCCTCTTCTATTCTAGCCCTCTCTTCTCTTCTTCCTTGCTCATCTTATTTCCCTGAGTTGCTATAAATTGTGTGTTGGGTTGGCAAATTCCAGAACTATTCAGGTAAGTAAATAGTGCTTATTCTTCTTCTTCTTCTCCTCTTTAGGGGATTTGCGAGTTTACTGGTTTGTGTGTTTGAGTGAGTGTGTTGTTTGGTTTGTTTGATCAGAAATTTTAGCGAGGGAGGCAAAAGGGAAGGAGAAGTTGGTGGGAGTTCTGCCAATTAATTTTGAGGAGCCTAGAAGCCTAAGGTTTGGGACTTATATGTATTTGTATATTGTGCCTTTGGTCAATTTCTTTGAATCTCTAGAAAAATTGAGGAATTGAGCATGTTTATGTGCATGATTGAGATGGGTTTTGTCAAGTTTGAGGAGAATTTAAAAGTGATTGTGCATATGAAAGGTTGGAGTGATTTTGGTTGGATTTTATTGATGCTTGGTGGGTTTGAAGTTTAATTGCATGTGTATATTCTTTGGTTTGCTTATTTAGTCACTTTTAATTAGTGTAAAACTTTGATTGAATGATTAGAAACATGTTTGGGTGATTTGTGATGGTTGAGTTGAAGCTATTTTGGTTGATTGTTGAGTTTTGGAGGAGTTTGGCATGAGGAGAACTGTCGAGCTCGAAATCAGAGCGTGAAACACGACTCTATCGTGAGCGCGACAGAGTGTGTTGAATCGAGCTCTAGCTAAGGTGCCCTATGTCACGAGTGTGACAAAGAGCTCGGTAGCCCAACTTCTGCCAGGCGGATCCCTTCGCGAGCGTGACAGAAGCCCACTCGCATTATATCGCAAGCGCGACTTATGTTGCAAGCACGACAGAGGCCAGCCTATTTTCCCCCGTGAGAGTGGCTGATCATCGTGAGCGTGTCCTTGCATGTAATCAGTCTCTGTCGCGAGCACGACCCTCCCCTGTTCTTCAATTATTTATTATTTATTGTACTTTGCATGGTTTTCTACTTGCAACTCACATATATGTTTCAATGTGTGTATTATAATATGCTTCATTATGTGATTGATAAGTGGATTAATATCTTAGCCTGCAATAGTCACATAATGGATATATAGGCATGCCTATAGGATTCTGTTTGCTATAGCCTATATGTTTCTTCAGGTCCCTATGCGTTTGGGTCCTCGCTATCCTCTATATGTTTGGTTCTTGTTTAAGATCCCTATGTGTTTCAAAAGAAAAGAAAGAAAAGAAAATAAATTATTTGTTTGTACCTTCGAGTACCTATGCATTCACCCGTTATCCACTTTCTTGAGTTTGCAGGCATAATTATGTGTATGTTTTGCCATGAAAAAAATGTGAATTAATGATATGGAATTATTGAAATGTATGAATGGTATTATTATGGATGAATGAACTTATGATTACACTTATAATGCTTTATTTATTTGTATGTGACATATAAATGTGATTTGCATTGACGTCCACTGTGAGTGGTCGTTCATCTCTTGTTTTCCCCACTAAGCTATTGGGCTTAGCACGCGTGCAGGTGTGGAAGCGGCAGGAGATTTCGGGAAGATCGATCCGGAGTAGACAAGGCCAACACAATAGGATGGACTTTTGTTAGATGTTCAAGCTTTTGTATTTTGTAATCTTTTGATGTAAAGATTTTGGGTTGTAATCAGTTGTGTAAACCATAATTTTTGCAATTATGTAATTTTGTAAGACTTAAATTTTGTACATAAGTAAAGAAGATATTGTATTACAACTCAACTATGTAAATATTTTTGTATATCAATGAATGAGATGTTTGAAAGAGAAATTTTTGTTATCCCGATTCTGTTGTGTTTTCATTTATATGTATTGTTATGCATGGGTTAGATTGAATGTTTCCTGTATGCTTCATTTCTGCTTGGTAACAACCCTCGCCTATTGGGGTCACTCACTTCTCTACGGAGGGTGAGCTTCCCTACGTATAGGTAAGGGGTGTTACAATTTTATTGGTGTCAGACCATAGGTTTAGGCATTTCTGGGCAACTATAGAATAGAGTTGCATTTAGAATTGTGTTGGCCTGATGCGAATGTCCTTTTATTTTTTAGTTAGATGGAGTCAGTGCATGGATCTCTCGAGGGGTCTGCTGAGAGTGCAAATCTCCAAGAATAAGATCCGCTAGTCTCTGATCCTGCTTAGCCAGCAAGGGTACAACCTGAGGCTCCAACCATGCCTTTTGAAGCCATGCTCAAGATATCGCAAGACATGGCTAGAGTTTTGGAGAGGGTAACAACACCAAGAGCTCCGATTGAAAATATGAGGAAGTTTGGTACTGACGATTTTTGTGGGACTAGTTTGGATATGTCTGATAAAGCAGAGTTATGGATTGAGAAAGTGAGAAGAGTATTAGAGGAGATCCGATGTCCCCCTGATAGGGAAGTTGAGTTTGTTGTGACGCTCTTGCAAGGTTCTACCTATAATTGGTGGAAATTAGTTCTTAGGCATCTGCAGATACCCGACCCAGTGACATGGGAGTTCTTTATGCGGGAGTTTCATAGTACGTATGTGACCAAGGCATTCAAAGAAGCTAGATGGACTCAGTTTCTGAATCTTAAAAAGAGAGCTTTGTCTGTAGCGGACTATGAAAAAGAATTTAGTAGGCTAAGTAAGTATGCGCCGCTGGGTATCCTCACTGAAGAGTTTCGTTGTCAGCATTTTGAGGCAGGTTTGAATGAGTCTCTCGAGGCTATGTTGATCTCTTTGATGTCCTCTCCAATGGTCGATTATTATCGGATTGTGCAAGCGGCGATGCGAGCGGAATGCTCTGAGACTATTTTGAGAAAAGGGCTTAAAAGAGAAATCCCTCTTATGGAGGCTCATCTTTGGCGAAGAGACCATGGAATCCTCAAGTGAATTCTCCAGATGATTTTACCAATAGCCCTGCTATGAGAGGATGGAGACAAGGATCTTCTTAGGGGTCTGGCACTGGTAGGGGCACTTTGGGTGGCAGAGGCGATATCGTGCCAGAATGTTCACATTAGAATAAATGCCATTGGGGCGAATGCTATTGGTTGACAGGAGGTTGCTTTCGATGTGGTAGCAAGAAGCATTTTCTGGCTAATTGCCCTAAGTTAAATGACAATAACCATGAGCAGCAAGAAGTCAGTTGAGTGGGATCTAATGTCCCTCAAGCTAGCCGTGGTAGAGGAAGAGAACGAGGTCATGGTGGATGGCCTAGAGATAGAGCTTCCTCTGAGACAGTAGATTGTCCTTCAGTAGCGCTAGCTAGGGCGTACGTGATGAAGGCTCGAGATTAGCAAGACTCTCTAGAGGTGATTGCTGGTATGTTTTCACTCTTTGACACTGAGTTGTATGCTCTAATAGACATTGGTTCCACACACTTATATTTGTGTTCTAAAAAGATATGTGCTAATTTGCCTAGTATTGATCAGTTAGATTATGAGATTTGTGTAACTAGTCTTTCAGGCATAGTGTCAATGTGAGTAAGGTGTTTAAGAATTGTCCTTTGATAGTACACCTATGGATTTAATTAGTCTACCTTTTCATGAGTTTGATTTGATTCTGGGCATGGACTGGTTTTGTAAGCATTAGGTTGTGGTTGATTATCATTGGGCTTAGCACGGGTGTTTCATCCGTGCAGGTGTGGAAGCGGCAAGAGATTTTGGGAAGATCGATCCGCAGCAGCCAGGGCCAACACAATAGGATAGACTTTTATTAGATGTTCAGGCTTTTGTATTTTATAATCTTTTGATGTAAAGATTTTGGGTTGTAATCAGTTGTGTAAACCGTAATTTGTGCAATTATGTAATTTTGTAAGACTTAAATTTTGTACATAAGTAAAGAAGATATTGTATTACGACTCAGCTATGTAAATATTTTTGTATATCAATGAATGAGATGTTTGAAAGATAAATTTTTGTTATCTCGATTCTGTTTTGTATTTATTTATATGTATTGTTATGCATAGGTTATATTGAATGTTTCCTGTATGCTTCATTTCTACTTGGTAACAACCCTCGCCTATTGGGGTCACTCACTTCTCTACAGAGGGTGAGCTTCCCTACGTATAGGTAAGGGGTGTTACAATTTAATTGGTATCAGAGCATAGGTTTAGGCATTTCTGGGTAACTGTAGAATAGAGTTGCGTTTAGAATTGTGTTGTCCTAATGCAGATGTCCTTTCAATTTTTAGTTAGATGGAGTCAGCACGTGGATCTCTCAAGGGATATACTGAGAGTGCGAATCTCAAAGAATAAGATCCGCCAGTCTCTGGTCTTGCTTAGCCAGAGAGGGCATAATCTGAGGTTCTAGCCATGTCTTTTGAAGCCATGCTCAAGATATCGCAAGACATGGCTAGAGTTTTGGAGAGGGTAATGGCACCAAGAGCTCCGATTGAAAGTATGAGGAAGTTTGGTGCCGAGGATTTTTATGGGACTAGTTTGGATATGTCCGATAAAGCAGAGTTATGGATTGAGAAAGTGATAAGAGTATTAGAGCAGATCCGATATCCCCCTGATAGGGAAGTTGAGTGTGTTGTATCGCTCTTGCAAGCTTCCACCTACTGATAGGAGCTTAATTGAGGTATAATTTAGTATTTATTTTGTATGAGTTTATGTAATTAATTATGCAATTGTGTGTAAAATTTGATGTGATATGTTAGTTTATGTTTATTTGTATTAGTTGAGTGTTTATTGTGTTTATTGATGTTTTTAGGTGAAAAATGAAGAGAAAGGGGAGAGGATCACGAGAGAGGAGCAGGTCACGTCTCATACAAGCGATCACGCGACGTGAGCATAGGTAACGAGCCGTGACTGGAGAGGAAGAACGAAGAGGAAGGAGGAAAAGAAGAGAAGGAGCTGCAAGAGAAGGGTCACGAGTCGTGAGTGTAGATGGCGACTCGTGACGACACAGAGAGGCCAGGAAATAAAGGGAAAGAGAAAGAAGAGAAGAGAAAGAGAGGAGAAGGCGAGACGTAAGCGCCAGTCACGCCACACACAGCCAGTCATGCCACGTGATGGGGAGTAGCGTCTCGTGACTGGCCAGAGAAGGAAGAGAAAATCGAAGGAAAGAAAGAAGAAAATGGACCAGCGTGTTCTGTCGCGATCGCGACACCGTTGCGAGCACGACAGAGGCGACCGTTGGACAGTTTTTAGCCAAAAGTCACTTGAAAAGCCACCTACTTTCACCAAAAGTTGCAACTATTCTCAAGGGACATTTTCAAGAGACACAACTCTCAAATCAATATCTATAAATATGTAGTTTAACTGTAGTTTTAAGATATAGAAGAGACAATATAGAATAATATGAAATTTTAGTTATGTAATTTTCTGTATTTTCTTTAGTTTTATTTTCTTACTTAGTCTTTATGTTTTGAAGAAGAAGATCAAGGAGAAGGAAAACTTGTTTCAAGAGATTGAGAAAAGGGTTGAAAGGCTTCTATCTTATTCTCTTATTTTTAATTCTTCTCCATTATTTCAATAAATATCATTTCAATGAATCTGCATGTTATAATTCTTTCTATTTCCATCTACTTTCATAGTCTTTCATTGTAGTTTCTCTATTAGTATATTTTGCATGATTTTTACAAGTTCAAGTAATTCGAGAGTTTGCTTTATCTGACATCTAATAGAGTTTCATTATCAAGGTATATTTTGAGAAATCGGTATATTGAGATAATTGCTATAGGTTAGTGTTTATTCTTAAAATATGTAATTAGAAACCTCTAATTCATTAATGAAAATTGTGAGTTAGAATTTTAATTGCATGTTTTAGGCATTTTAATTAATGTCGAGAGAGTGAGTTAAAAATTGATTCTAACTTGGCTTGCATAAAAAGATGAAAGATGTTAATCAAATTGATGGAATCAAGTTCATTGTTTTTAATTCTTCATGATTTATTTTATCTTCTTTTGACTATCATTAACTAGGTATATTCAGTTTACATGTTAGATTAGATTAAAATCAACTTTACCGTTAATTAATCATTGTAAACAAGATTAAAATCAATTAGTAATAGTGTGTAAAAACGTTCCTCGTGGGATCGACATCTTAAGTACTATTGCGGTACACCGTATACTTATGGTATAATTAGCATCTATAGAAAATGCCCAACACCTACGATTGGTGGAAATTGGTTCTTAGCCATCCGCAGATACCCGACCCAGTGACATGGGAGTTCTTTATGCGGGAGTTTCATAGTATGTATGTGACCAAGGCATTTAAAGAAGCAAGTTTGACTCAGTTTCTGAATCTTAAGCAGAGAGCTTTGCCTCTAGCGGACTATGAAAAAGAATTTAGTAGGCTAAGTAAGTATGTTCCGCTGGCTATCCTCACTGAAGAGTTCCCTTGTCAGCATTTTGAGGCGGGTTTGAATTGGTCTCTCAAGGCTATGTTGATCTCTTTGATGTCCTCTCTAATGGTCGGTTATTATCAGATCGTGCATGCGGCGATGCAAGCGAAATGCTCTGAGACTATTTTGAGAAAAAGGGCTCAAAAGATAAATCCCTCTTGTGGAGGCTCATCTTCGGGGAAGAGACCAAGGAATCCTCAAGTGAATTCTCCATATGAGTCTACCAATAGCCTTGCTATCAGAGGATGAAGACAAGGATCTTCTCAGGGGTCTGGCACTGGTAGGGGCACTTTAGGTGGCAGAGGCGATATCGTGCCAGAATGTTCACATTATAACAAGTGCCAACGAGGTGAATGCCATTCGTTGATAGGAGGTTGCTTTCGATGTGGTAGCACGGAGCATTTTCTGGCTCATTGCCCTAAGTTAAATGAGAATAACCATGAGCAGGAAGAAGTCAGTTGAGTGGGATCTAATGTCCCTCAAGCTAGCCGTAGTAGAGGAAGAGGCGAGGTCGTGGTGGATGGCCTAGAGATGGAGCTTCATTTGAGACAGTAGATCATCCTCTAGTAGCACCAGTTAGGGCGTACGCAATGAAGGCTCGAGATGAGCAAGACTCTCTAGAGGTGATTGCTGGTATGTTTTCACTCTTTGACACTGAGTTGTATGCTCTAATAGACTCTGGTTTCACACACTCATATTTGTGTTCTGAAAAGATATGTGCTAATTTGCCTAGTACTGATCAATTAGATTATGAGATTTGTGTAAGCAATCCTTTAGGGAATCGTGTCAATGTGAGTAAGGTGTTCAAGAATTATCCTTTAATAGTACAAGGTAAGGAGTTTCCTGTTGATTTAATTGGTCTACCTTTTCATGAGTTTGATTTGATTCTGGGTATGGACTGGTTATGTAAGCATTGGGCTGTGGTTGATTGTCATCAAAAAATGGTTGTGATCAGTCTCTTGTAGTCGTGCGAGGTTTGGGTTCTAGTCCTTTGAGTAATGTGATTTCAGCTGTGCAACCTAGACGGTTTATAAGGAAAGGATGTGAAGTTTATTTGGCTTTAGTGATGGATTCTAGGTGTGACCAGGTAAAGATACAGTATATACCTGTGGTAAGAGAGTTTGTGGATGTATTTTTGGAGGAGTTGCCAGGGTTACCACTAGAAAGAGAAGTGAAGCTATCCATAGAGATTCTGTCGGGTATTGTTCTTATTTCTAAAGCTCCTTATCGAATGGCTCCTGTGGAATTGAAAGAATTAAAGAAGCAATTGCAGGAGTTATTGGACAAGGGCTTTATTAAACCCAGCATTTCTCTATGGGGTGCTCCAGTATTGTTTGTCAATAAGAAAGATGGTACTTTGCGTATGTGTATTGACTATCAGCAAGTCAATAAAGTTACAGTGAAGAATAAGTATCCGTTGCCAAGGATAGAAGATTTATTTAATCAGTTGAGAGGAGCAGGAGTTTTCTCCAAGATTGACTTGAGGTCTGGTTATTATCAGCTATGAGTAAAGGATATGGATGTAGCTAAGGCTGCTTTTAGGACAAGGTATGGCCACTATGAGTTTTTAGTAATGCCTTTTGGGTTGACGAATGCGCCAGCGGGTTTTATAGATTTGATGAGTAGGGTGTTTAGGCCATATCTTGACCGATTTATGGTAGTGTTTATCGACGACACTTTTGTATATTCGAAGGATGAGCGTGTGCATGAAGAGCATTTGCGTATTGTGCTCTAGGTTTTGAGAGATCATCAGTTATTTGCAAAGCTCAGTAAGTGTAAGTTTTGGCTTAAAGAAGTGTCCTTTTTAGGACATATTGTTTCTTTGGAGGGTATCCGAGTGGATCCATCCAAGATTAAGGCGATAGTAAATTGGAAGCCACCTAGGAATGTGCCGGAGGTGAGAAGCTTTTTAGGGCTAGCCGGTTATTATAGGTGGTTTGTTAAAGGATTCTTGGTTATTGCTTTGCCCCTTGACAAAGTTGCTTAGGAAGGGAACTAAGTTTGTGTGGACTGATAAGTGTCAATCCAGTTTTGACCAATTGAAGAGAATGTTAGTTGAGGCTCCTGTACTTATTTAACCCATTTTGAGTAAGGAGTATACCATGTACAGTGATGCTTCAGGTATTGGACTTAGTTGTGTTTTGATGCAGGATGGAAAGGTAGTAGCATATGCGTCAAGACAGCTGAAGTCGCATGAGCAGAACTATCCTATGCATGATTTGGAATTAGCTACGGTTGTGTTTGCTCTTAAGATATGGTGACATTATTTGTATGGTGAGACTTGCAGGATTTTTACTGATCATAAGAGTTTGAAGTATTTGCTTACTCAAAAATAGCTAAATCTTAGACAGCGGCAATGGCTAGAATTGTTCAAGGATTATGATTGTATCATAGATTACTATCTAGGCAAGGCGAATATGATTGCTGATGCACTGAGTAGGAAGTGGTTTCAGCTCTAGAATTGCAGTGTGGTAGATGGATAATTGATTCTGATAGAGCTCTGATCGCCCAGCTGAAAGCTAGGCCTAATCTGAAGAAGTTGATTATTGATGCTCAGATGAATGACCCTAAGTTATAGCAAACTTTAGAAGTAGTCAAGAATAGAGATCATACAGATTACTCTATGAGTAGTGGTAGGGTGCTTTATTATAGAAATCGTTTGTGTGTGCCAAATGATGGTGATGTGAAGAGAAAGCTTTTGCAGGAAGCGCACACTGCAGTTTTTACTATACATCCGGGAAGTAATAAGATCTACCAAGATCTGAAGTAGTTTTATAGGTGGTTAGAGATGAAAAGAGATGTTGTAGATTTTGTTTCCAAGTGCTTAACCTGTCAGCAGGTGAAAGCCGAGCACCAAGTTCTGTCAGGGTTGCTCAATTCTTTGCCTATTCCTTAGTAGAAGTGGGATAATATTACCATGGATTTTGTATCGAAATTACCTTTGACACAAAGGAAGCACAATTTCATATGAGTAATAGTCAATCGGTTTACCAAGTCAGCTCATTTCTTGCCAGTTCAACTTGATTACCCTATGGATCGGTTAGTGGAGATATATGTGAATGCAGTGATTCGGCTTCATGGAGTTCCTTTGTCAATTGTATCAGATTGGGATCCCAGGTTCATATTGAAGTTTTGGAAAGAATTGCAGTCTGCTTTGGGTGCTCGATTGAACTTTAGCACTATATTTCATCCTCAGACTGATGGTTTATCAGAAAGGGTTATTCAGATTTTGGAGGATATGCTTCGGGGTTGTGTACTGAACTTTTCTGGAATTTGGGACATATATGTTTCTTTGATGGAGTTTGCGTATAATAATAGTCATCAGATGAGTATTGGTTTGGCTTCATATGAGGCTCTCTATGGCAGAAAGTGTAGGACCCTAGTATGTTGGATGGAATTAAATGAGCGCTCCATAGTAGGTTTGGATTTGGTTAGAGATATGGAAGAAAATATCAGGTTGGTTTAGTAGAATTTGAATGCGGCAAGAGATCGAAAAAGATCTTATGCCAACTTAAAGCGGAAAGATATTGAGTATGAAGTTGGCGATAAAGTTTTCTTGAAAATGTCACATTGGAGGAAGATTCTCCGGTTTGGTAAAAAGGGAAAGTTGAGTTCAAGGTTTATCGAACCGTACGAGATTTTAGATCGGGTCGAACAAGTTGCATATCGGTTGGCATTACCTTTGGAGTTGGCTAAATTGCATGATGTATTCTATGTATCAATGCTTCGTAGATACCGATCAGACGAGTCACATGTGTTAACTATTTAGGAAGTACGAGTTCAGACAGATTTTTCGTATGACGAGGAGCCTAAGGCTATTTTAGCTCAGGAAGTAAAACAGCTTCGAAATAAGCAGATTCCCTTGATCAAAGTGTTATGGAGACACCACAATTTAGAAGAGGTGACTTGGGAACCTGAATCAGTTATGCGGGCTTAGCATCCTCAGTTGTTCGGCTTAGGTAAGAATTTCGAGGACAAAATTCCTTTAAGGAGGGGAGAGTTGTAAGGACCCAACCTGTACCCTAATGGTTTTGAGCTTGGTCTGGTATTCTTTTTATAGAAGTTTTGTGTTATTATTATTGGTCTTAGGACTTAATTGCATGTTTTAAGAAGTTTAGAAGGTATAATTGTGTTTTAGATTTTAATTATGTGGCTTGATTGAATCTTGAGAAGAAAAGAAGGATTAGAAGTGAATTTTTCCAAATACATTACACAAAGTTGACAAGTGGAGGGTCGAGATGAGGAAAGAGAAGGAGAAGATAGGGATTGACTTTGGTCTAAAGAAAGAGAACATCAGAGAGAAGAAAGTGCAGATTTTTGCCTTCTCCCTCTCCCGTTTTCCTCTTCCATTCCAGCTCTCTCTTCTCTTCTTCCTTACTCATCTTATTTCCTTGAGTTGCTGTAAATTGTGTGTTGGTTTGGCAAATCCCAGAACTATTCAAGTAAGTAGATAGTGCTTTTTCTTCTTCTCCTCTTTAGGGAATTTGCGATTTTGTTGGTTTGTGTGTTTGAGTGACTGTGTTGTTTGGTTTGTTTGATCACAAATTCCAGCTAGAGAGGCAAAAGGGAAGGAAAAAGTTGGTGGGAGTTCTGCCAATTTATTTTGAGGAGCTTAGGAGCCTAAGGTTTGAGATTTATGTGTACTTGTATATTATGCCTTTGGTCAATTTCTTTGAATCTTTGGAAAAATTGAGGAATTGAGCATGATTATATGCATGATTGAGTTGGGTTTTGTCAAGTTTGAGGAGAATTTGAAAGTGATTGTGTGTATAAAAAGTTGGAGTGATTTTGGTAGGGTTTTATTGATTCTTGGTGGATTTGAAGTTTAATTGTGTATATTGTTTGGTTTGCTTATTTAGTCACTTTTAATTTGTGTAAAACTTTGATTGAATGATTAGAAACATGTTTGGGTGATTTGTGATAGTTGGGTTGAAGCTATTTTGGTTGATTGTTGAGTTTTGGAGGAGTTTGGTGTGAGGAGAGCTGTCAAGCTTGGAATCAGAGCGTGAAACACGACTCTGTCATGAGCGCGATAGAGTATGTGGAACAGAGCTCTAGCTGAGGAGCCCTCTATCGCGAGCATGACAGAGAGCTCGGCAGCCGAGCTTCTGCTAGGCGGATCCCATCTCGAGCGCATCTGCGTGCACGAGCGTGACAGAAGCTTACTCACCCTCTATCGCAAGCACGACAGAGGCCAGCTTGTTTTTCCTTATGAGCGCGGCTGATCGTCTCGAACGCGACCTTGTGTAGACATCGGGTCTTGAGGCAGTCCAGGTTAGAGTTACCCGATGAAGAGATCCATGTTGGTTTTTCGGATAAATGAATGGAATTCGGAGGTTTTCATCTTTCGGTTTCACAAGGATTAAAATCTTTTTCGATATAGCGTGAGGTTTTGAAAGAGTTTGGGAAATTTTGGTTGAAAAAGGAATTTTTGCTCCACAGACGGGATGGCCGTCTGAAGTAGGGATGCCCGTCCCTACTTGGGGTGAACCCCGTCTCTATGTATAGTAGATACGGCTCGTCTATAGCTAGGGACGGACACGTGTCCGAGTAGGGACGCCCGTCCCTAGTCCCGCGATGCGGCCCGTCTATAGCTAGGGATGGACACGTGTCCGAGTAGGGACGCCCGTCCCTAGTCCCGCGTTACGGCCCATTTGTCGCCGAATTTCCACATGTGCCCTTAGTAGAGACGCCCGTCGGTAGTTGCAGGGATTCTCATTGGTAGTGGATCTGATCAGTTATCGCCGGATTTGATAAAATTTTATCTCTTATCCTTCAAATGTGGCTTAAGATTTGGTTAAAGTTTGAATTTTAAAAGCTCCTTTTAAAATTCAAACTTAAAACTGATGCTTATCTAATTTTATCTCCAAAATTCTATAAATTGAGAGGTAAAATTCATTATTTGGGGTTAGAAAATTTTGATAAAAAAAAATTATTGGTGGAGAAAATTAAACACTTTTTGAGAGATTGGAATTTTTAGAGGAGTTTTCTTTGTGAGCAATTTACCAAAAAAGCTATAAATCTTTATTTTCAGAATTTTATTTGATAAAAAATTCTTCCAATTAATTGATTTACTCAAATTCTTCTTGTGAATTAAGCCAATTGAGGTAACGAAATTCATTCATTTCCATCAATGCAGCTAATTCAAACACTCGATCGCTATTAAATTTTCTAGAAGGGAAAATACAAATTTTCTTATTTTTGATCCATTTTATTTGATCCTTGTGGAGCGTGCGGGGACTTAAGCCATTCGATATTTACCCTAAAAGGTAAAATCCGAGGGTAAACACTCTGGATTAGCATTTGTATGATTTGAATTGACTTATATTAATTATTTTCATTCGTTATTTTTTATCTTTTAACTTATTTCTCTTAAAGTTTCCTATATTTGTCTTTTCTTTACTTTATTCACCAATTTTGACACTGACATGTTTTTTTTTTCTATGAGTTATTTTCTGACAATTTGGAGTTGAAGTTGTAAATGATGAGGGTCGAGCCGATCTGAGGATTTCCATACGGATTCTTTCTTCACTCTTGCTTTTTATTCATGTTATTATTAAGATTATTTCAATGTCGTTAAAGTAAAAAGGGGCCAAAACACTTTATAGTAATTAATTAAGAATTTTTCCTAGAGAAAAATGGGGCCAATGTCTCAATTTTCTCCATCTAAAATAAAACCATCACATAAAAAAAATGTTTTATAATAAATATGCATGGCAGGACCAATGTCCTCACTCCAAATGAATATCCCAATTTTTGTATGATTTATATTTTTTTAATGGGGGTTGTATTCCGCCTCTAGTTTTATTGTAATTTATTCTGAGAATGTTTGTTTTAATAATGTTTTACTTATCGTTTTTGATGTGAATGATTGCGATTTAATTAAATGCATCGTGTGGAAAGTTGGTGAAACAATGAATTCAAAACTTAATTATAATATTGATCAAGGTATAAATAAATGAGAAGTCCCGAACTCACTCTGGTCTTTGGGGCTCAATGAGGCGAGAGGTCTAGGACTTCTAAGACACCTCTTGAGTCTCACCAAAAAGACTTAAATTTACAAAATCCTAGGCTCCAGGGGGTAGAGGCTGAGACCTCCAAGATCTCTTTGGCTAGCCCAAGATGGATATGTATGCGCCGTCTTAGGCTCGACGAGGCTAGACGATCCTTCCCAATGTTCTATTGGGTGGTGACTCCAAGAAACCTCATTGTTGCCCAAAATGGACGCACTTGTAAATACCTTACAAATTTAAATGAATCCCATCCTGGTCGCCTTAAAGCGGGCTTTCGGGAGGCCACGGGGTTCGGCGCGCGTCACACCTTGCATATAATCAGTCTCTGTCGTGAACGCGACCCTCCCTTGTTCTTCAATTATTTATTATTTATTACATGTTGCATGGTTTTTCACTTACGATTCACATGTATGTTTCAATGTGTGTATTATAATATGTTTCATTATGTGATTGATAAGTGGATTAATATCTTAGCCTGTAATAGTCATGTAGTGGATAGATAGGCACGCCTATAGGGTTCTGTTTGCTATAGCCTATGCGTTTCTTGGACCCTGATCAGGTCCTTATGCATTTGGGTCCTCGCGATCCTCTATGTGTTTGGATCTTGTTTAAGATCCCTATGTGTTTCAAAAGAAAAGAAGAAAAGAAAAGAAAAGAAATTATTTATTTGTACCTTCGGGTACCTATGTGTTCACCCGTTGTCCACTTCCTTGAGTTTGCAGGCGTAATTATGTGTATTTTTTGCCATGAAAATAATGTGAATTAATGATAAGGTATTATTGAAATGTATGAATGGTGTTATTATGGATGAATGAACTTATGATTAAACTAATGATGCTTTATTTATATGTATGTGACATATAAATGTGATTTGCATTGACATCCACTGTGAGTGTTCGTTCATCTCTTATTTTCCCCACTAAGCCATTGGGCTTAGCACGGGTGTTTCGTCCGTGCAGGTGTGGAAGCGGCAGGAGATTTTGGGAAGATCGATCCACAACAGCTAGGGCGAACACAATAATATGGACTTTTGTTAGATGTTCAGACTTTTGTATTTTGTAATCTTTTGATGTAAAGTCCATTGGTTATAATTAGTTGTGTAAATCGCAATTTGTACAATTATGTAATTTTGTAAGACTTAAATTTTGTACATAAGTAAAGAAGATATTGTATTACACCTCAGCTATGTAAATATTTTTGTATATCAATGAATGAGATGTTTGAAAGAGAAATTTTTATTATCCCGATTCTGTTTTATATTTATTTGTATGTATGTTTATACATGGGTTATACTGAATGTTTCTTGTATGCTTCGTTTTTGCTTGGTAACAACCCTCACCTATTAGGGTCACTCACTTCTCTACGGAGGGTGAGCTTCCCTACGTATAGGTAAGGGGTGTTACAAGAACAGTTACCGTGCAATTACTCCTTTCACCTTACGTTATCTCATTTATGTTTTGAGTAAGGATTGTGTCAACTTATATAAACATAAATATAGTTATTCTAATAATTTAACCATTGTTCCCAAAATGCCCCTTTGTAGATCTCATTCACCTTGGCATTTTACTTTGGCCAGATATTCTCTGAACAATGATATTATAGAACATGTGAGATAACTCCCTTAATAAATTTGGGATGGTGAATGTAATACCCCAAATTTTAAATTAGATAACCATAACTTTTAAATTTAAAAATTATGCAGTTTATCATAAGTAATGGTCGAAATATATTATTATGAATAAACTATAGACATAAGTAAGTAAATATAATAAAATTAAGATAAATATATAAATATGTATGTAAGTAAAATTATCATGAGAGTCCAAGAAATTTCTAGAAAAATGAAGGAAAGAAAAGAAAGGAGAACTAAAGAAAAATCGGGAAATAAGGAAAAAAAGAGAAAGGAGGGGGAAAACAAGAAAAGTGGAGAACACATAGAGAGAAAAACACGAAAGGACGAGAGAATAGGAGAGAGAGGGAGAGAGACGGCGAGGCAAGGACGGAGCCCCACTGTGACGCGCGTGAACCCCAATTCGGCATCCGAGTCGCTCTCGAAGGTCCGCTTTTAGGACTCGAGACCAGATGGAGGTTCATTAAGACTCGTGAAAGCTGGTCGCTTCGCAATAGACAGGGATTGGCCCCTATTCCATTGTTGGCAATCAACTTACGAGGGCGTATATTGGGTATCATAAGGTAAGTATCATGGAGTCGCCACCCAATAAAATATTGGAAAATGAATTCTAACCTTATGAAATAAAAACCAGAGAGAGTTCGGGACCTCACTCTTATTTATACCTTTGGTTAATGTTATATGACTGAGTTTTTAGAGTTAATTATTTTATCTCATTTCTCACATGATCATGTAATAAAATTAAGGCGCATTTCAAGTATTTTTGGAAAGTAGTAAAGAAAGCGATAAATAAATTACAAATGAAAAATATGGGTCAAAACAATCCCTCAAAATAATAAAAAATATAAATAAATAAAATAATAAAATTACCCCAAAAATTAATTACAAGGGCCCAAAATAAATAATACACAAAAAAGAATAAAATAAAATACATCATACATAAATCGGGACATTTATTAGATTTTAAGAACATTTGTTCCTTTGTTAACTTAAAAATTTGAGAGTTATTTTTGTGCTATAAAAATGATAGGGACAATTGGATCTCATTTTATGAAAATTAACTCTCTTTTGAAAATGAAGGTTTATTAGCTAAAACCAGGACATTGGTCCTATTTTATTACTAAAAATCCCAATTTTTATTATTGTAAAAAAACACGAATTTCTTTAAAATAAGCGCGCAAAAATACTATTTTGCATAAAACATGCAAAACAATAAAATAAAAGAAAGACAGAAATTAAAATGCAAACCGAACTTGAAGGCTGTTAATCCCTTGATTTCTCCAGCTTGCCCAAGAACATTACTCAAAGTGAAATAAATAAGTTTGGCAGGCAACAAAAACAATGTCAGCGAATTAAATCAAATGTATAATGAAAATAAGCAATTTAATGAAGCAAATAAAATAAATAATATAATAAAAATAAAGCAATTAAATGAAGCAAATAAAATGAATAATATAATTGAAAAACATATTTATGATTAGCAGAATAATGTTTGATAAAAAAAATACAGAAAAATTAATAAAGTGGATTAATGAACAAAAACAGAATCACATGGAAAGCAAAATTATTACAGAATATTCATAGATTTAAACTATATTGCATGCACCATGTCAATAAGTTAATTAGATTAATCTAAATTCAGTTTGATTACAACAAACAACAACAAAATACACTAATTGTAACTTACAACATTTACAATGGAGAGAATAAATGAACGACAGAAAATAAGAAAAGCAGGAGAATTGGCTCAAGCCCCGTATATTTACCCTCATAAGTTTTGATTCTGGCTGTAAAATAAGAAAGAACTGATTTCCTGTCGATTGTTAAAAAAGAATGAAAAAAGCTTGGATCAAAGCTCTCTGTCGCCAAATAGTGAAGTTAAAAACTGTTGTTTTTTTTAGAAAATAAGTGATGGGAATTGAATCTTAAACACAAAAAATTAATTTTTTTGGCTCAAGAATCAGTCCGAATTTTTTGGAAGAAACTTTAGCTCTCAAAAATATTATTTTGAAATATCTCTCGCCGTCGTCAATATTCTCTCCCCCTCCTCTAATGTTCGGATATTTTTCCTTTTATATGATTCTGAAAATTAGGTTTTTCGTAGTCCTAATCCTATTCCAAATCCTTTTCCAGTTTTATCCTTTAAAAAAATCAGAAAAGAATTTGAGTTTAATTTTAACTAAAATTCAGTGAAATCTAGTGAAAAACGAAGTTCGCGCAAGGTAAGAGACACACGAGGTGCGGCCATTGCACTGGAGGCCAATGGCGGTTTACTATATATGGCTTTATGCCATCATGGCTTCATGGACTCATGGCTCTATCACGACTCTCTTTTCATGGCTTAGAGTAAGTGATCCTTCATGGTCACTTTCTCTCGTGGATTTGGACCTTTAGTGTCCACGTCCCGCATATCCGATTCGAGGATTTATGTCGAATATACTTGGGGCAAACAATGAATTTAAGTGATAAGATATTAATTATGAATTAAATGTATAAATTAAGAGATGAAATCGTAAATGAATGCATGGAATACTAGTATGAACATGTCTGTAATGCCCCAATACCCCCCAGAGGATATCGGGTCACTACGCACACACATAACAATACAATTCAATCCAAAGAATTACTCTCAACTTGCTTAGACAAATATTAACCAGAATATTATTAATTAAAAACAGGTCGAACATGTATATACAAACTTTAGTTATTTACATTACATAAACACCCTTTAAAATCATTCTTTAACTCTACACTGATCATTACAAAAAGAAATCCTATCAAATACAAAAAGAAACTCTAAGCTTCAATTCCTAGTGGCCTGCAAATGCACAACTCTCTATACCAAACCTGCATACCTACACGGGAAAATACCTATGTTGAGCGAAGTCTCCGTGGGGAAAATAAAAACAAATAGACTTCTAACGAAGTCACAAACATCACACAATATGCATATCAATAATAATCATGCTTATCAGTATGAGACCCAGGAGGGCAAAATTTCTTTACTTGTCTTTCTCTCTCTTATTTGAATCAGTCGATTCTCTGCTTATTTTTTTTCTGAAAAGTTACGTCAGATCGATGAGATCGCTCAGTCACGGTGGAGTTGTTTGGAGTTTCCTTGGTGAACAATAGAGAGCCAAATCAGACTCGTGAGGTTGGTGAACTAGGTGAAAAGGGCAGGTCAGCGCTGTGTGTTCAATCTCTAAGGCGGCTTTCCGCTGATAACAGAATAGTCTTCGTGTCCAAAGGTGAAAACAAGGCCCTAGCTTCTAGAGTTTGCTGCTTTTCCCAGGCCGAAAAGGGGCTTATACTGCTCGCCTTTGTTTGATATATTCATTCAGTACCAATACAAACTACTATAATAACATTCATTAGCAAACGCTCCCATACAAGCACAATATTAACATATCTATATCATTTGCGTTCACTTCAACATGCACATAATCACTAATTTTAGCATTTATCATATACGATAAGTGATAACATATCACTACATCTAATATGTATTTAATGAAAAACGAATATGTTAATCCAGTGAAAAATGAAATTCGTGCGAGGCAAGAGACACACAAGGTGCGGCCATTGCACTGGAGGCCACACCTTGTGGGCACAAGGTGCGGCCTCGCAGCGAGGCCGTACCTCGCGTGCCTCCCCGCGAGTCGCACCTCGCACCTCCCGCAGGAGGTTGCCTCGAGCGCGAGGCAACGTGCGTGCCTCTTCCAGATTGGGCGCATGAACCTGCACGGGACTGTGCGCATGGGCTGCACCTCACGCGCTGCCAATCGGTGCCGCACGGTGCGGTCACAGGTCACTGAAAACATCAAAAATGAAATAAAAAAATAATTTTTTTTATTTTAGAAGAAGAGTTTCGACAAGTAAATCAATCACTCCTAATTTTTTTCCCGTGAACAGCATCGTTTTCATCCCTAGGTAATCTTGGTCTGGGTTGCCTCAGGACCCGGTGTCTACACCCACCTACATCAGTGACGACTCATCAGCAAGCCTCTGCCATCGTGTCCTCCCCTAATTGTAGCCACTGCCTTTTTCTTCTTCCTCTTCTTTCCAGTCTGCGTTTTCTTCTTCCTAAAAATCGAAGCTTTCTCCTAGGATTTTTTACTGACTTCGACTGCGGTTGGTAACACGAACACTACCACTGGACTCCTAACGATCGGGCAAGTCTCCCAATGTCCCTCGTTTCTTCTCACTCGCTTGCGATGGATATAGATCGATGTTGAGGTGAACCAAATTTTCTGATGGTGATTCCGACCAAGTCATTACACTGTTGGGTGCATGACCACCACCAGTGGAACCCTAACGGCTCTAGCTTCCTTCCGACAATGGTGGTGCATCTTCGATGAGGCTCTAGCGGAGCTCCAGTGACCGGCAACTAGTGGATAGAATGGATTACAAATTAAACAAGTTGGAAAATGGTATGTGCATTACCAAATTTAACTTTCCATATGACTTTTAAATTAATTAAACTTATTAAGGAAATTCTGTGTTTAATTGGGTAATTAGTATAATATGAGTTCAATTAATTAATGGTATTTAAACTGTAAATAAAGCATTTTATATTTTATATTTAGTTAAGTAGGAATTATAAAGTGCAGTTATGGTACAAGTTGATGAATTCATGATGTATAAAATGTCTAAACAGGATTTATGTATATGTGTTTATATTCTAAATTTATGCATAAAATTGGTAATTAAGTTAGTAGAACTATGACCGATAATAATGAAACATGAGTATATGGCAAGTATTTTGCATATGGAATTATGAAAATGTGTATACATCTTGTTTTAATTGAATGAAAGTTTGTTAAATTAAGACGTAATTGTATATATGTTAAATTAAGATGTCATTGCTGTGATGAGACATGGTTAGTGATTAGTTGAGTTTTTAAGTCGATTACCTAAGCATAAATTGTTAGTTCTTCCTAATGTGATAGGATTTGTATATTATGCTTAAATAAGATATATGCATGTATGTGTGTTTGTATTCTAAAATGTATGCATGTATTGGTAATTTAGTTAGTGGATACAAATTCTATTATTTTTCATTTTATTTGATGAACTTCTATGTGTATGTGTGTATGTTTATGGACAAAAACAAAGGTTAAATGAAATTAAGTATGGAAACATGAAATTTAAGTTAGAATATGAGGTTTGGAATGAGAAAGTTGATAAAAATAAATCTAGTAAAGAGATCAAAATTAGATAAATGTAGTGTTAAGGGTTGAATTTTATATCTTAAAAATATAAATTGATTATATGGAATTTAAATGAACTAGCATTGAGGAAGTGATATTAGAATTAAAAGAAAATAATTAGAAATTTAAAATAAATTATAGGGAATTTATTTTGACATGTTATGTCATGAACATACATTATCTATGTAAGAGCAAATTATGTATGCATGAGTTGGATGAACTAATGGTATGTGATATGAATGGTGTTAAATAAATGTGAGCTATGAATAAATATGTAAATGCAAGTGATATGATATGGAATATGGTATTAAGTTGTTATCATGGCATGAATGAATGGGATGGAGATAATGAACATGTATATGGAAATATGGTGGTATGGAATAAATATTTGCCCTTAGTATACCGGTAGTGAAATTAGGAATATAGGATACAATTGGCTAGCTATAAGAACACCATGGTATACCATGGTAGCGAGTCATGGCGACTCGCATTCGTAGGCCAATAGCGGTTTACTATATATGGCTTCATGCCATCATGGCTTCATGGACTCATGGCTATCACGACTCTCTTTTCATGGCTTAGAGTAAGTGATCCTTCATGGTCACTTTCTCTCATGGATTTGGACCTTTAGTGTCCACATCCCACATATCCGATTCGAGGTTTTATCTCGGATATACTTGGGGCAAACAATGAATTTAAGTGATAAGATGTTAATTATGAATTAAATGTATAAATTAAGAGATGAAATGGTAAATGAATGCATGGAATACTAGTATGAACATGTCTGTAATGCCCCAATACCCCCCAGAGGATATCGGGTCACTACGCACACACATAACAATACAATTCAATCCAAAGAATTACTCTCAACTTGCTTAGACAAATATTAACCAGAATATTATTAATTAAAAACAGGTCGAACATGCATATACAAACTTTAGTTATTTACATTACATAAACACCCTTTAAAATCATTCTTTAACTCTACACTGATCATTACAAAAAGAAATCCTATCAAATACAAAAAGAAACTCTAAGCTTCAATTCCTAGTGGCCTGCAAATGCACAACTCTCTATACCAAACCTGCATACCTACACGGGAAAATACCTATGCTGAGCAAAGGCTCCGTGGGGAAAACAAAAACAAATAGACTTCTAACGAAGTCACAAACATCACACAATATGCATATCAATAATAATCATGCTTATCAGTATGAGACCCAGGAGGGTGAAATTTCTTTACTTGTCTTTCTCTCTCTTATTTGAATCAGTCGATTCTCTACTTATTTTTTTTCTGAAAAGTTGCGTCAGATCGATGAGATCGCTCAGTCACGGTGGAGTTGTTTGGAGTTTCCTTGGTGAACAATAGAGAGCCAAATCAGACTCATGAGGTCGGTGAACTAGGTGGAAAGTGCAGGTCAGCGCTGTGCGTTCAATCTCTAAGGCGGCTTTCCGCTGATAACGGAATAGTCTTCGTGTCCAAAGGTGAAAACAAGGCCCTAGCTTCTAGAGTTTGCTGCTTTTCCCAGGCCGAAAAAGGGCTTATACTGCTCGCCTTTGTTTGATATATTCATTCAGTACCAATACAAACTACTATAATAACATTCATTAGCAAACGCTCCCATACAAGCACAATATTAACATATCTATATCATTTGCGTTCACTTTAACATGCACATAATCACTAATTTTAGCATTTCTCATATACTATAAGTGATAACATATCACTACATCTAATATGTATTCATATACATATAAATAAACTATTACATTTCTTATATAGTCATAAACACACAATAGAATAGCCTGAATTCACATCGATGGTGGATACGGGTACTCTAGATACTAACAAGCAGTATCAAACATCTGGAGACCGGAGTCTCAAATCTCTAGATACCAAAAGGTACCAAACTCTGGACACCAAACGGTGTCAAACTCTAGCAGCTGCAAAACTCTAACCCTTATAGGCATGCCTATCTGTCCACTACTATGACTAATTCAGGCTCAACATGTAAACTTCATTCATTAAACCATATACTTTACATTCACTTGATCATCTTTTCAAACCACTGCGCATCCAACTCAAATCATATATTAACTAAGCAAACCATGAACATATGTACGTATTTATTTATCGGCCATGCCAAAGTAAAAACTATTTGACATGCTCATATTCATTCTACTTGTTCATATAGTATATACAATATCCTGTTGCATATTAAGGATACCAAACTCATCACGCATCTCATTTATTCTCTCTTATGTTAACACATTTTAACTTTTATATGCATAATCATTCATAATCCAATACAATATTTCACGTAAAATAGAATAATTAACAAGTCTTCATGGCTCTTAACTGGGTCGCGCTCGTGACCCTTATCGCACCCGCGACAGAACCCAAATACACTGTTGTCACGCTCGTGACAGATGTCTCATTCACGATAGAATGCCCAAATGACTTCTATTGCGCCCGTGATGAAGCTCACGCTCGCGATAGAGCAAAATCTGGCAACTTTGCCCTACGGAGCCCTCTGTCACGCTCACGACAGAGCCAAAACTTCACCTTCAAAACTCCCAACTTCACGTTCATACACTTTACTATACTCACATGTATGACTTCTAAATCATCAACCAAACACCAAACCCAGCCAAAATGGCCTTCTAACAATAATCACATACGAATAACTTCCTCATACACAATTTGTAACATATACATAATCAACATGCAAACTATCAAAACTTAATACAACTTCAAGTGGTCAATAGGACATCATTAACTCAGCATCATTAACCTATAAAAAATTTAACAACTAGAAGAGTTATTGCACTCCTTAAAACCTAGATTTACCCCAATTAAGTCAAACATGCATCTAATTAAAAATTACAAATATAATCCCAAACCTCAAAAAGAGCAGCTTGACCAACTCCTCTTCTAGCTCAAATCTTATCTTTGCCTTTGTCTCTTTTCTTATCCATAGCTTCTTGTAAAAAATCCATAAATCAAACCCACTCAAAATCACAAACAATAACAAAGAAGAAGAAGAAGATACTTTAACTTTCAAACCCACACTTACCTTTCTAACTTATCACTTAACCTCTTCAAACCAATCCAAAGCTTTAGATAATCAAACAAAGGAAAAGAAAAAGCAAGAAGAAGATGAAGAGCGGAATGAAGAATAAAGAGAGAGAGAGAAATGGAGAAGTGATAGGACCAACTTGCAGAAAATGAGACAACTTGCCTCCACTCAACCTTATATTGCATGCAGAATCTTAGGTGTTAAGCCCACTTAAAGCCACATGTCAAGTCCTTAGCAAATAACCCACTTAGTCATTAGCCAACTCCCATTTAATCCCTCAATTAATTCTTTCTTTCAAATACTTTAATTTTTTTTTCAATTAGCTCCTTATTTATCCCATAAACTCATACTTATGCAATTACTCTTGTACCTCACAATGCAAATTACACTACAATCGTTTTACGGTACACTTCAGGTCATTACAATGTCAATATGGTATGCACAATAAGACAATGGAGTAAATACTAAATTTAGATAAGAATAATACATGTACGACTTATTATATGATTTTGCATGATATTTAAAAATGAAAACGACATTTGGATTGTAAAATGTCATGATAATGTATGATGTCGAGAAATCTTCATAATTATCATTATAAATATTTACTTAATGTAAAAATGAGAGATATATATATATATGCATATGTGATAGTATAAAGATGAATGCGTGAAACTTGAAATTGGTGTCTTCTCAATGATAAGTAAATTAAATGGAATGATTGTGTAGAAGAAGTGGTTATACGAAGGTATGCGTATACTTCTTTTATGGACTATGTGAACTTTATGAATCTGAATAAACTTAAAAATGAATATGATATGTGTATGATATGTGTAAGCCTATGTATGTGCTATGGGTTGTAAATGAAACCAAGAGATTTTAAAATGGTTTATAAATAATATAGGTGAGGAGAAAATAGTTAAATGACATGAAAACTTTAATGAACATGTACAAAATATATTATGGTTTTTGGTTGAAGGAATTTGATGGTAAATTTAGGTAATAATATGTTAAATATGAAATAAATATGTAAATTAAGGAATAAAAAGAAATGTATGATGTCAATGTCAGAATAATAATCCTAAGTTCTATTCTAGAGCATGACTAGGTAAAAAGTATTATGTGCTAGCATGAAAAATAATCGAGCAGGCAGAACTACGTGGTTCTGATTCTCGATTTTTGGGATATGTAGGAAGCTTGGAATACTTATTCCAAGTCCAAACCAAATCATAGAAAACTAATAGGTACACAAAAGTTTTAAATAGCATTATAATTGAAGCTGTCGTAAGGTTGTGCTTGTATATATAATTTGAATAAGTATTTAATTATGTATGTATAATTGTTATAAATATATATAAACAACCTGTGTATGATGGACGTTTGAAGTGGATTGGCACATGAATTATTAACATGCAAGATAAAAATAGTAACTGAACTTGTTACATGTTTAATCATGGGATTGTGGTTTGGTGGGATTATTGGGTCAATAGAATTGTGGAAGTTTGTACTATTTGAGGTTGTGGAAGTGTTTGAATGCATACTAGTAGTGTAATTTGATAATTTTGCAGGAGGCTTAAGTTTTGGGGCAGCCGTTATTCAGCCAAAATTTTTATAGGTTGAATAGTGGAATTTTAGAGTTTCTGATTTTAAAGAGAGAAATTTGTATTACTTGTATCTTACGATATTAAGATAGTTGTGACATTCTTATCCGATTCTCTTATTGGATCGGATTAAGGGTGCTACAGTGAATCCTTTATTGATCACTCAACTATCTTCAAATAGGTCATGATATACCCAACCTCCTAACTTTGTTCACCCCTTGAGGAAGGTAAGTAGTTATGGAGTTAAAGTATACCACTCACTATTTAAGATAACTTTGATAATTTCAACTCTAAAGATACTTGCACCACTAGTATGTAGAAATTTCTCATTGACATAAATTTATTTTCCATATGAGGCTTCTCATGGCAGGTCCACGTGTACTTTTTCTTTTAACAAGCATCCATATATCAGCTTTGATCATATCCATGATCATAGTTATGAGAACCACTGTGTGACGTGCGCCTACGGTACCCAACAAGGGCCCTTGCTTGTGAATCTGCCATTGGAATTCGAGGAATTGGTTTGCGTCTTTTGATCATGGGCGCCATGAGACATCATCGATGTGTTCCTCCCAATAGAATATTGGGGAGAACACCCTAATCTAATGACGCCTAAAGGCACCTTTGAGGTATTTGGAGTCACCACCGAATTTGCAAGAAATTGGTCTAACGGTCTAAACCAGAGATTCGGTGTTCGGAACTTCCCTCTTATTTATGCTTTGGTTAATTATAAATGAGTTTTTAATCCCTTAAAATTATATCTCTCATCTCACGCGATCAATACATTTGAATTTAAAGAGCTCATTTCAAGCATAAAAAAAGAGTAAAAGGAAGCGGTAAAAGAAAGCGATAAATGAAAGCGGTAAACAAGCAAGCACGCAATTACAAGAGAAATAGGGGCAGAATACAACCCCATTGAAAGGAATTGAAGATATAAATGGGACATAATACAATCCCAAAAAATAAATAAAGTTGCCCCAAAATTAATTACAATGGCCCAAAAGAAATGAACGTAAAATTAAAACAATCAAACAAAATCAATAGTAAATAAAGACATACATAAATCGGGGCATTATTTTAGGAACATTGGTTCCTTCCCACTTGTTCGAATTTTAGGAACATTAGTTCTTTCGCGTTTATTTGAAGAGGGATCAAAGAGTCGTTTTGATTGTTTGAATTGGAAAAACCGGGATGAGTGATCCCATTTTTGGAGAAAAGTTGACTTTTCGTTTTATTTGTAATGTTTTTATTGTTAGACTAAAACAAAGGATATTGGTCCCAATTTTATTAGTAAAAAAAAACTCAATTTAATTGTAAAAGTATTTTTGTAACTTTTTATCTCACGCATACATAAATAAAATAATTATTTACAAATAATCACAACATGAAGAGAGGGATTGGAAAGATCTCACCCAAACCGGAGAGTACGTCCACGCGTCGCGACCCATCCGGGGAGTCGCAGGGCGCTCACATAACCCGATCCAAGTCAATTCTCAGACAAAAATTAATACCAAAAATATTAGTGATGACTCTAAAAATTAATCAAGCAAGGGGAATATAAATATTGGACACAATGACGCAATACTAATAATAGTGATAATGAACATAAACTTAGCAATAATAATAATAATAATAATAATAATAATAATAATAATAATAATAATAATAATATTAAGTGGCAGAATAACAATAATACATATAAACACACATATAATAATAATAGTAATAATAATAATGGTGGTAACAGAATATTAACAACAAGTATAAACCCGAAGATCATAGCAATGACAATAATAATATTGATAATCACAATGGACGTGGCAACAATCCAAGCATAATAATAATGATGATGATGATGACGATGATGATGATGATGATGATAATAATAATAATAATAAGAGAAAGAAGGTGGCAGCAAATACCAAGAATAAAACTAAAAAGGGGAAATACAAATTAGACTACAAAAACACACAGGAAAAGATAAGGAAAAATAATCAAATGAAAAGAAGTTAACAGTGCTAAACGTGAAGGATGAACACAGGATGTTAATGGCCAGAGGCAAGAATGTTAACAATGAGTAAAATAATGCACAAGTGAGTAAAAATAAATGAAATTGGTCCAAGTGTTTACTCTCAAAATTTTTAGATCGAAAATAGGAGGTCTCAATCCGTTCCCCTTGTTGATTTTTGATGATAATAATATAGAATGTAAAAATTGTGTTAAGAAAATTAGTTGAAGAAAATATTTTTTTGTGGGATGAATAAAGCGAAGAAAATTAATTTTTCTAGCTCAATTCAAACCCAAAGTTAAGTATTTTATAGTAGCAAAAACTAAAAACTAGAGAAGAAAGTTTAAAGATTTTTGAAGAATTTTTGAACAAGAGAAATACTTCCTGGAGAGTGAAAAAAAATGGTGGAGAGGAAAGCTAAAATTTTTTTTCTTTTTAAATCTGCTGTCCCTTGAAAATGGAGATTGAATCCCCATTACATTTTCAGCCTTGTCCCAAAATAAAGAAAGTCCAAAGAGACTTTTAATTTTCTGCTGATCGAAAATAACACAAAACGGGTGGAAGGGAAGACCGCGCGCGCCAAAGAGGCACGCGCCGTGCTTCGGTACCACGCGCGCGGCCACTTTTAAAGAAAAGTGGCCACGCGGCCACTTATAAAAGTGGCTGAGGATGGCCACTTATAAAGTGGCCATCCTTTCCCACTTAACTAATATTTTTTTTTAAATTCTTTTCTTTTCTTTTTTCCAATTAATTCAACTAACCAATTTAATTAGTTTAATTCAACTAAATTAATTAACTGATTTAATTTTTTATTTTCAATTAAATCAATTAATTAATTTAATTCAATTAAAATAGCTAATTTAATTTCCCTTTTTTATTTTTTTAAATATCAAAAATAACACTTCTTAATAATATTAATTTAATTTAAATTTTTTTATAATATATTTTTATATATTTATTTGTTTATTTTTTATTTAAAAATAACGAGGGTCTCGACAAGGTAAACATCATTTTTGACACCTTTGCTTGCAAGTATCGCTTTCATCATAGGGTAATCCTGATCTTGGACCGCCTCGGGAGACCCGGTGTCTACAGTTGCCCCTAAATTTGGAAAACTTAGAACCTAGGTGCCTAAGTGAGCCAAAATTCAGAAAAGAAAGGAAAGAAGCGCGTACCTGAGGCAGCTGTCTTCCCAAACTGGCTGAAGTTGCTGCGGGTGGTTACCGTCCATTCATCGACGTGTTAACCCCTGTTGCCTTGGCATCTAACCTATGCGGTGTCTAGCCTTGTTAATGTGGTCTTGTAATTGAGCTTAATGCGGTGTCTAACCTCTTTCGTTGTGGCATCTAACCTGTGCGGTGTATAGCCCCAGCCGTGTCGGTATCTAACCTATTAATGCAGATATACTCATGGATTGAAAGGATTTGGAATATTTTGGGAAAAGCTCAATGCTATGAAGGATAATGCTCCGAAGAGACTGAGAATGCCTTGGAAAAAAGGACTTTAAAAATGGCACTCCGAAAAGACTGAGAATGCCTTGAGAAAGGACTTAAGAAAGGACTTAAAGATAATGCTCCGAAGAGACTGAGAATGCCTTGAGAAAGGACTTAAAGATAATGCTCCGAAGATACTGGAAATGCCTTGAGAAAGGACTTAAAGATAATGCTCCGAAGAGACTGGAAATGCCTTGAAGAAGGGCTTAAAGATAATGCTCCGAAGAGACTGAGAATGCCTTTGAAAAAAGGACTTAAAGGTAATGCTCCGAAGAGACTGGGAATGCCTTGAGAAAGGACTTAAAGACAATGCTCCGAAGAGACTGAGAATGCCTTGAAAAAAGGACTTAAAGATAATGCTCCAAAGAGACTGGGAATGCCTTGAGAAAGGACTTAAAGACAATGCTCTGAAAAGACTGAGAATGCCTTGAAAAAAGGACTTAAAGATAATGCTCCGAAGAGACTGGGAATGACTTGAAGAAAGGACTTAGAAAATAATGCTCCGAAGAGACCGGAAATGCCTTGTGAAGAAGGACTTAGAAAATAATGCTCCGAAGAGACTGGAAATGCCTTGTGAAGAAGGACTTAGAAAATAACGCTCCGAAGAGACTGAGAATGCTCCAAAGAGACTGAGAATGCCTTTTGAAAAAGGACTTAAGGATAATGGGAAGATTAGATGCACGTGATAAGTGCTTGTGCTATGCACGCTAGACATGTGCAAAGAATTATGTGTTGCAAGTACGCAGAGATTATGTGCACGAAATGTGTGCGAAGAATTGCTTATGCAAGATATATATAAAGTTCATGCTGCACATTGAGGCATCATCAAATGCCATGCCCGTGAGGTGCATATGTATGCAATAATGCAGGATAAGGATTCATCCGAGTGGATTTGGGAGCCGAAAGCCGGTTTGGCCGTGATTTGCAGCAGGATCGGTGCCCCCTAGAATTGCTTTTGAATTTCGTGCCTTTAGGGGATTATGAGGCTCTCCTCTGACATCTGTAGTCATTATTTGTAGGTAGCGCGTCCCTCGTGGATTTTCACACTAGCTTTTCTTAGCAGGAGATGCGTCCTTGTCAGATTTTCACACTAGCTTTTCTTAGCAGGAGATGCGTCCTTGTCGGATTTTCACATAACCCTATGCCTTATTTTTTTGCCTAAAATGGACCCAACCCAATCCAACGGCTTTTATTTATTTCATTTTTTGTAGGGCAGACTGCCTATCGCCAGGTTTTCACCCTGCCCTTTGGCCTAACTTTTGCTTAGAGCGCCAGTCACGGTTTTCATCTCTAACGGCCCTTTTTTTTTTTGCAAGAGAAATTGGAGCTGTTGCGAAAGATCTTTCGGGTATGATTGGCATGTGCTTATGTCTCAGATTTTGGTTGTATGAGCTTGGGTCTTTGTTGGGAAGGTGCTGTAGGGCTGGCTTCACAGTAGGTAGCAAAATGAGTTGGCTGAAGTGCCTGAATGGCGAGAGTGGCAGAGGGTGTTTGGTAACAATGTGCTGGTTTTATGTCGGACCCAGACAACTTTGAGGGTGCAAGATGAACTGCTCTGGTTACATCAATACATCTTTGCGTAAATGCATATATTTCAATCTGATTTCATAACATATGATCACTATTCGGCATTAACTCGAAAAATAATGAGACCTCATCTAATCTCGGGATAGATCTTGAGAGCATCAAACTCCTGTTATCAATCAGCCCTCACGGATTTTCTTGATTGAATATTTTCTCTCTTTTTTTTATTCTTTATTTAGCCTCTGCCATGGACCCTCCTTCAGTTCGTCAGTATTGGTTAAATTTGCTTTCATCTTCGTCAGCCGGGGAGACTGCTGCTTCTGAGAGTGGTTCTTCTTGGTATCAAAGTCTTGGTCTTAGCCCTTGCACAGACTGGTTGAGGTGATGGGTTCCTTATTTGGGGCTTGAATGTGAACTCTCAAGCTTGCCTTTTATTGGCTTTGGCGGTTCAAACTCTGGAATGGTCTTTGAACGGCTGAGATAGCGTGACAGGTTGGGTTTGGATGATCTGGGGTACTTTTAACGGTTTTGGTGGTTCGAACCCTGGAATGGCCTTTCAACGGCCGGGATTGGATGGATGGTTTGTGAATTAGCCTTTTAGGTCCTTTTCAGTGGCAGAAGAAGAGCGGCAAAATTAGATCAGCGGGATTTGAACAAAACTTGCCCCCAAATAGCATTCCCTTGCCCCCTGATCAATTCTCTCTTTTTTTCTCTCTTTTTTTTATCGTTTAATAATATTTTTTTATTTTAATTTAATTTAATTTATTTTTTTTTTATTTTTAATTTTTTTTTGCACCCCAAAATTTTTTTTTATACCCCAATTTTTCCACACCCCAATTTTTTTCTTACACCTCAATTTTTGTTGAAAAGCTTTACTCAAGTCCTGAATTTTACACGTACGTGCATTTTTCATCTTAACCACTGGGACCATTATTGTTCAATTCGGTCGGGCATTAAGTTTTGGTAAGAAATTTGGCTATGAGGGTTCTGGATGTTTAAGAGTCGATCATAATTGCTTTTGGGGTACACATTTCAAATGGTTGAGAGGAAAGGGTTCACGTTGTTTGGTTCTGATGAGTTGTATTTTCCTCGTGAAGGTCTTGAGCTTTATTCGTCTAACTCCCGATGTAGCTCTTGAAGTTTGATTTTATTTGGCAGCATCATATGCATCCCAGATGTCGGGGGGTGCAAAAGAATGGCTCCTAAAATTCGGTTCGGCGTCATGTTGGCACGTGGAAGTAGTACTGATCTCAAGAACGTCCTTGTCAATTTTCAGCATGTCACACCAGGTCCAGGCAAAGGCTTTTTTTTATCTCTCAAAATTATCCTCTCTTCAAGAGTTATATCAGATGCCACCAAGATTTTGTTTGGATTCCCCAAAGTTCCGAGATCAGATGGGGTTGTATTAATTGAGTCAACATAAAAAATGAATGAATGCATCGTGACCATAAGAAATGAAATTATTAGAAATATCATACAAATAAGAAAAAAACATCCATTTCATTTAACAAAAACCAGAATTAAAAATGTCATCATCTATCGGCAGAGCTGTTCCGGCTAACGGTTCCTCACCATCCGCGGGAACCACCTTCATCCTCCACTTAGGTATTCAATTTGTCTTCCTCTGCTCCTTTTGCTCTTCTAGATCAGACATTAATGCTTGAATACGATCTCTAAGAGGACGACAATAGTCTGTTCTGTGCCCTGTGTACTGGTGATTTGAACAATACTAGTCTGTTATGTGTCTAGACTGTCCTTAGCTTAGGGCAGGCCCAGCTGGCAAAGGTTGTAACTTTCCTTTCTTGATGAGACGGGTGAAGTGCCAAGATAATGGTCTGCCTGAGATAGTGAGGTGTTTAGGAGTCATTCCGGTGGCTGAGACTTTTACTACTCTATCGTTGCCCCCGTTATCACTGTTGTTTCCTTTGCTGCCGCCCAAGGCCAAGTTTACAGGCTTAGCCATCTTGTCCAGATGTTCGGCCTCAGCTTCGATGGCTATATCTTTAAGCGACTCCCAGTCTTTGAGTCCCTTCATCTTTAGTGCCTTTATTAGGTATGGGCTAGCATTCCTGATGAACAACCTTATCTGGTCAGAAGTATCAGGTTTTCTCTTCATTTCCATGACCCGGTTTCTCCATCGGGTCAGGTATTCATGGAATAATTCCCCTAGCTTCTGCTATAATAGTTCTAGATCTTTCAATGTGACCTCAATCCTGGTACTGCAATCATACTGGCTAAGGAATTCTTCTGTCAACAAGTCCCAATCTTCCCTCGTTCTTCGATCCAATCCATGATACCAGTCTACTGCCGGACCCGCTAGACTGAGACAAAAATAGTCCACTTTTTGCCTCTTAGTCAATCCTGTATCCTTCATGATCAGGGTGTATTGCTTAACATGTGCAGAAGGGTTTGATGTACCATCAAATTTTGGCAAGTCTAGCATCTTAAACCTCTGGGGCAACAGCTCTCCATCATCCAAATCCACATCTTCAGGGCTGACTCCCTTGCCAGCTGTCAACATGCGAGTGATTGCCTCAATTTGCTGTCTCATACCCCTCATAGCCTCATCTTCTACCATGGGTGCTTTACCCCTCATGACTTGACAGGTTGCTATCTCCTCAAACTCTTCTTCCATTATGAAATCCTTAGCAGGGTTTGGGATCCTTGCTCTTCCTGGTTCAACTGGCACAGTCGTAGCTTTATGCTCATTTAGAGGTTGATGGGCAATAACTCCAACAAGGGGAGCCTCCCCACCAGCAGGCGATTCAGCTTACCCCCGAGGAGGGGCTACCGGTGGCTATGGAGCAATAGGTGCTTGTGGAGCAGGGGGCTAAGCAATCCTTTTGGCCATTGCTCCCATCATGTCCAACATCCTTCGCTCGAATTCCTCGAGTCTCCTAGCGAGGTCTTGAGTGGTTAGGTTTCCAGTCTCTTCTGCCATTGAGGATGATTCGCTGCTTGTTGAGAATGACTCAGAATCCCAAATAGGCACTAGTTCTAGCAATTCGAAATGCGAGTCTGTTCTCACTAGCCGGCCGTCAGAACCTTTAGTCCACTTGGATGAATCTAGGATGGCTGAAAGATTAAAATTGTTAGAATGATTCATGGATGACATATACAATGCATGATCGTGCCATGCAAATAGTCTCTGATGAGTGCGGGATCAATGGACTACCACGATACGATGGGATGCTTGGAAGGAATTATATGCAGGATGGTATGTACATGCAAAAAATGATATGCAGACGAGAGGATATATACACACATAGCATGAGATTATACGCAAGATGATATGTACATGTGTAAAATAGCATGCAGACAGAGAGGTGTATACACACACGGCATGAGATAAAATGTATTATTATTTATATACACGTATTTATGCATGAATGACATACGATGCACGAGCATGCTGTGCAGCATCCACAACCACATGCAAGCAGATAGATCCTTCCAACCTAATCACTCCCACACACGAGGTCGTGCGGTCTCTTTCCTAGGTGGGCTTCATCCGAGGATTAACAGGGAATCCATCGGGCACGTATGGTGCACGGTGGAAAACCGGCAGCATAACAGTCTTAATCTAATGCGCATTCGTATGGGTTTTGGCCACTATATATTTTGGCAATTCAATCAAGTTAAGATGGGCTTACCGGGTCATGAAAGCCTTTGATAAAAGAACATTTTAAATTGGTTGATTTTGTCTAATACGTGATGGCCCATATCACAAGCATTGTATTAAGGAGCATGCCCCCTAGGGGAAGTTTCTATTTGCCATTACATGGGCTTTGGTCAAGGTGACGATACTTTAGGGCTACCCAAGCATGGTCCCTGCCAACGGGTCTAGCTCATCATGAGCATAGCGACTGATTGGGTCTCCATTTGATATACCATTAGGCATTAGGCTTGGGCTGCTGATTATCCCTAACACTTCCCTACAATGAGTGAAAGTAGGGTTGTGCTTTGGGAATGCACCGAGGTAAGAAGGGACCAACTAACGTAATTCTAAGGCTCTAAGATGCAATGCAGATTTTGAAAAGAGATAAAATTTTAAGTTTTAAGAACCCAATTATACATTTTAACCAAAGCACTTTCGGAGCAAAGTCTCAAACACAAAGTCCCCAGTGGAGTCGCCACTGTGACGCGCAACGGAAGTACCCAGCAAGGGCCCTCGCTTTGAATCCACCATTGGGATTCGAAGTATTGGTTTGTGTCTTTTTGATCATGGGCGCCATGAGACATCATCAGTGTATCCCTCCCAATAGAACATTGGGGAGAACAACCTAGTCTAATGACACCTAAAGGCACCTTTGAAGTATTTGGAGTCGCCACCCAATTTGCAAGAAATTGGGAAAAGGTTTCTCACCTCTAACGGTCTAAACCAGAGATATGGTGTCCGAAACTTCCCTCTTATTTATGCTTTGGTTAATTATAAATGGGTTCTTATCCTCTTAAAATTATATCTCTCGTCTCACGCGATTAATGCATTAAAAGTAAAAGCGCATCTCAAGCATCCAAAAGCGGTAAAAGGAAAGCAATAAATAAAGAGATAAATAAAGCGATAAAAGAAAGCGATAAACATGCAAGCACACATTACAAGAGAAATAGGGGCGGAATACAACCCCAATAAAAGGACGTGAATGGGGACAGAATACAATCCCCAAAAATAAATAAAGTTGCCCCAAAATTAATTACAAGGGCCCAAAACGAAATGAACTTGAATTTAAAACGCTCACACAAGATCGAAATAAAAAGACATGCATAAATCGGGATATTGTTTTAGGAACATTGGTTCCTTCGCACTTGTTCGAAATTTACGAACATTGGTTCCTTCGTATTAATTTAAAGAGGGTTCGAAAAGTCGTTTTGATTGTTTGAATGAAAATCGGGATGGGTGATCCCATTTTTGTAGAAATTGACTCTTCGTTTTAATTGTTATATTTTTATTGTTAGGCGTACATAAATAAAATAATTATTTACAAATAATCACAACATGAATAGAGGGATTGGAACGAGCTCACCCAAACCCGAGAGTGCGTCCACACGTTGCGACCCATCCGGGGAGTCGCGGGGCGCTCACATAGCCCGACTCAAGTTAAATCTCATACAAAAATTAACATCAAAAGAATTAGTAACGGTTTTAAAGATTAATCAAGCAAAGGCAAGATAATTACAACAATAAAATTGTAGTGATGGTAACAACAAATAATCATGACATGATAACAACAATAAAATAATAATAATAATAATAATAATAATAATAATAATAATAATAATAATAGTAATGGACAATGATAATAAATAATAGTGAATATAATACAAATAAATGTGATAATAATAATAACAATAAATAATAACAATAATAATAATAATAATAATAATAATAATAATAATAATACTAACAACATGGTATTAATAATAATAATAATAAGGAGGGAAAAGTTTGACGGCAAGTCCAGTGGGAATTTAAAATCACAAAAGTTAGGTTGAAAGCCACAAGGAAATCAAGCCAAAAAAAAAAAACAAATAAACCCAAACTATCAAACAGTAGCAAACAACATGAAAATTATTAGAAAATAAACATGGCAAAAATGGCGGAAACGACAAAATTAATAACTACAAATGATAAATAAAAATTAACGAGAACGAGTCCGAAATGTTTACCCTCAGAATTTTAGATCGGAGAAGCAATGTCTCGATTTGTTCCCCTTGTCGATTTTTAGTGATAAATATTTGAAAAAAAAATGCAGAAATTGATATTTCAAAATAAATTAAGAAGATATTTTGATAAAAATATTTTTTGGTGGATGATTGAGCAAAGGAAATTAATTTTCCAAGCTCAAATCACCCAAAAAATGGATTATATTTTTTGAAGAAAAAAAATGAATAGATTAAAGCTTGAGAAAAAGAAAAATAAACTTAAGAACTTTTTTTGAAGAAGAAAAACTAGTTTGCTGGAGATGAAAAAGCTAGAGAGAAAAGCAAATCAATTCCTTGAATAATATGTTGCCGTCCCCAAAAAATGAATATTGAATCACATTTGATTAATCTGATTGTTCCAAAATAGAAAAAGGCCAAAACCTTCTTTTAATTTGTCTTCCTGGAATTTACACGAAAACGGAAAATTTTTCGGTTAAAACGGCGAGAAAATAGCTGAAAAACAAGCAGAAAATGAAGCCCCGCGTGGTGAGCGAGACCGCGCGTAAAAACGCGCGTGGTACCACTTCCATAAAGTGGTACCACGCGTGGTACCACTTACCACTTTATAAAAGTGGCAGTGTGGCCAAAAAAATTTTATAATTTTTTTTATCTCTTTTTTTTTTTTTAAAAAAAAAATTTTTAATTAAACTAATTAACTAATTTAACAACTAATTCCCTTTTTAATTAAATCAATTACTTAATTTATTTAATTAAATTAAGAAAACTAATTTAATCCCTCGTTTTCAATTAAATTAACTAATTAATTCAATTCAATTCAATTAAATAACTAATTTAATATATTTTTTTTTGTTTTATCAAAATAACACTTTCCAATAATATTATTTTTGAAATTAAAATTAATAATAATTTTTTATGATAAAAAAAACGAGGGTCTCGACAAGGGAGGCATCATCTTTGACACCTTTACCTGTAAGTCGGTATCATTTTCATCATCGGGTAATTCTGATCTTGGACTGTCTCAGGACCCGGTGTCTATAGTTGCCCCCAATTTTGGAAAACTTAGAATCTAGGTGCCTAAGTGAGCCAAAATTCAGAAAAGAAGGGAAGAGACACGTACCTTAGGCGGTCGCTTTCCCAAACAAGGAGAGATTGTTGGTGTGTTATGCTTTCTGAGGTGGTGCCCCCTGGGATGTCTTTGGCTGATCGGCGCCCACTGAGAGGTCTTTGACTGGCTAGTGCCCCCTGAGAGGTCTTCATTTGATTGCCCCCTGAGAGGTCTTCGATTAGTTGGCTGCTCCTTGAGAAGTTTTCGGTTGATCGCCCCCTGAGAGGTCTTTGATTAACTGCTGCCTGAGAAGTCTTCGGTTGATCGCCCCTGAGAGGTTTTCGGTTCACTGCTCCCTGAGAAGTCTTCGGTTGATCGTCCCCTGAGAGGTCTTTGATTAACTGCTCCCTGAGAAGTCTTCGGTTGATCGCCCCCTGAGAGGTTTTCGGTTCACTGCTCCCTGAGAAGTCTTCGGTTGATCGCCCCCTGAGAGGTCTTCGGTTCGCTGCTCCCTGAGAAGTCTTCGGGTGATCGCTCCCTGAGAGGTCTTCGGTTCACTACTCCCTGAGAAGTCTTCGGTTGATTGCCCCCTAAGAGGTCTTCGGTTAGCTGCTCCTTGAGAAGTCTTCGATTGATCACCCCCCAAGAGGTCTTTGGTTAGCTGCTCCCTAAGAAGTCTTTGGCTGATGCTCCCTGAGAAGTCTTTGGTTGCTGCTCCCTGAGAAGTCTTTGGCTGATGCTCCCTGAGAAGTTTTTGGCTGATGCTCCCTAAGAAGTCTTTGACTGATGCACCCTGAGAAGTCTTTGGCTGATGCTCCCTGAGAAGTCTTTGGTTGCCGCTCCCTGAGAAGTCTTTGGCTGATGCTCCCTGAGAAGTCTTTGGCTGACGCTCCCTGAGAAGTTTTTGGCTGATGCTCCCTGAGAAGTCTTTGGCTGCTGCTCCCTGAGAAGTCTTTAGCTGCCGCTCCCTGAGAAGTCTTTGGCTGATGCTCCCTGAGAAGTCTTTGGCTGCCGCTCCCTGAGAAGTCTTTGGCTGCCGCTCCCTGAGAAGTCTTTGGCTGACGCTCCCTGAGAAGTCTTTGGCTGATGCTCCCTGAGAAGTCCTTGGTTGCCGCTCCCTGAGAAGTCTTTGGCTGATGCTCCCTGAGAAGTCTTTGGCCGATGCTCCCTGAGAAGTCTTTGGCTGATGCTCCCTGAGAAGTCTTTGGTTGCCGCTCCTTAAGAAGTCTTTGGCTGATGCTCCCTGAGAAGTCTTTGGCTGATGCTCCCTGAGATGTCTTTGGTTGCCGCTCCCTGAGAAGTCTTTGGCTGATTGTTTATTTCGATTGAAGATTGAGCTGATGTTGGATTAATGATTGAGCTGATATCTGGATTGATGTGAACTGATATTCAGATTGATGTTGAGCCAATGTTTACTAGTGTCAGCATTAGATCTCTTTTTCTGCAAAACTTAGAAGGCAAATATGCAGGTATAAATAGTGAGCATGAGCGTGAAATGCATGTGTCATGTAGCAATGCAGGATAAGAGTTCATCCGAGCGGATTCGGGGGCGTCGGCTGGTTTGGTTGTCAGTTGCAGCAGGATCGGTGCCCTCTGGAATTGCTTTTGTGTTTCATGCCTCTGGGGGATTATGAGGTTCTCTTCTAATACCTGTAGTCATTGTTTTAAGGTAGTGCATCCCTCGTGGATTTTCACACTAGCTTTTCTTAGCAGGAGATGCGTCCTTGTCGGATTTTCACATAACCCTATGCCTTATTTTTTGCCTGGAATGGACCTAACCCAATCCAGCAGCTTTTATTTATTTCATTTTTTGTAGGGAAGACTGCCTGTTGCCAGGTTTTCACCCTGCCCTTTGGCCTAACTTTTGCTTAGAGCGCCAGTCACGTTTTTCATCTCTAACGGCCTTTTTTGAGAGAGGTTGGAGTTGCTGCGAAAGATCTTTCGGGTATGATTGGCATGTGCTTATGTCTCAGACTTTGGTTGCATGAGCTTGGATCTTTGTTGGGAAGGTGCTGTAGGGCTAGCTTCACAGTAGGTAGCAAAATGAGTTGGCTGAAGTGCCTGAATGGCGAGAGTGGCAGAGGGTGTTTGGTAACAATGTGCTAGTTTTATGTCGGACCCAGACGACTTTGAGGGTGCAAGATGAACTGCTCTGGTTACATCAATACTTCTTTGCGTAAATGCATATATTTCAATCTGATTTCATAACATATGATCACTATTCGGCATTAACTCGAAAAATATGAGACATTATCTAATCTCAGGATAGATCTTGAGAGCATCAAACTCCTGTTATCAATCAGCCCTCGCGGGTTTTCTTGATTGAATATTTTCTCTCTTCTTTTTTTTTATTTATTATTTTATTATTTTTTTCAGCCTCTGCCATGGATCCTCCTTCAGTTTGTCAATATTGGTTGAATTTGCTTTCATCTTCATTAGCCGAAGAGACCGCTGCTTCTGGGAGTGGTTCCTCTTGTTATCAAAGTTTTGGTTTTAGCTCTCGTGCAGACTGGTTGAGGTGATGGGTTCATTATTTGGGGCTTGAATACGAAGTTTCACGCTTGACTTTTATTGGCTTTGGCGGTTCGAGTCCTGGCTTTTATTGGCTTTGGTGGTCCAAACCCTGGAATGGCTGTTCAATGGCTGAGCTAGGGCAACAGGATCTAGGGTACTTTTATCGGTTTTGGTGGTTTAAGTTCCGAAAAAATTTTTTTTCGATGCCTGGGATTGGATGGATGGTTCGTGTTTTAGTCTTTTAGGTCATTTTCAACAGCTAAGGAGAAGAATAACAAGGTGCAGGCATGTGTAGATCAACGAGATTCGAACAAAACTTGCCTCTAAATAACATTCCCTTGCCCCCTGATCAATTCTCTCTTTTCTTTACACCCCAATTTTTTCCCAATTTTTTTTTTTTTTTTTTGCAACCCATTTTTTTTTACAACCCATTTTTTTTTTGACAAGCTTTGATCAAGTCCTGAATTTTACACATATGTGCACTTTTTATCTTAACCACTGGGACCATTGTTGTTCAATTTGGTCGGGCATTAAATTTTGGTAAGAAATTTGGCTATGAGGGTTTTGGATGGCTAAGGGTCAGTCATAATCGGTTTTAAGGGTGCACATTTCAAAGGGGTCGAGAGGAAAAAGGTCATATGGCTTGGTTTCGATGGGTTGTATATTCTTCGTGGTGGTTTTGAGTTTTATTCGTCTAACTTTTGATGTAGCTTTCGAAGTTCGAGTTTATTCGGCAGCACCATATGCATCCCAAATGTTGGGGGTGCAAAAGAATGGTTTCTAAAATTTGGTTTGTCGTCATGTTGGCACGAGGAAGTGGCATGATCTCAAGAATATCCTTGTCAATCTTCAGCATGTTATACCAGATCCGGGCAAAGGGTTTTTTTATTATTATTATCTCTCAAATTTTTATCTCACTTCAGGAGTCATAACAGATGCTATCAAGATTTTATTTGGATTCCCCAAAGTTCCGAGACTAGATGGAGTCATATTAATTGGGTTAATGTCAAAATGAATGGATGCATGGTGATCATGAGAAATGAAATTATTAGAAATACCACACAAATAAGCAAAAAGCATTCATTTCATTCAATAAAACTAGAATTAAAAACTGTCATCATTAAATAGTTCAGGAATAAAAAAGAACATCTAAATAGCTACTTCTTTCTTCTCTTGCCAACACGGATGCTATGGTCGACGACCTGTCACTTTTGGGGACCATTTTCCTCATCTCTTAGCTCCTCATCAATTAAGTATAGGACTTGTCTTCTCAAAGCTCGGCACTCATCGGTCTCATGCCCCGTATGCTGATGGTAGGCACAATACAGATCTGCTCGGTGACCGAGATGCCATTGGCTTCTGGTGTGTTTTGCAGGCTTCGGCTGTAGCTTCCCCTTACTGATAAAATGAAAGAAGTGCTCAGATAAAGGCTTATCCCACATGGTATAACAATCCTGAGTCATCCCAATATTTGGAACCTTGGTGGTCCCAACATCTCTCACACTGTTATAGCCGAGGCTCAAGTTTTCCTGATTATCATCTCCAATGACATCACCCCCTCCTTCAAGGGCCACTAGCTGCTTGCCAAAAACAAGACCCTGTACTTGACCTTTCGGGGTCTGGGTATCACCCCTCAGACATCTAGCATGTCGATGACACCTCCTATGCCCTCGACTTCTGCCTGGGTTGGCTAACCATGAGCGCAGGTCCCCCTCCCCAGCTTGAGGAAAAGATTCGTCCATGCTAAAACAACCCTCCTGAACTGTTCTAACCATTGATGCTTCCTATGTCCCTTGTGTGCCGGCACAAGTGTCGCACTTATGCGGTTGTCCTCCCTTCTTTAAGTCTATAAAGGCTTTCTCCCGAGCAGCCCGGGCAATTTCGAGTTTAGACTTTGAAATTTCCTCTTCGAGGACATCCATCTTTCTCTTCAAGCCACGCATCATTGCCTGAAGCCCATTTTCTGAAACATGCCCCCTGCCTTTTCGTTCAGGTGATATGGCAGCGGGTGACTCTCCTCCGGGTCCAGTTGGTGTTAGGTGTGATCCCTCAGTTGGGTCATGATTTTTCTGCAACATAGTAGGAGTAGTAAGGTGTTTTTCGGCAGGTGACACCACAACGATAGCCAAATTCTCCATAATGGTCATTGTCTGGGATTCAAACTTCTCAAACCCCCCTTCTATCTCCTTTACTGCATCTTTCCTTCCCTCGGAGACTTCATTCATGATGGCTCGAGGAATTACTTGCTCATCCTTTTCCTTCACCATGAGATCATCTTTCAGATCGAGAATTCTTTTCGGCTCAAGAGGTGTTGCTGCTCTGGGCTCAACATCTGGTTGTTGCACAGTAGGGATCGCTATGGGAGCCTCTTCCATAATAGGCAATTCAACTTGTTCAACAGCAGGGGCCACAGACAGTTGGCTGGCATTTGGTGTCATTTGGTCAATAATGTTTTCTATCATGGCCAATAACCTCCCTACAAAATCCCCAAGCCTCCTATCTAGGTCTTGAGTAGTCAAAACTCCGATTTTTTCTGCCATGGAAGATGATTCATTAGCTGTTGAGAGTGACTCAGAATCCCAAACAGGCACTAATTCTAGCAATCCAAAGGGCGAGTTTGTCGTCGCTAGTCGATCGTCAGAACCTCTAGTCCACTCAGATGAATCTAGGATGGCTGAAAGATCAAGATTGTTAGAATGATGCATGAATGACATATACAATGCATGATCGTGCCATGCAAATAGTCTTTGATGAGTGCTGGATCAATGGACTACCACGATACGATGGGATGCATGGAAGGAATTACATACAGGATGTTATGTACATGCGAAAAATGATATGCAGATGAGAGGATATATACACACATAGCATGAGATTATACGCAGGATGATATGTACATGTGGAAAAAATAGCATGCGGACAGAAAGATATATACATAGTATGAGATAAAATATATTATTATTTACATATACACGTATTTATTTGACATGTACGAATGACATGCAATGCATGAGCATGTTGTGCAGCATCCACAACCACATACAAGAAGATAGATCCTTTCAACCTTATCACTCCCACACACGAGGTCGTGCGGTCTCTTTCCTAGGTGGGCCTCATCCGAGGTTTAACAGGGGACCCATCGGACACGTATGGTGCACGGTGGAAAATCGGCAGCATAGGAGTCTTAATCTAATGCGCATTCGTATGGGTTTTGGCCACTACGTATTTTGGCAATTCAATCAAGTTAAGATGGGCTTACCGGGGCATGAAAGCCTTTGATAAAAGACCATTTTAAATTGGTCGATTTTGTCGAATACGTGATGGCCCATATCACAAGCATTGTACTAAGGAGCATGCCCCCTAGGGGAAGTTTCTATTTGCTATTACATGGGCTTTGGTCAAGGTGATGAAACTTTAGGGCTACCCAAGCATGGTCCCTGCCAATGGGTCTAGCTCATCACGAGCATAGCGACCGATCGGGTCTCCATTTGATATACCATTAGGCACTAGGCTTGGGCTGGTGATTATCCCTAACACTTCCCTACAATGAGTGAAAGTAGGGTCGTGTTTTGGGAATGCACCGAGGTAAGAAGGGACCAACTAGCGTAATTCTAAGGCTCTAAGATGCAATGCAAATTTTCGAAAAGAGATAGAATTTTAAGTTTTAAAAACCCAATCATACATTTTAACCAAATCACTTTCGGAGCAAAGTCTTAAACACAAGGTCCCCAATGGAGTCGCCACTGTGACGCGCACCGGAAGTACCCAACAAGGGCCCTCGCTTTGAATCCGCCATCGGGATTCGAGGTATTGGTTTGCGTCTTTTTGATCATGGGCACCATGAGACATCATTAGTGTATCCCTCCCAATAGAACATTGGGGAGAACAACCTAGTCTAATGACACCTAAAGGCACCTTTGATGTATTTGGAGTCGCCACCCAATTTGCAAGAAATTGGGAAAAGGTTTCTCACCTCTAACGGTCTAAACCAGAGATATGGTGTCCAAAACTTCCCTCTTATTTATGCTTTGGTTAATTATAAATGGGTTCTTATCCTCTTAAAATTATATCTCTCGTCTCACGCGATTAATGCATTAAAAGTAAAAGCGCATCTCAAGCATCCAAAAGCAGTAAAAGGAAAGCAATAAATAAAGTGATAAATAAAGCGATAAAAGAAAGCGATAAACACGCAAGCACACAATTACAAGAGAAATAGGGGCGGAATATAACCCCAATAAAAGGACGTGAATGGGGACGGAATACAATCCCCAAAAATAAATAAAGTTGCCCCAAAATTAATTACAAGTGCTCAAAAGGAAATGAACTTGAATTTAAAACACTCACACAAGATCGAAATAAAAAGACATGCATAAATCGGGACATTGTTTTAGGAACATTGGTTCCTTCGCACTTGTTCGAAATTTAGGAACATTGGTTCCTTCGTATTAATTTAAATTCGAAAAGTCATTCTGATTGTTAGAATGAAAATCGGGATGGGTGATCCCATTTTTGGAGAAAATTGACTCTTCGTTTTAATTGTGATATTTTTATTGTTAGGCTAAAACAAGGGACATTGGTCCCAATTTTATTAGTGAAAAACTCAATTTAATTGTAAAAATATTTTTGTGACTTTTTATCTCATGCGTACATAAATAAAACAAATATTTACAAATAATCACAACATGAAGAGAGGGATTGGAAAGATCTCACCCAAACCCGAGAGTGCGTCCACGCGTTGCGACCCATCCGGGAAGTCGCGAGGCGCTCACATAGCCCAACTCAAGTTAAATCTCATACAAAAATTAACATCAAAAAAATTAGTAACAGTTCTAAAAATTAATCAAGCAAAGGCAAGATATTGACAACAATAAAATTGTAGTGATGGTAACAACAAATAATCATGACATGATAACAACAATAAAATAATAATAATAATAATAATAATAATAATAATAATAATAATAATAATAATAATAATAATAATAATAATAGTAGTAGTAGTAGTAGTAATGGACAATGATAATAAATAATAGTGAATATAATACAAATAAATGTGATAATAATAATAATAAATAACAACAACAACAACAACAACAACAACAACAACAATAATAATAATAATAATAATAATAATAATAATAATAATAATAATAATAATAATAATAATAACAACAACAACATGGTATTAATAATAATAATAATAATAAGGAGGGAAAAGTTTGACGGCAAGTCAAGTGGGAATTTAAAATCACAAAAGTTAGATTGAAAGCCACAAGGAAATCAAGCCAAAAAAAAAACAAATAAACCCAAACTATCAAACAGTAGCAAACAACATGAAAATTATTAGAAAATAAACATGGCAAAAATGGCGGAAACGACAAAATTAATAACTACAAATGATAAATAAAAATTAACGAGAACGAGTCCGAAATGTTTACCCTCCGAAGTTTTAGATCGGAGAAGCGATGTCTCGATTTGTTCCCCTTGTCGATTTTTGGGGATAAATATTTGAAAAAAAATGCAGAAATTGATATTTCAAAATAAATTAAGAAGATATTTTAATAAAAATATTTTTTGGTGGATGATTGAGCAAAGGAAATTAATTTTCCAAGCTCAAATCACCCAAAAAATGGATTATATTTTTTGAAGAAAAAAAATGAGTAGATTAAAGCTTGAGAAAAAAGAAAAATGAACTTAAGAACTTTTTTTGAAGAAGAAAAACTAGTTTGCTGGAGATGAAAAAGCTAGAGAGAAAAGCAAATCAATTCCTTGAATAATATGTTGCCGTCCCCAAAAAATGAATATTGAATCACATTTGATTAATCTGATTATTCCAAAATAGAAAAAGGCCAAAACCTTCTTTTAATTTGTCTTCCCGGAATTTACACGAAAATGGAAAATTTTTCGGTCAAAACGGCGAGAAAATAGCTAAAAAACAAGCAGAAAATGAAGTCCCACGTGGTGAGGGAGACCACGCGTAAAAACGCGCGGGGTAACCTCGGTACCACGCGGCCACTTTAAGGAAGTGGCCGCGTGGTACCACTTCCATAAAGTGGTACCACGCGTGGTACCACTTACCACTTTTATAAAGTGGCAAAAAAATTTTTTTAATTTTTTTTTTATCTCTTTTTTTTTTTAAAAAAAAAATCTTTTTTAATTAAACTAATTAACTAATTTAACAACTAATTCCCTTTTTAATTAAATCAATTACTTAATTTATTCAATTGAATTTAGAAAACTAATTTAATCCCTCTTTTTCAATTAAATTAACTAATTAATTCAATTCAATTCAATTAAATAACTAATTTAATATATTTTTTTGTTTTATCCAAATAACACTTTCCAATAATATTATTTTTGGAATTAAAATTAATAATAATTTTTTATGATAAAAAAAATGAGGGTCTCGACAAGAGAGGCATCATCTTTGACACCTTTGCCTGTAAGTCGGTATCATTTTAATCATCGGTTAATTCTGATCTCGGACCGCCTCAGGACCCGGTGTCTACACCCTGTGTACTGGTGATATGAACAATACTAGTCTGTTCTGTGTCTAGACTGTCCTTCGCTTGAGGCAGGCCCAGCTGGCAAAGGCTGTAACTTTCCTTTCTTGATGAGACGGGTGAAGTGCCAAGATAATGGTCTGCCTGAGATAGTGAGGTGTTTAGGAGTCATTCTGGTGGCTGAGACTTCTCCTACTCTATCGTTGCCCCCGTTATCACTGTTGCTTCCTTTGCGGCCGCCCAAGGCCAAGTTTGCAGGCTTAGCCATCTTGTCCAGATGTTCGGCCTCAGCTTCGATGGCTATATCTTTAAGCGACTCCCAGTCTTTGAGTCTCTTCATCTTTAGTGCCTTTATTAGGTATGGGTTAGCATTCCTGATGGACAACCTTATCTGGTCAGAAGTATCAGGTTTTCTCTTCATTTCTATGACCCGGTTTCTCCATCGGGTCAGGTATTCATGGAATGATTCCCCTGGCTTCTGCTGTAAAGTTCTAGATCTTTCAATGTGACCTCAATCCTGGTACTGCAATCATACTGGCTAAGGAATTCTTCTGTCAACATGTCCCAATCTTCCCTCGTTCTTCGATCCAACCCATGATACCAGTCTACTGCCGGACCCGCTAGACTGAGACAGAAATAGTCCACTTTTTGCCTCTTAGTCAATCCTGTATCCTTCATGATCAGGGTGTATTGCTTAACATGTGCAGAAGGGTTTGATGTACCATCAAATTTTGGCAAGTCTAGCATCTTAAACCTCTGGGGCAACAGCTCTCCATCATCCAAATCCACATCTTCAGGGCTGACTCCCTTGCCAACTGTCAACATGCTAGTGATTGCCTCAATTTGCTGTCTCATACCCCTCATAGCCTCGTCTTCTACCATGGGTGCTTTACCCCACATGGCTTGATAGGCTGCTATCTCCTCAAACTCTTCTTCCATTATGAAATCCTCAACAGGGTTTGGGATCCTTGCTCTTCCTGGTTTAACTGGCACAGTCGTAGCTTTATGCTCATTTAGAGGTTGATGGGCAATAACTCCAACAAGGGGAGCCTCCCCACCAGCAGGCGGTTCAGCTTGCCCTCGAGGAGGGGCTACCGGTGGTTATGGAGCAATAGGTGCTTGTGGAGCAGGGGGCTAAGCAATCCTTTCGGCCATTGCTCCCATCATGTCCAACATCCTTCGCTCGAATTCCTCGAGTCTCCTAGCGAGGTCTTGAGTGGTTAGGTTTCCAGTCTCTTCTGCCATTGAGGATGATTCGCTGCTTGTTGAGAATGACTCAGAATCCCAAATAGGCACTAGTTCTAGCAATTCGAAAGGCGAGTCTGTTCTCACTAGCCGGCCGTCAGAACCTTTAGTCCACTTGGATGAATTTAGGATGGCTGAAAGATCAAAATTGTTAGAATGATGCATGGATGACATATACAATGCATGATCGTGCCATGCAAATAGTCTCTGATGAGTGCGAGATCAATGGACTACCACGATACGATGGGATGCATGGAAGGAATTACATGCAGGATGGTATGTACATGCAAAAAATGATATGTAGAGGAGAGGATATATACACACATAGCATGAGATTATACGCAGGATGATATGCACATGTGAAAAATAGCATGCAGACAGAGAGGTGTATACACACACGGCATGAGATAAAATGTATTATTATTTATATACACGTATTTATGCATGAATGACATGCAATGCACGAGCATGCTGTTCAGCATCCACAACCACATGCAAGCAGATAGATCCTTCCAACCTAATCACTCCCACACACGAGGTCGTGCGGTCTCTTTCCTAGGTGGGCTTCATCCGAGGATTAACAGGGAACCCATCGGGCACGTATGGTGTACGGTGGAAAATCGGCAGCACAACAGTCTTAATCTAATACGCATTCATATGGGTTTTAGCCACTACGTATTTTGGCAATTCAATCAAGTTAAGATGGGCTTACCAAGGCATAAAAGCCTTTGATAAAAGACCATTTTAAATTTGTTGATTTTGTCTAATACGTGATGGCCCATATCACAAGCATTGTATTAAGGAGCATGCCCCCTAGGCGAAGTTTCTATTTGCCATTACATGGGCTTTGGTCAAGGTGACGATACTTTAGGGCTACCCAAGCATGGTCCCTGCCAACGGGTCTAGCTCATCACGAGTATAGCGACCGATCGGGTCTCCATTTGATATACTATTAGGCACTAGGCTTGGGCTGGTGATTATCCCTAACACTTCCCTATAATGCGTGAAAGTAGGGTCGTGCTTTGGGAACGCACTGAGGTAAGAAGGGACCAACTAACGTAATTCTAAGGCTCTAAGATGCAATGCAGATTTTGAAAAGAGATAAAATTTTAAGTTTTAAGAACCCAATTATACATTTTAACCAAAGCACTTTCGGAGCAAAGTCTCAAACACAAAGTCCCTAGTGGAGTCGCCACTGTGACGTGCGTTTACGGTACCCAGCAAGGGCCCTCGCTTGTGAATCCGCCATTGGGATTCGAGGAATTGGTTTGCATCTTTTGATCATGGGCGCCATGAGACATCATCGGTGTGTTCCTCCCAATAGAACATTGGGGAGAACACCCGAGTCTAATGACGCCTAAAGGCACCTTTGAGGTATTTGGAGTCACCACCCAATTTGCAAGAAATTGGGAAAAGTCTCTCACCTCTAACGGTCTAAACTAGAGATTCGGTGTTCGGAACTTCCCTCTTATTTATGCTTTGGTTAATTATAAATGAGTTTTTAATCCCTCAAAATTATATCTCTCATCTCACACGATCAATACATTTGAATTTAAAGAGCGTATTTCAAGCATAAAAAAAGAGTAAAAGGAAGCGATAAATAAAGCGGTAAACACGCAAGCACGCAATTACAAGAGAAATAGGGGCAGAATACAACCCCATTGAAAGGAATTGAAGATATAAATGGGATGAAATACAATCCCCAAAAATAAATAAAGTTGCCCCAAAATTAATTACAAGGGCCCAAAAGAAATGAACGTAAAATTAAAACAATCAAACAAAATCAATAATAAATAAAGACATACATAAATCTGGGCATTATTTTAGGAACATTGGTTCCTTCGCACTTGTTCGAATTTTAGGAACATTGGTTCTTTCGCGTTTATTTGAAGAGGGATCGAAGAGTCGTTTTGATTGTTTGAATTGGAAAAATCGGGATGAGTGATCCCATTTTTGGAGAAAAGTTGACTCTTTATTTTATTTGTAATGTTTTTATTGTTAGACTAAAATAAAGGATATTGGTCCCAATTTTATTAGTAAAAAATAACTCAATTTAATTGTAAAAGTATTTTTGTAACTTTTTATCTCACGCGTACATAAATAAAATAATTATTCACAAATAATCACAACATGAAGAGAGGGATTGGAAAGATCTCACCCAAACCGGAGAGTACGTCCCACCGTCGCGACCCATCCGGGGAGTCGCAGGGCGCTAACATAACCCGATCCAAGTCAATTCTCAGACAAAAATTAATACCAAAAATATTAGTGATGACTCTAAAAATTAATCAAGCAAGGGGAATATAAATATTGGACACAATGACGCAATACTAATAATAGTGATAACGAACATAAACTTAGCAATAATAATAATAATAATAATAATAATAATATTAAGTGGCAGAATAACAATAATACATATAAACACACATATAATAATAATAGTAATAATAATAATGGTGTAACAGAATATTAACAACAAGTATAAACCCGAAGATCATAGCAATGACAATAATAATATTGATAATCACAATGGACGTGGCAACAATCCAAGCATAATAATAATAATAATAATAATAATAATAATAATAATAATAATAATAATAATAATAATAATAATAATAATAATAATAATAATAATAATAATAATAATAAGAGAAAGAATGTGGCGGCAAATACCAAGAATAAAACTAAAAAGGGGAAACACAAATTAGACTACAAAAACACACAGGAAAAGATAAGGAAAAATAATCAAATGAAAAGAAGTTACCAGTGCTAAACGTGAAGGATGAACACAGGATGTTAATGGCCAGAGGCAAGAATGTTAACAATAAGTAAAATAATGCACAAGTGAGTAAAAATAAATGAAATTGGTCCAAGTGTTTACCCTCAAAATTTTTTGATCGGAAATAGGATGTCTCAATCCGTTCTCCTTGTCGATTTTTGATGATAATAATATAGAATGTAAAATTGTGTTAAGAAAATTAGTTCAAGAAAATGTTTTTTTGTGGGATGAATAAAGAGAAGAAAATTAATTTTTCTAGCTCAAATCAAACCCAAAGCTAAGTATTTTATAGTAGCAAAAACTAAAAACTAGAGAAGAAAGCTTAAAGATTTTTGAAGAATTTTTGAACAAGAGAACTACTTCCTGGAGAGTGAAAAAAAATGGTGGAGAGGAAAGCCAAAATTTTTTTTCTTTTTAAATCTGTCGTCCCTTGAAAATGGAGATTGAATCCCCATTTCATTTTCAGCCTTGTCCGAAAATAGAGAAAGTCCAAAGAGACTTTTAATTTTCTACTGATCGAAAATAACACAAAACGGTGAAAAAACCGAAAAAAACAGACTGAAAAACAGTCTGAGAAATGCAGAAAATCGGTGAAAATGGGACTGGGCAAATGTGCCCGCGTGGAAGGGCAGACCACACGCGCCAAAGAGGCACGCGCCGTGCTTCGGTACCGCGCGCGCGGCCACTTTTAAAGAAAAGTGGCCGATGATGGCCACTTATAAAGTGGCCATCCTTTCCCACTTAACTAATATTTTTTTTTAATTCTTTTCTTTTCTTTTTTCCAATTAATTCAACTAACCAATTTAATTAGTTTAATTCAACTAAATTAATTAACTGATTTAATTTTTCATTTTCAATTAAATCAATTAATTAATTTAATTCAATTAAAATAGCTAATTTAATTTCCCTTTTTTATTTTTTTAAATGTCAAAAATAACACTTCTTAATAATATTAATTTAATTAAAATTTTTTTATAATATATTTTTATATATTTATTTGTTTATTTTTTATTTAAAAATAACGAGAGTCTCGATAAGGTAAACATCATTTTTGACACCTTTACTTGCAAGTGCCGCTTTCATCATAGGGTAATCCTGATCTTGGACTGCCTCGGGAGACCCGGTGTCTACACACTGCTTGAACTTTTCAAAAAGCATAATATATGCTAATATATCTGTATTAACAATGTTTGATCTTGTTAATACCATGACTAAGGATATTTAGCCACATTTGCATGCAACATGCATCTCACATCATAAACTGATTCATGATTGCATTTGTACTTTGTTTATAACACAAAGGACTACATTTATTAATTTAAGATACATAATCAAACCAGAAGTTATCACAACATAGTATTAATAAATGATTTATGTCTTCTCATAAATAATAATGAGTTCATATACATGAAAAAAAAATCCCTAATCTACATAGGCTCTAGGGCATACTCCGAATAATATCATCCGTAAATCATCATATCAGATGTCTTACATCATGTATATATCACTATAAACATATACATATCATCATACCATGTGTCATACATATGTATATATCACTGTAAACATGTACCATCCATCATATACACTCATTCCTATACCATGTATCATACATCATGTATATACCTTCATCTTATGTCGCGTGTCATACACCATGTACATTCTTTACATATAACATGTGCATTATGCATACATATTTCAACATAAAATCCATCAAAAAAATCTACTTACATCTCATGCATTTATGTGTGCAATTTTTTTACCATGCGTCATAGAGTAACTCTTTTGAATGAAAACATTTTAAATCAACCGTCAAAACTACCTCTAAGGAAAATGTGTTTCATCATTCAGTAAACTCTTCCAATAACAATATGCAAGGTTCAGAGGACTCACTAGTTACTTTTTGAGAACTTCATGAGCCTTGGTTCTTTTTAAGAAGGAAATGCTCACTCCTTTTGCGATGGCCTCAGCTCGTACCTCAGCTAGTATCATTATTCCTTTCAACAGTTCAACTTAAAAGGAACCATCTAAGCTAAGGCCATTCCATGCTTTAGACCCTACTATAAAAGCCAAGACTAAGGATGGAAGGCACTAATCCAATTTGGGCAAACCTCTATCTTAGTGCCGAAAGAGACTCTAAAATGAAGGAAAGTTGCAGCCATTACAAGCTAAATCAACTCAAGGGCGACACTTGCCAACTCATAAGGCTCACTTGTACTATAAATGCCACCAGCACAATAGATAACACACTGAGTATTGTGTCACACTTAAGAATAAGGTGCAAGATCACATCGATAAGGGATGAATCAGTCTAGAGTTATTGATAACTATAGCCAAGTGTTGCTTCTATCTTTTGTATGGGATTGTTATTTTTCCTTACAGCATTGTCATGAACAATATTCTTATTTTTAATCAATAACATGAATACTTTTTCTTATCTTCCAATGTCTTATCTGATTGCTTCATGCATAATGATAATCATGATATAAAATGGATATTAATTCAACGATCATCATTCCATTTTATCTTTGGCACTTAAATGAGTTCTAATGCAACTTCAGATGATAAAAGGTCATGAAAGAGTGCTTAATAGGTAATGATCCAATATTTTCTTAATTGGTATAAGTATTAAGTTATCGTAATCAATCAAATGGATCAACAAGAGTTCAGTTAAGATAGTCAGGAAGAATTATTTGGCAAGATAAAGGGAAACAATAATGGCTTCTCTTATTGTAAACCAAACATCGTGATACTAGAGTTCAGATATGTAGAAGAAGAAGAAGAAGAAGAAGAAGAAGAAGAAGAAAAAGGAAAAAAAGATGAAAAATAAAGGAAAAAAGAAGAGAAAAAGGAAAAAGAAAAAAAGAAGAGAAAAAAATGAAAGGGAAAGAACGAGAAAATAAGAATATCTCAGTTTAAAGGAAAGTCAAAATAGGTCACCCTCAATTAGAAACAAGTGACTCAAGATAAAAGCCAAAACTTTCAAGGTCAACAAGTAAGAAAATAAAGTATCATGGCAGAAGAAACCAGAACACATAGTTCAGTTAGAGAGAAGTTGCCCTTATGTGTCATTAGATTATAGTCAAACCGTTAACAAGAATGATTCCCACCAATAACCAAGATTCCAATAGCACTGCGGGTTGAAAGAAGCTTCATCATTAAGTTGCTTGAGTTCAAGACCATTTGAAGAAGAGAATCTACTCCATAAAAGAATAAGAATTGGTGTGGAGGCATGAATTAAGTTGATAAAGACTTCTCGTCCTTGAAGAACTTTTGCAATAGGGATTGTTATTTTATTAATTAGCATTGAAACCAAGATTCAAACAGTTTGACTATTCTCTCAAAGCAGTTCAAGTGGCTAGTTGATACTAAAACTCATTAATAAAGACTCAAATAATAGAAAAAAAGAAAGAGAAAATATCAGCCCCACAAGTTGAAAACCCAAAAAGGGCAACCTAGGTAAGAATGGGCACCTCACTAGGGCAAACACTGAAAAAAAAGGCATCCTAGGCAACAATTAGAGGTTGATAGAAAATTTTTTATCAAGAAAACTCGGGAGGTCTAATTAATAATAGGATTTGCAATCTAGTGCGATCGTAGTGGGACCTGCTGAAATTAAATAGAAAAGCATAATATTGCAATCAATGTATGTGTCTTAATTATCATTGTTACCCACATGATGTCGTCAGATTATAATGTATAATTAAGCGTCATTGTTCATGTTCGTACAAGAAACAAATGATGTGCTAGTACCAAGAGTTTATTGAGAAGCAAATGGAGTCAAAAATGCATTGTTCATAAGCTGCATCTTACAAAGGTAGTCCAAACACACAAATCTATCACAATCAAAAGGCTCAACACCTCTTGAACCTTTGAAAAATTTATAAAAAATGAATGGAAAGAAAAATATATAAAACAAAGAAAGTAAAAGATGAAGAAGAAAAAACTAAGAAAAATGAAATGAAATAAACAAAGAATGATAGACAATAAAAGCCACTAATTGGGTTGGGTCCATTTTAAGCAAAAACTAGGCATGGGGATACGTGAAAATCCCACAAAGGGATGCATTTTCCATTGAGAAAGGCCAAATTGAAAACCCACAAAGGGCGCATTACTTTTAAAATAATGACTATAAGTGCTTGTGATAGCAACGAATCATCCCAGAGAGGTAGAAAGTTGGTTGAAGTCGGGACATCCCTTAATACACCATTCTCATTGATGGCTAATCTAGGATGATTACATATAACATGAGTTCATAACAAATGTTTTAAAACAAATGTGTGCATGACAAGCATATTCGGATCATACTTGCTTGCAACACACATCTTGTAATGGCCCGAATACCGAGTTAGTAGTAATCAGTGAAATCTGTAAAGTTTATAGTGTGGATTTCATACGAAAATATCAATGATTGTGCTTTAAAAGACAAGAGAGGAGAAAAGTTAAACGTGCTTAGGTCATGGAAGCTTCTGATGGGTGACTTCCCGGAAAGCCAGTAGTGAAAATTATTTTAATGGGACATTGAAAATTACAAGTTATAAGGAGTCTAGTGGTATAATTTGGAGTAAAAATGAGGTCAAATAGGTCCCCGAAAGTCAAACTGAAGAAAAGCCTTTGGTTCGGTTCAATAATAATTAGGGTTTGACCAAACTTTGACTTAATTTTTAAAAATAGTAAATGAGCTCTAAGTGGTGTATTTTGGGTTGTGTAAAGGCTTAAAATAATTTTTAAAATTTTTTTACAGTAACAGATTAGTGAATTATAGCAGAACCGAACAGTGTTGAATTAGACCGGTTTGAGCGAACCGGGCCGCAAATGGACTCCGATTGAGCTGAATTTTGCAGGGAGGCTATTTTTAGATTCTAAGAATTATGGAATTGGTTGGAAGTGAAAATAAGTTGAGGAACTTATAGTTGCCTTAGAATAGTGGAATTTGGCCGAAAAATCAAAATTTTGTTTCAAACCGGTTGGACCACTTTGGCTGGATCAGTTCATTCAATTTCATCCTATATAAGGCCATATAAAGTCAGTTTTCTCTAGAGAAATCCAGCCTCCACCGCCCTTCTCCTCTCTTCCTTTGGCCTAAGTGAATTTCTTCCTTTCTTCTCCATTTTCTTCCATTTTCTCTCCATCTCTCCCCAAATCCAAGCCTCCCAAGCAAAGTTTAGCCTCTCTAGAATCTGATGGTGGTGATTAGAGCTCATTTGAAGTGGAAAAAGTGGGAGAAAATAAGTGAAAAAGTTTATGTGTCAAATTGAGGTATGTAAATTTGATATTTTAAATTGGTTTAAAGGTTCCAATAGGTATTTTAGGATATGTAGATGATATTTATGGAGTTATTTTGTAAAAAGGAAGCAAATTTATGGTGATTTCTTTGATGATTGTATTCGGCCACTTAAGGAAGATAAAGGAGATGATGGTGTTTCAAGGAGCTAAGGCATGGAAAGCATGCTTAAGATGTGAAGAACAAGAAAATAGGTTAGTGGATACAATATCCTTCTTTTTCCATTGAAAAAGTATGATTTTAGGTTATGTTCATATTACATGTATGTGATTTATGCATGCTTAATTGAAATAAATTTGACAAAAATGTTTAGGAAGGTTAAAAATGGGATTTTGAATAATTAAAATGGAAACAAAACAAATGGATGTAGGAACCCTAGGTTTGGCCGAATGGTATTCTTAAGGAATACTTGAAATACTTTGATGTTTAAAGCATGTAACAAGTGAATTA